>JACDOX010000007.1:6378701-6422369 GCA_014549065.1 Cardinalis cardinalis
CAGAAATGATCTGGATGAAGGGGCAGGACCAACACCACAGGATAGGCAATATTTATATTTTTACTGTGCTCTTCAGTGCCATCATTGGCTACCCTTCCCATGTTCCTGGGAAAAACATTAAAAGAAACTCAGATAAATTCTATGTGAAATTAAAGAGCTGGTTGTTGCTACTGTAATTTCTTCATTTTATGGTGACCTCTTAAATGCCAAGCACACATTTCTGCTTTAATGCAAGARCGAAGTTTGTGAAAATATCTGCATTCACTTTCACTTAATAATAAGTAGAAAATATTTTCATTTAGCAGTTATTTGAATATAGTTCATGACATTATTTTGTAGATGTTACCAACTCCAGCTAAATTTCATTACATCTTCAATTTACGAGACCTCAGTCGTATTTGGCAAGGAATACTTACAGTTACTTCTGATGTCTGCCAGAGCATCAGTGTTTTGGTAGCCTTGTTCCAACATGAGTGCAGACGTGTTATTGCAGACAGGTTCATCAGCCAAAGTGACAAAGATTGGTTTGAAGACATGATGAGGAAGGTAAGGAAATATTATTTTAGTGTTTGCCACAGAAAGAGGCCAGTGACCTATTTCATTACTAATACAATCCTTAATGTACTGTTGTAGATTGTTTCTGAGGAACATGGTCAAGATATGTTTGGAGATAAATGCACAGAATTATACTTTGTGGATTTCTTGCGTGATGTCCCGGAGACTGCTGGAGATGAGCCTAATGATACAGAGTTGAAGGCTCCTAAAATTTATGAGCCTATCCCATCTTTGGATTACTTGGCTGAAAGATTACAGATGTTCATGCAACAATACAATGAAACTGTCAGAGGATCAAAGATGGATTTAGTATTTTTCAAGGTATTAACACTTGTAATTGTRTAACACAGAAAGTGCCTGGTCTTTTGCTCTTAGTGATACATAGGTCTTGTACRTTTCTATCACATTATTTTGGAGATGGCTCGGAACAACGAGGTTGTTTATACAGTTTATGTGAATGACTGAATGTCATCTTGCTTTCCTGAAAGTCACCTCCTTGTCAAAGGTCTTGATGTACAATGCTTTCTTCAACTTTAGTTTGGGTGGTTTGATAGAATGACTACAGCAGTTGAATAAGAAATGCCTASAGTGCATTTCTTGCACTTGTATTTTACTTTTGTCAGTCTATTTAAAGAGTTTGTAAATAGGTCAGCTAATAGGCTGGAGGAGTCCTTTCTCCTTTTCCTTCTGTCCYCTAAGGAGCATGCCCTCAGCCCTGCTGATGATAAACTGTGCATATGACATTGCTTCATACAAGCTTGATACAAGGACATTTCTCTTGGGCTAGCCCTGCTGCCCACTGAAGTCAGGGGGAAATCTCCTGTTGATTTTGAGGAGTACAAGACTGAGTCTTAGGCTCCAGAGAAGTCATCTAGCTGTTGGGAAGCAGRTGCTTGGTGACATGCCTCTAGTTGATTACACAATGCATCATTTTTGCATCTCTTCATCCCCTTTTCTCTCAATACACAGGATGCAATCATCCATTTGATTAAAATATCACGGATTATTCGTACTCCACAAGGAAATGCATTGTTGGTGGGTGTGGGTGGATCTGGAAAGCAGAGTCTGACCAGACTGGCGGCATACATTGCTGGACACGAGAGCTTTCAGATTACTTTAACAAGGTAACACAGTGCAGTGTATATGGACACTTGCTCCCTAATTTGCCACAGAAGTGAACTCCTCACAATCAATTTAAAGAAATGCAAACCTCTCAAACATTTTATCCCTCATTCTAAATGACATTTCCAGTCTTATATAGCCAAACTGTATTATGACAATTTCTGTTAATGACTTAATATTTTGTAGTGCTGGAATTCTGTAATTTATAGAMATTTGAAGTGAAAGGGAGTACTACTGCCTTCCTTCTTTGCCTCTTTTGACATAGGGTTTACAGGGCTAAGTAATAAMGACCAGTAGAGTGTATTCTCCTTTGCAAACTATTTTAAATGCTGAGAAATATTTTTTAGAGAGACATATCAGGTCTATGAATAATGTTATGASGCTTCTGATGAAAGGAAAGATAAAGAAAGACATATCACAATCTCTTCCTGTGTCCCAGAAGCAGAAGAAAGGAACACTGAGAACAAAAACAAGGAGGGAAAGAAAAAACCTGAAGTGATAGAACAGAATCCCTATATTTCCAAGATTAATAAGACAAATATTAATAATGGCRATGAATATGGAAGGAGGAAGAATGAAATTAGCAGTGAAGAGTGGATGCTGGGTCATGTTTTGTCTCTAAGTATAATTTCCCGTAACTGGTGTTAGATTATTGAATCTGCTATTCTGACTCAGTAGAGAAATTCTTATGTTCCTATCAGAATACCAAAAATCACTGTAATAACTGTAGCCAACACAGACAAACAGAAGAGCTGGAGAGTTTTTCAAGCTCTGAAGTGCTTGCTTAATGGGTATTTATAGAGCAGAAATAAGATGGAGCTAAAAGAGAATTGGGACACTTCCTGTGTGGCATATTTAATATGTGAAGAATGGGTCATGTGTGTATTTCACAAATTACTTATGACTTTGAAGACATTCTTGGAAATAAGAGACTGGTTACAAAGAAAAGAAGTTTCTAATTTCAGCTTTTGTTGGCTTGGGACAAAATCTGCCATTTTATTAACATTACTTTATGTCATTTTATATTGCACAATCTGAAATGTGTAGTTGAATTTGTGTGGACTTATCTGAATCTTACTTTCTGCGTGCACCAGCWATAAGACACATAACAACAGAACCAGTCATGGTCTCCATTTACAGAAGAGCTGATCAGCCCAAGTGATAATRTTCAAACATTATTTCTGGGGCTTGATTTTAGTTAAACCATATAATGCAATAAACCCCTCAGTTTCATTCTCTTTTGTCTCTTAATGATTTCCTTTAACTTGCTCTCAATATCTTCAGAAGATAATCCAGCTGTATTTACATAGTGGTTACAGGTATCAGAACCTACTTGACAGTATAATCCAGCTGTATTACCCTATTTCTAATAAAGAATTTACGTCTGCAAACTATGGGGATACAAAACAGCATCAAAATTACATTAGATATAGTATTGCTCTCACCATACTTTTCCCCAGCACATTATTATGTTGCCTTCACCTCATTCACATGTTTTATATTACTGATCATTCACTTTGGGAAAATGTTTATGAAAAAGAAACCTAAAAACCAGGAGCTATGGTATTAAGTTCTTATCTAGATGATTTTTTTTCTTGCCTCAAGGAAGCTGATCCAGATGATACATATCTCCTAAGGTGATCTGTAATTCYTGTTCTCTCTTTCCTTAACCCTTTTCTATTCCAGAACCTATGCCACCAACAACCTTTTGGATGATCTGAAAATGTTGTACCGAGCTGCTGGTCAAAAAGGAAAGGGTGTTGTCTTTATATTCACGGACAATGAAGTCAGAGATGAATCTTTTCTTGAGTACATGAACAATGTTTTGGCTTCAAGTGAAGTCTCAAATCTTTTTGCACGGGATGAAATAGGTGAAATCACACAAGACCTGATTCCAGCAATGAAGAAGGAGTACCCAAGGCTTAATCCCACTGGTGAAAATCTTTATAATTACTTTCTTGCTCGAGTTAGGARTAACCTTCATGTGGCTCTTTGTTTTTCTCCTGTTGGAGAAAAATTCAGAACTCGTGCRCTCAAATTTCCAGGTCTGATTTCAGGCTGTACGATAGACTGGTTCCAGCATTGGCCTAAAGATGCTCTTGTAGCAGTTGCACAGCATTTTTTATCTTCTTACCATATTGAGTGTACAGATGAAGTGAAACAGAGCGTTGTTAACACCATGGGAACAATTCAAGATATTGTAGCTGAAAAATGCATTGAATACTTTGRACGATATAGGAGACGGACTTTTGTCACACCAAAATCTTACCTGTCCTTCATTGGAGGTTACAAAACTATTTACAAAGAGAAATTTACCAGTCTTGGAAGTTTGTCTGAACGCATGAGAACAGGTACTGTAAAAGCTTCTTGATTTTTGTTTCTTTCTTTGTTTTTAAAAGGGTAAGAAGAATCTGAATAAAAGGATATTAAAACATGGATTTAGATTGTGAGTTCACATTCATTTGGAAGCAGACAAATATTTTCAGCAGTATTGTGTGTGATTACAAAATGTGCAGAGGTTTTGTTTCCATTAACTTTATGAGTCTGCAGATTAAAGAGGAGTTTTGGAAATAGTGTTATTTAGCAGTTAAAATACTTGAAACTCTTGCTTTGACATGTATGTATGCTGAGGAACTAATGAGATCCTAGTTTTCACATGTAAGCATGCCATGAGTAAATCTGAGAAAAGGTAATTAAGTGCTCATATTCAGTCCCTCTGAAGAATTCTTAAAAGAAACAGGTATAATTCTAAAGAAAAGGTAGGATTTTAAAAACATTGCTGTGCACATGGTCATACATGGTAAACAATTAAAGAGCCTCCTAAACTGAGTGCWATTTGGAAGTGAATGTGAACTTAAATTGCAGACCTGCTCTTTGAACACTTAAGTCCAAAGGTAAAGGGTGGTTGGCTGTCTGGAAGAACAAATGTGGGATTTTTTGAGCTAGAAAGATGTATATGATGCATTTACATTTAGAGACATGCATTTATATATGAGGATGTTTATACTTGAAAGATTTTCTCATAGTTTGTTCAAATTATTGGAGCATTGTATTGCTCAAGAATCTGTAGGTTTTTTTACCCCCATCTCATCTGGATCTTCATGTAATGTTGAATTTAGAAATTCAGCCTACTCTCCTTGTGCCTTTGCTTTCATTGCCAGGTTCCTCCTCTTGGTTTTGTACAGAGTACAGCCTGGTAGTCAAGTTCTCATGGATTTCACACACAATTCCTAAGACTGTCATTTCCATGCTAATGTTTTTGAGCATGTGTTTAATATTTAGTCTCCTTCTCATGTATAAGAATATAAATAAGTGATCAAATGACAGATTCTGGATACTTTTCCACATTTAAAAAAATTCCCCTGCWGAATTTTGGTGTTCAATCAATGGGGTCACTCACTGGTGTTCCTAAATATGAATCTGAGTGATTTATTTTAAGTATCCACATTGCTTCACTGAGGTTGCTTTCTTTATAGATCTTCCTGTTGCTAAAATGGAATTTGTCCACCACAGGTCTTGCAAAACTGATGGAAGCTGAGGTTTCTGTAAATCAGCTCTCCAAAGAGTTGGCGTTGAAGGAGAAAGATTTGGCTATAACTTCAAAAAAAGCTGATGAAGTTTTATTGGAAGTAACTATGAAAGCCCATGCTGCAGAAAAAGTTAAAATGCAGGTGCAAACAGTAAAAGACAAGGCTCAGGCTATTGTGGATGACATTGCCATTGATAAAGCAGCAGCAGAAGAGAAGCTTGAAGCTGCAAGACCTGCACTGGAAGAAGCCAAGGCAGCCCTGCAGGTCAAAAGCAAATATATTCTRAGCATGCATGTAGTTAATGATTATTATGTGCAATAATATGACTTCTAACTTGGGAGGWTACAGGGGATTGAAAGAATGGCACTAACCCATAAATCCTTGTAGCAAAAGCCCTGAAAACTGAAGAGGGGAAGAGGTAAGATGGGCAGTACTCTATGATCAGGTAAAAAAGCAGTCATAGAGTGGGACTACCTTTAAGGACTTTCTGCAGTAGTGCTTCTGAGGGACCTGCAAAACTGCAGCAATTGCATTGCATGTACAGTCCTCCCAAAAGAACATCATTCTTYGCAATCGAGTGACTGCTTAGATAAATGGACTATTTTCTTCTAAAATTTTTCAGACAATAAAACCTTCTGACATTGCAACTGTTCGCAAACTGGGTAAACCTCCTCACCTGATCATGCGTATCATGGACTGCGTACTGCTTTTATTCCAAAGGAAAATAGACTCAGTGACACTAGATCATGAAYACCCAGGTGTGAAGCCATCATGGGCTGAAGCTCAGAAGCTAATGAATAATTCAGGATTTCTTAGCATGTTGCTTACTTTTCAGAAGGTAAGTAATTAATAGAGACACTACTGCTTCAATAACCATCTTCAGAGTTCACATGAAAGTGTCTTCTACCATCAAAGGAAGTTTGAAACAGTTTTGTCTCTCTATAGTTGTAGATACTTTGTGACTATTCTTCATTTTCATGGTTCATTATCTCAGTAATTTTTCTCCTGGGCCATGCAATGACTTCTAGCAGACAGCAGTATCCCAAGCACTAGATCAAATCTTGAGAAGCTGAGTGTTATCTTATTCAGGCAGTTCCTGCTTCTGAGTAGGAATTTGCCTTAAAAGGGCCCACTCTTGGCTTTTTAATGGCTCACCTTCTCTAGTGCTACMAGGCCTGTTTGCCTGTAAGGCACTCAACAATTCCGTCTCCAATGTGCTAGGGAGCTAGCAAGAAATAAGAAAAAAATGAGCAGGAAAGGTAATGAGAGGATTAGGGAACTTTTGGGTTTCTTCACAACAAAAATAGTGAAATGAAGAATAATCTTATTATCAAGTGTAAGAAAAATAAAAGTGAACAGGTTTTTATTTCTATCAGGACAGAAACTCTTGCAAGGTTGMCTGAACTGTGAGACAAAGGAAAATTCTCTATAGGGAAGAGAAGAAAGAGAAGAAAGAAGGTAGCTGGACTAAAAAAAAAAAACCTAGGGTAGAATATGAAATGGCAGAACCCAACTTTATGATCCAGGAGAYCAAGCAGATTTCAGCAAAACCTGGCTTTCCTGTAATGTTGAAGAATACACTTTCATTTGCACACTAATGCTTTAATCTACTTAGCTGTGCATTTTGCTGATGCCTTTTCTAAGCTGCTGGAGTGTTTTTGTTGTCAAGATCATTCTCACTATCCCCAGGAGCCATTTCTCCCAGAGAGCCRTATTGTGGAAACTTGCACTGCCTCTGTAGACATTTTTTTCCTGGGGCTGTCAGTCTGGTCACTTTTCCAAGTGCTATCTCCACTAAACAGAAAGAGGAAATTAGTTTTAAGATAGCAAGGACTAATTATGCCCTCCTTACTCAAGTTTCTGTCTAATGAGACTTCCAGAGTTTTGGCACTTATTAATAGTTCATGTATTCCTGCTGGTAGTTGGCAGCACATTTAACTCAGAGGAGTCAGAACAATTTCTGTGGGASTGAGTTCTTGCAGGAAGTGATACTGGTGAACATGCAGTAGAATACTGGACTACTTCAATCCCTGATGAGGTCCTTCACATGCTATTTCTCATTTTGAGTACATATGACAAGAAAGCTCATTGTGTCTCAGTAGACTACACAGCTTAATTGTTTGTGAGATTTTTGTTCTTTCCTAATATGTTTTAGGCAATAACAATTAGTGGATGAAGTTCATTGAGTTCAAAGTTAATTACTTAAAAGGAAAAGCATGACATTTTCCAAGCTTTTGAGCAGAGATTTTAGGCCACTGCTGATTGATCTTCGCTTCACCTTTGCCAGCTTGTTAGCTCATTATTTTGAGTACGAGAATAAAAAAGTCAAAATTTTTGTCCAGCACTATTTTACATTTTAGCAAACGATCACAGTGAAAACATCACCGTGGCTGATCTTGGGAGTAATATGGTGAATGTCTTTTTTATTAGAGTAGCTAAAGATCAGATAAGTACAAGGCASTCCTTTCTGCTGTGCAGAAAAACAAGAAAAGGGTAAATTGCTTGACAGTATGAATGGTGGATGATTTTTAGATGCATTAAAAGAAAGGCACTAATACATTGCCAAAAAAGGGAATATTCTTAACATGTCTATTGTTAAGCAGTCATTTTWAGCCTGTATAAGCTCTTCTACTTTCTACCTTGCTCTAGGAGAAGAATTCCATTTTCTTCTGACACTTACATAATTATAGATTAACCACCATCATCAAAGATCTGGCTTTTCATATTCTCAGCAGATTGTGGAAGGGAGGAAAAAACACTGGGATTAGAATAACAGCTGAAAGAAATTTCTTTCATGGTTAAGGAAAAGGGTTAGCTTCAGTGAAGTGAAGACAGTGCCTTGCAGTTTCACCCTTTTCCTTCTGAAACTTACATGTTTGGTTCCTTTACCTGTGTTCACACCAGTGCCCCTCTCATGCCACGGTAAAATTGTTTATGGAACTACACTAGAAGAAAATTAATCAGTAGTTTTCTGACTTATATTTCTGTCATAACAGTTTCCAGACTAGATCACTGAGTGTTRGTAAGGGTATTAAAGATGGGGCAAAGACATCTGGTTGAAGGGGAAAGAGAAGAAGGTGCAGTGTTGTAGCAGCAATAACTTAGAACAGCTTAAGTTGTCATGGAGCCACGAGCACTAGGAACATCTGTAAATGTGTCAAATAGGGATATTAAGTGCCAACTCGAGTCAATCTGTTGCAATGGAAGTAGGAGTTATTTTCACGGGTACACAAAAACTACTAATCTGTCCTTTATAAGAGTGAAACACAGCAGCATTGCTTTGTTGATTTATTCTGGAAGAAGTGATACCCCATGGTTTTAAAAAAGAAAATGTTTCTGTGAAGCAGACCTTTTTCAAAAATCCATTTTAAAAAATAATTTTTCCTTTCCATTGACTAGGACTCAATTACAGAAGAAACTGTGGAGCTTTTAGAGCCTTATTTGGATATGGAGGATTATAATCTTGAGACTGCTAGAAAAGTGTGTGGAAATGTAGCAGGTCTTTGCTCATGGACACAAGCAATGGTTTACTTCTATGGTATTAATAAAGAAGTTCTTCCTCTTAAGGTATTTAATATTGATAATTTCATTTTTTTGAGAGATTRCTATAATGAAGTAGAAAAAATTGTCATGTTATTTTGGTTAAAAAAGAGATTCTTGTTTCTTCACACCCAGTTATTGAGTCAAGCACACAGAGGTTTAATATGTCCTGGCAACTTTTTCCCCTTACACACAACTACCCTGTGGTACAGCTAAAACTTGTGTGAACACAGTGAGCATTCAGTTGGTTCTTTWTAAAGCCTGTCTAGTTGTGCATGGGAGATAGTGATACCTTCTCTGCCCTCAGAGTGGGTGTCAGGCATTATGGCTGCAACAAAACTCCTCAGTCCTACTGGCCTGGGAAGGAACCCACTCATTGTGGTCATGATACARTCTGGGAGAGGAGAGGACAGATCAGTCTTGGCACAGAAACATTCTTTAAGGAATTTAGCTGGAATTCATCTCCCTAAAAAATCTTGGAGTTTCAAACTACTACGTGCAAGTGTACATGTGTAATAAAGAAAGTAGTTGTGAGGTACAGAATTCTATTGAAACATTGAACTGAAGTAGATAGGGATCAGCCACTGTTGTGTGAATTCCTACAGATACCTTTATTGTCTTGGAAATGTTCMATTTGTGAGCACATTGAAAATAAGGTCTTTGCATATTTAGATAATGATTTATAGTCATTGCTCCTGYAGTGAGTTTTATGGCTCTTTTCTGAAGAAATCCATCCAATCCGTTATGCTTCCACTGCACTCATGTTTGGTTTCTCATTGAATAAGCCACTGTATMGATGGTACAGTCAAAACTCTCTGCATAATCTTTTCGTATACCTAGACAGATCTGATTCAAATATGGTAAAAAACATATTCTTTTTTATTCAAGTAACTCAAGAGAATGCTGTATTTTTGTGATATATAACTAGATATTTYCTTTTCAAATAATGGGATGTTCACTAATGAAAACAGAATTTGAAATGTTCCTATTGGGAATTATAAAAGGGAGCAAGACCTGGGGGAAATAGTGGCTTTATATGCAAATGCAATCCTGAAAGCTGAAAACRTGCTCTTGTAGTTTTTATTTGAATATATATGATTTAGGATTACATATAAATTTAGCTTTGTGTTCATTCTTGTCACACTGTAGCTGATAAAAGATGAAACATACATATCTTGGCAAAGTGGTGCCTATTGTCWGGTACAGCAACAGTCAAAAATATTTTAAAAACTGAAGATGACAGAGGGAGGAAGGGTGTAAAGTATGCAGGAGATATTGCAGGAAGCAATGTAGTGATGCTAAGAAAATAATTGAAAATAAATGTACAATTAAACTGCATAAAGTACTGGCTGAGGCTAATCCATCCAGTGCTAAAAGCATGTTTACTGAATGAATTAATCAAGCTGCGTTATCCTAACTGCTGTTCTAGGATATAAATCCCCTTCAACACCTGCAAAATAGATTCAATATATTTTTAAATTGCATCTTAAGTGAGACCCATTGCCTCATTTATCTTAACTATGACAACCTGTGAAAACTAATTAATAGCAACTTACATTTTAGGGTACAAAATTATTTATTTATAAATAGAAATATATATTTTAGTGTTCAAAAATTATGTATTATTAACTTATATATTTAGTGCACAAAAATTATATAGATATATTATATATATTTTCGTGCGCAAAAACTTATATTTTATAACTTATATACCTAGTGTGCAAAACTTACCTAATTCCTAGGAATGGATACTGGCATTCTTTGGGTAAGTGACCTGCAGCCCAAGGGTCATTAGTTGGACTTTCCTGTAAACCTTCAGCAGRAGGATGAGCTGTTCCTCCCCAGACTGATACCTAGTAAACCAGCTTGCTGCATTAACCTGAGAATTTTGAAACACCATCTGCTCCTTGTCCATTATTTGAAGAATATAAGAGCAGAATGGAGAAGCCCTGACTTTTGCTGTGATACTGTTAGCCTCCAATTAAAATAATGTGTATAGGAGTATAATTTCCCATAGTGATGTCTGCAGTGACTTTAATTAAGTTCTCCTTAGGCTGTTATAGTGATCAAGGGAAGACTGTTTACAGTTTATAAATTCTGTTTGATATTGAGGATTCTCCCTGTCACACTCAGTTTTAAATATGAGACTTTATTTCCTTTTCTACTTTCATTTGTCTCCATGCTGAACTAAAAACCACAGCAAGCAATGAAAGGAAATCTTGCACCTGAAGAAGAGGTAATAGTCAAGGAGTGTTGAAATTTGATAGTTGTCCATTTAAATAAGCATGTCCTTGACAAGGTGATGCCCACTGGGCAGGAAAACAAGCATGCAAGTCTGAATTCAAGGCCCACAATAACTGTAGAAGGAAAGAATATACTTTGGTGGGGAGATGAAGGGAAGGATTAGGTCATCTAACAAAACAGAGTRAGGTCAGGATGTGTAACCAAACAGAAAATATGGAAAGTCTTTCATTAGCTAGTACAGACAATGAAAAGCAGATRAGACATATGATTTCTGTGTCTTTCAAAGGTTATTTTAATCCCAAAGAATGGTCACTGATAGCAAGGAGATTGAGTCCAAGATTTTATTAATGTCACTCTTGCATGGATCTGTTTGCATGTGTACATAGGTATGTACACATGTGCATGTGCAGGTGAATATCTATTTTTTAAAATTTGTATTTGTGAGGTAAAAACAMTGTTTTTGGAATGTCTGCAAAACTTGTGTCTGCCTTTGCCTTTTTTACAATCTTTCCCTAAGTAATGGTGGATACAAGTGTATCATGATATTGAGTCTCTGAGAAAGTTGATCCAAAACCAATGAAGTGTCCCTAGGAAAAATCTGCAGTAATCTGGGACAGGAGTAGTTTTAAGACTGCATGTCCATGAAGAGTCTTCAGTCAGATGCCATGTGCCCAGAACAGGACTGAAGCAAAAGGCAAAGATGAGCRCTTAGCACATCCCCAGAATGTCAGGAGCAGTGTGGCAGAGTCCAAGAAGCCTTCTGGCCTAGTCCAGCAGCAGTAAGTGCTCAATGGACTGTAAAAATAGCGTACTTTTTTTGCAAAGCTGAAATTCCTTAACAAGAGAAGTGCTAGGAAGGCTCCAAATCATCCTTACCTGTAGAGAACTGTAGTTTTGGATGCTTTTTTTTTTTCCTAATGGGATTCTCCTAGYAACATTTCCTCAATTTACTGAGCAGCAGTTGCTCTTCAGTGTGATTTGGGGTTGACCTGGGCATTCCATTCAAGATCAGGAATAGTATTAAATGGTGTGAGGCTTCTTTCTGTTGGAGAAGTCATTTTTATTGAACCRCCTCCTTGGATCAGGGTCAGATATACTTGGTACTTTGCAAAACTGAGTTTGCAATGGATCAGTGAGAAACAGTGTCTATGTCAATACTAATAAATGAAACAGTACTAGTGAGTTTTTCTAGGCACTGAAAGTGATCATTTACACTGGTAAATTTTTAGAATGATCCCTAGTGTGATTTGGTCTTTGCTAAATAGCACTTTTCAGTAGTCTCTGGGCACCTTTCAGGTTCTAGCCTAGTCCAAGAGCCATTCCCACAAGGCTGCCAACATGCAGTCATACTGTTTTAGAGGGTGACAGAACTTAATGTGAGTTTTTTTATGCTGTTCAACCTCAGTGCCAGAGAAAGGTCCTGGGCTTGTTTCATTTAAGAGTACAGCCGTGACTGTAATTGTGTTTATTTCTTCTGGTTTTGTGTGCAATGCAAAAATTATAAGAGAGGCAGGATCATCTCACCACTTGCTATGAAGTCCTCTCCGAGGGCAGCTTGGAAGAAGCCAAAACAGTTGTTAAACTCATTGGGATGAGGCCCTTGTTGGCACAGGTGCTGTGTGTACGTGCCCCACGCAGGCAGATGCAGAGGGCAGTAGTAGCACCGGCTGGAGCAGGTGCTGGGAGGATTGTCTGTCTGGTTCCCTAATRCCAAAGGCAAGGAAAGGCAAGGTGCTGCTCTCACACAAGCCCAGGYGTGTTCAGGGTAGCACCATTTCTCCAGGAGCACAGATCAGAGTGTGGACCTCTTGTCTTAAATCCTCATGATTCATCTGCATAAAATCCATTTATTCAGGCTTTCACACTGCATCCAGCTGGAACAAATTGTGTATCCTTGCTCTGCKGTGTGATGCAGAGGGATGAAATTAAGGGTGTGAAGCTTGTTCACAGGACAATGCCACTAAAATTAGAAAGGCTACAGTGGTTCTTAGTGGTTGGGAAACGTGTTTCCTTCCTGCCTAATATTGTCTGGAAATGTTTGTATGGAGCTGATTGCAGCTGTAATAGTCTTCTTGTGCAGAAGATTCTCTTTGACAGCAAACCTTGCCTCCTGCTCTCATGGCGGAGCTCTATATGTGAGGCTGCCAGCCAACCTTATACTGATGTCAATACAAAAGCTGTGTTTGTACCCATGAAATTTTGAAAACTTGAGTTTGGGGGAAAAAAAAACAAAACCAGGGAGAAAGCAAATAGTGATGATTTCAAAGGGTCGTCTGAACCAAGTAGTCTTTCTGTCTTTGGGAGTCACATAGGTTGGTCATCCTGATATGTTAGCTGTCAGTCTCATGCAACTAACCATTGTTCATCACATATGATCAAGTAGCCTATAAATCAAACTGATATTATAATGTCTTATACTTTGTTATGATTACCCTGAAGGTGGCTGAGAACTCTGGTTAAATTGTCTATAAAATAGTTTCTTATTATAGGTCATCTTTCAGAAAATCTGTAAAGTCTTGTGTAAATAAGTTTAGGGATTCTTTTCATGTTAGAATGCAATGTACTTTTTTTCATACTCATCTGAAATATTTTTTCAATGTCCCTACATCTTTGAAGCTTTTTAAGCCTTTCCAAGAGTTTTTAAGAATGGGGAAATTTGTTTCATCAATCTTTTGCACTTTTCTGCGTAGTTTATTGCTGCACAGGGACCTGCTTTTCATATTTACAAGGCATCATTGCTCATATGTATTGGGAATTCCCATGCCCATCATTCTCCATTGAAGTTCACATCCTGCTGTGATAAATGTCAAGGTGTTATATGAATCCACAGGCAGGTGTAAGTTCTCTGTTGTTCCAGCTGTTCTGCCAAGGCTGTTACTCACAGCCCTCCAAGGATCTTGTTTCCTGTGTAACCTCAGTATTTGTCAGCTGGGACTGAAACAATATGTCATAATATTGCTCGACTGCCATTTTTAGCCCTCAGAGAATTTAAGGATACAAGGATGCTCTGCAATATGGAAGGTGGAGGGAAGAGGTAGAAGAGGGCTGGTGCAGGGCTCCTTTTGGATCTCAGTAAGAAAGCCCTGACAACAGATGGCTAAATGAGCATCTGCTTTAATAAGACAAATAATAAGAGGAGTTTAAGATAGTTTGAATGGCCAAAAGAGAAAATTTTCTCCTCATGGACAGGGTCTGCTCTGCACAGGATACCATAGGCAACACTATCCTSGCTCTCTCTGATGCTGCATGAGTGTGAGGTGTCCAGCATTTCAGGGGATGTAAAGTTTAGTCACTGTTTGTCTTCTTCTTATGACCTTTTTAAAGGCAGCTGTCTTATTAAGCTGTTGTCAGGCCYTTCTTATTCAGATGCAGAAGGAACCCTGCACTATCTCTCTCTCTTTCTACCTCATCCTTTCCCCTGGCGCAGGGGAACAGTAACACTACATCACCTCCTAAAAACTCCTTTGCTGTTGGAACTTTGCCCAATGGTCCAAGATTCACTAAAACATATCAGCAGTTGATCTGAAATCTGCTTGTCTAGGTTTAATCAAGACTCACTGATTGAGCATGTTTATTTCTAGGTGATACTCTTTAATGTGTTTTTTGATAAACAGTGAGGTAAAAATATTTCAGCATTCTTGCATGATGGAAATTTTATGAGCAGCCATTTTACTGGTTCATCTGGATTCCAAAATATGTTTTTATCTCTGGGATCTGTCAACATAGCAGGTGGCTAAAGTAGATGAAATTTTAGTGACAGTGCTATTCTCTAGCATATACTGTCTGCATATACCTACATTGCTAATATAGATGGACAGAGATACATGTGATGTACCTGCATCCAGTACACATGTGTGCAACATACATGTACATASATATTAGTAACCTACTTCATTGGTTAGTACAGATACGCTTCTCTAATTCCCTTCTCACAAAGCACTCTTTTGAGATAGACCAGACCCCAACCCATGGTTATGCTGTTGATTAGGAGTTATCCCTTACAGAGAGATTCCTTCTACTTTTACTTTTCTGGTGTGATGTAATGCAAGTGTCAAATTTCATATTAGTAATAAAACAGGTTTTACAGATTCTTGGTTTCCATCTTCATAACTCTTATAGAAGAATAAAACAGAAATAAGATACATGATATTTAAACAAGCTTTTTTAAATATTCAGAGTAAATGAAAGCAACCTTTATCTGTAAGTGTGAATTTCATAAGAAATTTGTCAGGCTCTAATCCTTTGCAAATGTGTATGGAAATACTTTCTGAATTCACAGAATATTTTTTCAACCCTGTTAGGAATATAAAAGTTAAGAGGCCACATTTAAATGACTGGTAAGTCATCATGCAAATTTATAGAGAAATGTGAAAAAAGTCTCTAGAGTTTTACTTTCCAGAGAAGCAAAAAATACATTTTTTATATTTTTGTTGTAAAGGTAATTGATGGAAAAAGAGAGCAGAAGAGTAGTGTATGTTATAAWTTTTATTATTTTATAATTAATGAAGGCAGTATTCAATTTCTTTTGCACTGAGAATGTATTACAGGAGGCATATATATAAGGCAACCCATTGTATATGTTGCCTCAGATGTCTAGTATAAAGCCATTTCAAGTGTATTGTGATTTGAAAACCTTGGTCATTTTGTGATCAATAGACCATTCTGAAAATATTATTAAAATATCTTAAGATTGCCTTGAATAACTTTAATGCTATGCTTCTGATCCAGAAGTAAAAAGAAAAAAAACTTCTGTCATCTTAGAACATGCATTATTTTTAAAAGTATGTATTTTTAAAAACACAGTACAGTATGTGCTGTTAAATGAATGTTATTTGCTTCTGCCAAAAGAATAGCTAATAACTACTCTTTACTTTTAAATATCTGTAGGCAAATCTAGCTTTGCAGGAAGGAAGACTTGCAGCTGCCCAAATGGAGCTGAATAGTGCACAAAATCAGCTGGACGAGAAGCAAGCRGAGCTGGATGAAGTACAAGCCATGTATGATGCTGCTGTGAAAGAGAAGCAGGCCTTGCTCRATGATGCTGAGGCATGCAGAAGGAAGATGAACAATGCCTCAGCTCTGATTGAAGGATTAGGGGAGGAAAAGGTATCAGCACACATGTGCAGGTTTCCAGTACAAAGTAGCTGTGCAGTTTGAGAATGCTCCATARTGATCGTAGACGTACTCAGCAAACTCAAGGCGTGGTGACTGCTTGGTATCACRTGACACTTTTTTTAGTTATATGTATGCTTGTTTTCCTTGATGCTAATGTACCTAAAAAAGTAAAGCAATTTCTTGTGTTAATTCTTCTGCATGAAGATTTATGTTATAACATATGATTCATACGAGGATAAAGTTCAGATTTAAAGCCAAGGAGCCAAATTCCTTTTAGCTTTTTTAAGAAGAGAAATTAGGCTTAACYTAAATAATTGCCCTAAAATATTTATAAGAAGGATTACTCTTTTTTTTCTTACCAAGTATACAAGAATACAAATTTGAAGCTTGACTAATTTCCTGAATTACAATTGAAGCTTAGGTTTCTACTGGAGCCTTTTACAGAATTATGGGCTAGTTGTTATCCTCTGCACTAAGCTTGAAATTTACCTTTCCTATGCAGATCTTTCTGGCTTCAGCCTGAAGGTTTTCAGAGAAGCGGGATACTCTTTTTTCCCCTCTTCTTATTTGCTTTGTTAATTCCTTCATTGATTTCACACAAAGTCAAAATTGATGAGAGTTCTGACTTCAGCCATTGTGTCCTGTGAGGCCAGCACCTCAGCATTTCTTTGCGTTGCTGCCCTTCAAATTACATCAGTCAAAAATCTTAGATGCTTTGTCATATTTTTTCAGTGAATTTCTAAATTTATGAGTAAGGCAAAAATACAAAATTATAGTGCCTTATTGTGGGTTTTATGAAGCTTTGTGCTATGAGGTCTTGTAAGAGCTGTTATTCCACTCTACTTTTGAAAATTCAGACCAAAAAAAAATTAAAGACTCTGTATGCACTTGCAGGATTAGGCAAAACTGACACTGGGTTAAATGTATGTTTTTGAAACTTGAAACATGTAGGTCCTGACAAAGATTGGATGCAGAGTGACTGTAAGGAACAGAAATCTGGAAAGAAATTAATAAGCAAAATATGAGTTAATTATTTTTAATTTTTTTAACACATCAAAAGATAATACTTATAAAATTGCAGAATCACAGAATAATTGAGATAGGAAGGGACCTCTGGAAACCATCTAACACAAAACACACATCCCTCCTTCCCCCCTACTCAAGGCTCAGGGCATTTTTTGGTTGGGTTTTGAATATCTTCCAGGATTCCACCACTTCCCTTCGCAACCTATTTCAGTTTTTGACCACTCTCACTGAAATAAAGGGATTTTTTGTGTGTTAAATTTAAATACCTTATATTCCAATTTGTGTCCATTGCCCCTTGTAATTTCACAAAGTACTAGTGAAAAGAGTCTGGCATTTTCCTCTTTAGACGTTCTCATCATGTATTTGTGCACATAAGTACATGTGTACAAATTCCCCTTGCATTCTCTGTGTTAAAGTCTAAACAATCTCAGCCAAGGCTGCCCCCAAATTTTAGATCCCTGATCAGTTCTTTTTCTGCAAGTCTGAGATTAAGCAAACTGCCTTTCCCTCATTAAATCCTCATTCAGCTGTGTYGAGAACTTTTGTCAAGGCCTTCCTTAAAACCTCAAGGATTGCTTGTGTCTTTCTGTGTTGTCCCTTCAGATATTGGGTTGTTGAATTTCCCCATGTAGATCAAGGCCTGTGGATGCAAGGTTTCTTCCCCTCATCTACCTCTTGTTAATCACATTGTCTGTGACAGACACACACATCTCCCATGCTGATCTTCCCTCTGATGCTAACCCATAAGCTCCCAACTGGCAAATTGTCCATCCTCGGGTCTCCCATACTGACCACATGGATTCCACTGCCTTCTCACATGAAAGAAAACCCCTCTTCTCACCTTCCCAACCTGTCCTTCCTAACAAGCCCATAGACAGCTGATGGAGCTATCCAGTTGTGGATCTCTTTCCATTGCATTCCCATGACCCCCATCATATCATGATGCTGCAAACACGTGGAGAGTCCTCTTTTGTTCTCCATGCTGTGCACCTTCATATAGAAACATTTCAGAGAGGTGCCCAGCTGTGATAAATCCTGTACTATAAGCAGCATGAAAGCTGTCCCCACCATTCTGTCTGGTGAACACTTCTTTGTTTTTGCGGGTATCCTTAGGGTGGTCCTCCATTGGCCCTGTTTTGTTGATTACAGGGTCCCTACAGTTTATCTCACCCCACACATTTTGTTTGCCAGCCCCATTCTCCACTTCCTCACATGACTATTGGTCCTCCTCTGCCTGACACTTCATTCCTCCTTTAAAGCTGCTTTCACCAGTTCAACCAGCTTGTTTGCAAAAATGCTTTTTCTCCACTTGGTCAGGGGTTGCCATCTCTTCCATGCAAACTCATACTTCTGAAAAGAATGATTTAAAGCAAAAAATATTCCTGTTTTGAAGAAAAATTATTTAACAGAAAGAGGTAAGTTTTTAAGTTAGATGTTTGTGTTAGTTTTGTGTCTGCTTAAGTTAACTTCTTTATTTTCCATACAGCTTCGTTGGACAGCAAGCARCAAAAACTTTCAAAATCAAATTATTAATTTGGTGGGGAATGTTCTTCTGGCCACTGGATTTCTTTCTTATTCTGGACCTTTCAATCAGGAGTACAGGAATTTGCTACTCCAATTGTGGAAGAAAGAGATGGACAATAGCAAAATTCCATACAGTAAAGTAAGTGCACATGTTTTGTTCTGACCTTATTCTTTGCCTTGCTGAGAAATTATATGCAGAGCATTTCGTTCCAGAAAAGTACATAATTGGAAGATTATATACAGGCTGTCACATTCAATCAAATTTTTAGGAAATAAAAAATCTGAACGGTTGACAGCTGAGCTTCTAAACCAATATGTTTTAAATTCCTCTTTATGCTGTCAGGCATTTCACAATTGGTATATAGGACACTGCTCTGGCAAATCTGAGAGAAAAGTGCTGTCTGAGATCAGCTGCCCTGGGAGAAATAGCATAATACAGGAAACAAAGTAAAATTTATCAGATTACAATACGCTTACCTTTTCATAAGAGGWAACATCACTTTTGCACTTCTCTGTGTTATCAGTATATACCCTCCTGTCATGCCTTCTGCTGTGTACCCACAACATTTAATTTTGTTTAATTTGAAGTGTCCTGTAGAAAGCATTTTGCAAGGCTTGCTCCAGTGTTAGCTTTTAAATCCCTGCACCTTTGTCAGCAGTGAGGCTGTTCCAGTGACGCTGATGGGCTGATGTTGCAGTATCTCCTTCCCTGGCCTGTGTCTGTGCAGGCAGAGGTGGCCTAAAATGCAGTTGGAGCTACAGTCCCATCATTCAGTTTCTGTTTCCTGCCACTTCATATTCTGCCTTTATTAAGGCGAGCAACCTGCATGCTGAGACTATGACACAGGGCAGGAAACCTTGCATGAATCTTGTCCTTTGCTTTTACCATTATCTGCCTCAGGAGTGCCAGACCTGGCAGAGGCTTTGCTCATGGCCTGCAGTAGCCTGGCTCCTATTCCATGACTTTTAGGAAGTCTGTCTAATAATCTTCCCTGTACCTAGAAGACATATTCATACTGAAGGCAGAATTTAGGCCACAGTAAGCAAAGCTGTCGTTCTGAGTAATCTATAGTGTCTTCCATTTGGTTTTGTGAGTACCTGTGTACATTTTCTTCAACAGTAAAGGCTGGAGAAATAGTTCAGGGACTCTCTCTTCCTCTCAGCACAGGAGTTGAGGCATTAGGCTCACACATTTCCTGTTTTCAGCTGTCAAAGATTTTGACAAATCAGTTGCTGCTGAAAAACGCTATGAGCTACTGAGCAACCYGYGTACATCTGTATCAYTGTGAAACAGCTAAAGGCAGATCTGCATCTTCTTTTCAGTGTTTTTGGGATTTAGCACTTAAAACCTCTATTTAGGARACCTCTTTTCCATAAGGAGTTTGTTCACTTCATAGAAGTTACTTTTGAATATCTTTTTTGTTATTTTTAATGTTAAGTTGGCRTAATTCTTGTAATGCTGATTAACCTTGACTTGAGAGAGGAAGGAAACTTGCAATCCAGCCCAATTTACGCTGTGACTTTAAAGATGAATGACTCTGACCCACCCAGTAAAGCTCTCTGAAAGCTGCTGATGATAAAAAATATGTAAGGCCAAGATGGATTTATTAATAAAGTACCAGGAGCAGTGCAGTTTCAGGCAAGATTCTTAACTAGTGTGGCATGGGAGTTATCCTACATACACTCAACCCAGGGAGGCTCTTTCCCAAGTTCRGTGTACAAAATGTTCTTAAAAGCTACTTTCTTTGGGGAGTGTCTGTCAAGATTCTCACCATTTAAGGATAAGAAATCAGATATATAATGTCTTTAGAAAGCAATAAATAAAGAACTAAAATTCTGCTTTCATGAGGGTATTCTGACCACATTACTATTTGGCTGCATCCTTGAAAATTTGAGGAATACTTTCTTATGATTTCTGTGTTGCTCCCCGCTTCCCCCCCTCCCAATATGTCTCAGTTAGATGGATTCCACAGTTAATGAGTTTCAAAAYGTATTTACCATTCTGCTTAGAGTTCCCATTAAAGACAGAATTATGATTTCCATCATAGTGTATTGAAGAGAGTTTTGATTTTTCCCTGGGAATTAAGTACTCACAAAAGGCAGCATATGGGCCTTTCTTGATACTTCACACTGCAGGAAAGAAAGCAGCTTTGCAGTTCAAGCACAAGGCTTGACATCTGCCTTACTTTGTCACAGACTAACTGACYGTGGGCGTATGAGTCATTTAGGCATAACAATTTACAAAGATCTGTTTAAAATTAGCCACTTATCTGTTTAGTTAGGCACTTAAATTAGCTGAGTTTCAGGGTTGCAGGGTGAYTGATACTTCTTGCTGTAGGTAAGAAAAAGTTCAGAGCTGTTTAGRTCCTACTCATCTGCTTAAGGAGCTAAATATGGTTTTAGGTTCCAATTGCTGAAAAAAATTGCCTATTACATGCTTTTCTGTCCTTTGCACAAATGGAAACTTGATTCCTAAAATTTCTMTGTCTTCTGAGGATGGTTTGTGTTGCTTCATTGTGAGTCTTCAATGATTTTAGAAGTAAAAAAAATCAAAGGAGTAAAAAAGCTTTGGCATCTTGCAAACACTGTTATCATTAGGTCTCATGATTGTATCACAACTCTCACAGTATTTGAAGTTTTGCTTTAGGCTTCAGATGCTGAATTATGTGATTTTCACAAGATTTACAGGCTTTTACTTTCCTTCTTTCATGTCTTTATTTTRAACATGTCTTTAGATAAAGCCTACAAGTAGGAGTTGTTGAATGAAAAATGTAAGGAGCAAATTAAAAAATACCTTCAATTTTATTATTTTTAAAATTCTCAATCCTTACTAAGGTGCTTTTCTAAATTGGAGTTTTGTTTGCTATTTTCAGTGCTTTTTTCTTCACATACACATTTTTGAGAGGCCAGTCACTTTTCAGAGGGAATGAAATAAAGCAAGTTAGTTGACAAGTGCAAATCAGACTTAAGGAGAATATGTGAACCGTGAAGTTTTAGCTTAGCAGCAATAATCTTTCATGATATTTCATGGTTACTGATCCATAGCACATCTCCACATTYTTCTCTTAGTCTCCCACAGCCATCCTGTACTTGGAGGGCACTTTCCAGCAGGTGGAAGGTCTTGTGAGCAAGATGACAATTCCACTTGAACTTGCAGGAAAAGTGTTTGCTATTAAAAATGGCAAAAAATCAGTTTGTCATTAGATGTTGAACTGGCTTCAGAGTTTTTCTGGCAGTCTCTGATGGACATCAAAGCCTCAAGAGAATTCACTTTCATTACTGCTCAACTGCAGTGATTGAGCCACTGAACTTTRGAGAAAAGAAACAGTAAGGAAAAACTACCAAATACACTCCATCATGCATTCTGATCAGAATAAGAAGAAAAACCATCCAGCAGATGTTTTAGTATAGCTYTTCTAACTGGCACTAATTTTGTATTTACATGTTTTCTACTGGTACTGATTTTGTAATTGCATATTTTCTATTAGAACTTGAACCTTACTGCTATGCTTGTTGACAATGCTACAGTGGGTGAATGGAATCTCCAGGGTCTTCCAAATGATGATCTTTCAATTCAAAATGGCATTATTGTCACAAAAGCATCTAGATATCCATTGCTGATTGATCCACAAGGTCAAGGAAAGATCTGGATCAAAAATAAGGAAAAGAATAATGGACTTCAGGTAAATAGTTAATTTACAATTCTTTAAAATGTGTGTGTCATTTGTGTCATCATGCTTTGGCCATATGTAATTTAAATCTGATGTTTATTGGTGTACAGCTATGCAGAAACTAAAACAAGACTGACACAGAACCTGTACCCTATATCAGGGTATCAATAACAGGGCAAAATAGCTTGCACTGATATGTTATGGCATATCTATTTTTATGATGAATCTTTTAATTTCTTGCTGTAGTGAAAGAGAAACAAAGAGGGAAGTAAAAGCTTGTATCTCATTCTCCATCTTCCTGGAGACTTGTATCTCCTGCTCTGAATCTGAATTATCCCCAATAAGTCCAGGAGGAACAGAGTTATGTCAAGATTCTAAATACACAAGTGTTTAAATTATGGCTTACATCKGGGATATTGTAATTTGCTATGGTCTTATTAGTGTTATGCTGTTGGTCACTCAGATGCTGGCTTTATCTCTCAGCTGAATTTGTAATAAAAATGTAGGGAACATGCTGTTTTGGTGGATACACATGTCTGCATGATAACAAACAAAAAGTGCGGAGTGGTGGAACAGAGTATTAATTTTTAAATAATATACTGGTTTAATTCTGTGTAATGTGCCTCTAGGTATTTTAATTACACCTTTTTCAAAGAGCTTTGCCTGCAAGACAGGGATTTATTTTAAAAACATGTCTATCTTAATTTTTTTTCCTGGTTAAAAACCACCCAAAACCCAGGATTTAGGAGATGCCTGGAAAGGTTATTYGATTATCATCTTAAAGAATTATGTTAAATATATTAAATTTGAATAAATGAAAAGGAGTCTTTGTGACTTTTAGCAATTTTAAGACTGGTGGAACTGAACTGGAAATTGAACATCTAATGTCAGATCAGGCCTCCWATATAACACTGGCTCCCTTTCTGAACTCCATAAATATTTCCGTACTTCACATTAGTGTTCTAAGCATAAATCTATATATATTTAGGAGATATTAAGATATTACAATCATTAGATAGATATGCAGATTAAAAAAGTAAATAMGTGACAATAAAGAAATGCGATCTCCTATGCTCCTAAGTTTAAAGCAAAACTTTCATTCATGTCAGCAGAGGCAAGTTTTGGTCCCTAAAATGTAGCCATTTGCATATATATCCCAGGATGAGTACAATATTTTAAAGCTTCAATAGATTTTATGCTGTTTTCTGTGTGCTTTCAAATCACACTCAATCTTCCTAGGTTACAGCTATGAACCACAAGTTCTTCAGAAGTCATATAGAAGACTGCTTGTCCCTTGGCCGACCTCTGTTAATTGAAGATATTGGAGAGGAACTTGATCCTGCCCTAGATAACATCTTGGAAAAAAATTTCATAAAATTTGGTTCAGCACACAAAGTAAGATGAATTGTAGACATGGAATTAAAACCCAACAGGAGAGATGTTTGGTGTAAGGCAGTCTGATTACTGACATGATTTGTACCTTTAAAACAGTTAGAAAATGAGTAGTGAACTCATAGGGTTGTTTGAGGGGCTTTTTTACCCTTAATCAGAAAGGGTAAAAAAAAAAAGTGTAAATGAAAACATTAAAAAAAGAGTTAATAGATTTTTTTTAATCAGATAAAATAACCATTTTTCTGACTTCAGCTTTCGAATATTGAGAAATGCTTTTTATTTTCAGGTGAAAGTAGGTGACAAGGAGGTAGATCTGATGAAGGGGTTTACCCTCTATATGACAACAAAGGTGGCTAATCCTGTTTATACTCCAGAAATAAGTGCAAGAGCAACTGTGATTGACTTTACTGTTACTATGAAAGGGCTGGAAGATCAGCTCCTCGGCCGTGTCATCCTCAAAGAAAAGCAGGTATCGAGTCTTGCAGTATTTGAATAGAAGGAAAGCTTGTTCAGTATCTGCACCAGGAGTGCATACATATTCAGTGGCTCGGTTGAAATCAAATGCAAGAACAAAAATGTGAATGAAAGTTTAAAGGTTGTGCATTCGCTGAAATACAATGTGGAGCTGTTTTTTAATTGAACAGGGGAACCTAAACATTTCTTTTARGATCTGGCCTTGGAAAGAGAAGAAAGAAAATTATTCATTAAAAATACATCACTGGCATGCACATGACATACATAAAACAACTTTATTCCTTCATATATGGAAAGGGCTTCTTGTTYGGTCAGAAATCTCTTGTATTTCTAAATTCCTTTTTAAACTTAATTTGAATTACATGAAAAAATGCTTATGAACTTGAACTACTTTTGCCAGCCAGGCTCTAGTGTGCAGGGAGATAAAAGATTCTTAAGGAGCCCTGAACGCTCACTTGACTCTATTCTTACTAAAATTTGCATTGATTATGTGTAAGTTAATATAAGGAAAAAAATCCTCTCTCAGGTGAGATAAAAAAATTGAGGTTTGCATTAGCAGAGCTGCTGCTTTCAGTAAGTAGCTCAGGTAGGCTTGCTAATGTGAGAGGAGCTGCCTACCTAAAGGAATTAATTCCTCCTTTGACTTCCCCAAAGCATGTTCTAACCAGCGTTCTTTAGTGGTGCTGTCATTTTCTCCAGCCAACACCCCTCCACTTTGCTCAAAATGAGCCTTCACTGAAGTAAGGACTGGAATTAAGRTGCCCTTCCTTCAGTCTGACAGTCACAAACAGAGGCTGGAAAGTCCTTGTAATGCACAAACTTCCTGTGAATTCATCCATGGAAAACAGAAAGACTGTAACAGGAGGTACTGGAGAAAAATAGGGTGAAACAAACAATTTAGATGCAGAACTTTTAATCTTTACTCCAGTAGGTGTAGGTTTCTGTAMAGCAAAATTGAACTGCATCAGCAGGAGTGAATGGGAGTATTCTGGCTAACCTCTGAAGGGAGGGAGAAGTCTAAATCAAGATAGGAGGAAAAGAAGTGAAATAGGTTTCTCATGRCCTACATATAAAAATCCTCTTCCCRCAAGATACCCTTGCTCTGTGTTSTTTTTTTTTTCTTGGACAGACCTSTTAGAGAATTCATATTGAATATATGTGGCAACACCTAGACTGCATTGGGTCAAAAATAGAGTCATTGAAAAATATTCCTCCGGTGCTGTACATTGGCTGAAGAGAGTTGCAAGGGAACCTGGTTAATATTGGCACTACTTGCTGCACAGGAACATGGTTGCAGCTGATCAACATTTATTAAACTTCTTCTGGCAGATATGAAGACATCATGGTTGTCTCTTCTGCCTCAGTAAGAGGTGAATGTTGTGGTGTAGATAGTCAGAGCCAATGGGATTCTGAAAAAATGAGTTCAAAGAAAAGACACAACATGAACAGAGCTTCTGAAGAACAGGTTTTCTATTACAAAGAGACAACTTTATGATCGCTGGGCTAAAGTAATAGATTAAAGGAACCAAGACATTTTTAAAGATTGCTCCAGTGATCAATGAAATATGATCAAAGAAGTGTTTATTCTTCTCAGCTTTATAGGTTGATCCTGCAAATATAGAAAAAAATCAGCATATTTTTGTACTTTGATAATGGAGTTGCTGCCACTTTTTGTGTTCAGAACAACTATTATTTATGTAGCAAGTATGGCTGGGAAATTCTCTTGCAAACAAAAACTTGTACTTGGTATATTTGCTGATAAATTTCTGAAAGATACCTTTTACAGTGTTATAAATAATATGGGTAAAGTGTCTGATTTTAAACAAAGCACATGCTTATGTGGAATTTAAACGTGTAGTTAAATGTATTTTTGAGTGTTTTGTGGAAGTATTCCTATCGTATAATTCGAATATATTTTTTTTGCATTAATGGTATAGAAAGAGGAGTAAATGTAGAAAGCTGAATTACTGATGCTTAAGCCATTCCTCTCTTTTGAGATGCAGTCGCTTGTAGTTTCCATAGAGCTACACTGTAGCCCTAGAACTTACTTCAAAGAGGTTTCCAAGTGAGGAGTTTGTAAAAACAAAGAAATTTGTCACTTCTTTGAAATACAGGAGAAYCTCTCCTGTACTGTATAACTCTGTACATCTCCTTTTTCTCTAGCTTGACATGTTGACAAAAATGAAAATAAACTGAAGCCATAGGTGTAGATAGACTATTATTAACAATCCTTATAGGAAGGTTGACTGGATTGATTAAATAAAGACAGCCAGCAAAAGTATCCCTGAGCTGTGCAGACTGTGCTGTATAGATGCCTCATTTCACTTGGCATTGTGTTGACTTGTCTGCCTTTTTTCCCTTGTCATTGTCTGTCTTGTAGAAAGGGCAAAAAAATCCATATGACATAGATAATAATTGTAACATTTCCTGTTTTATAAGCAGTAGAGGATTGTATCTTTCAAAGTCACAGAATAGTAGAAATTAGAAATGGAAAAGGTCATCCAGTCAATTTTGCTCACAATGTAAAATCCAGCCATACAAAGCATCTTTCAGGCCTTTATCTGATTTAATTTTAAGTACTCAGTGTAATGTAGCTTTTATCACTTGCCGTTGGAAACTATCTTTAGTGGTTTGTATGCTGCACTATGAGGAAGATTTTCCTGGTAATTCAGATGTGCTTTCRTTCTTCAGTATTTATGCTTCATTAATCAAATACATACAGGATACATATAAATGACTTTATTGTACATATTCAGCTTGTAAATTATTTTAATACATAAAATAATTTATAATATATATAAAATATTTATAAAATTATTAAAATATTTATATAAAATGAATAATTTATTTAATTTTAGTGCATGTAAATTATTTTAGTACAGAAATATTTTGTAATATTTCAGTATTTTATGGAAAAGACAACAATGTCCCTGCTCTGACATGCATGAAATCACATTTTCTGTGTCTGTATAAGGAATCCTCCTTTTGATTGACATTAAATATTCTATGGCAAACTTMTTGAATACAGGAACTGGAAGCAGAAAGAATCAAACTGATGGAACAAGTGACATCCAACAAGAGGAAAATGCAGGAGCTTGAAGATAATCTGCTCTGCCGTCTAACCAGTACAGAAGGATCTTTGGTTGAAGATGAGTCTCTGATAGAAGTCTTAAGGATCACTAAAACAACAGCAGAAGAGGTGAATTTTTAATGTACTGCAGATACATTTTGTAATTGTAATTTAAAGATAGTACATATAAAGATGTATGTATATATTTTCATTCCTGTCTTATTTTTTTCCATTCAGAGCCACTATATAACATYTGGCTTTTTAACAAATAAATAGTAGAAACACTTATTCATAAAAAATTGCAAAATTGAATTGCTACCTGGATATTGTTTATATTCCAGGCATATTTTGCAGGTGTAAGTTTGAATCAGTTCCCATTTTGACAGGAACACATGAAGACACAATGTCTGTGTTGAAACTCTGGCAGAGGGAAGCAACTAAAAATATTATTGTGGTCTCAATCAAGACCTTTTCTTTTTGCTTTTGTAGTATAAATCACAAGTAATACAGCTTAATCTTCATGGTCTTTTCCATTAATTTTAAGGTCAGTGAAAAATTAAACACAGCAATGGAGACAGAGGTGAAAATCAATACTGCACGTGAAGAGTATCGGCCCGTGGCAGGTCGTGGTAGCATYCTTTATTTCCTAATTGTGGAGATGAGCTTGGTTAATGTCATGTACCAAACATCTTTAGGGCAGTTCCTTGGCATTTTTGACCTATCAGTGGAAAGATCTCGGAAATCTCAAATTCCATCAAAAAGGGTGGTTTATATAATCGAGCATCTCACCTACGAAGTCTTCAAGTACGCAGTTCGAGGGCTGTATGAAAATCACAGGTTCCTGTTCACATTGCTTCTGGCACTGAAGATTGACTTGCAGGCCAAGAAAATTTCACACACTGAGTTTGAGACACTGATCAAAGGTAATTTCTCTAAAAATGTTCCTGTTTACATGTGTCTGTGTACTGCCAAATTCAGATTTTGCAGTACTTGCTCTAACAATGTGTTATATCCTGTGGATTTACTTGTTTTAACTTGTGAATGAAAGCATATACAGTTCAAGAAGGAATTAAGGGACAATTTTTTTAAAACAAGAGCAGTATAGATTATTTGTTATTAAAATGATGTGTAGATGAGGATTATTTTAACTGTTATACATTGCAAAATGGGAAAAAATAAGTCCATTATTTGTTAGAGAACTTATAGCCTCTATTGCCTGCCTCTTTTTCAAGTTGCCACATATCTGTGTCTGTGAGATTGTAGACAATCAGCAAAAGCTCTCTTGATGGCTGATGAGCAGTATGTGAATGCTGTACCAGGCTTAACTATCAGCAGAAAAAAACCTGTTACRTCTTGTAAAAGAATTTTATATTGCATTGCATTATGTCACCACTGTATGTCACTACTCAGACACAATGACAAACAAAAATTTGAGTAAGGTTTATAAAATTTGATGGACGTTGACCTCACTGAGGTCCCCAAGATAAGATAAATGCAATCTGGTACAATGACAAGTGCAGTCAGGTGCTTGGCATCCAAATATCTCAGTTTCTTTGGCAAACACTGAGTGACTGTTCAGCTGTGGCTCAGCTGTGCTGGGTGTGCAAATGGGCATGAGGCTGAGTGCTGGTTGAGCTAAGAGGCTGTTGACGTTGCAGTCCTGGAAATGAATGCACCATGTGCTTTCTTATTCTTTAGCACAGATGAAAGGAGGCTGCACTARCCATAAAACGTCTGCTCTGAAGAACCGGGCTTGAGTATCCTTTCAGGTGGTCACATTTCATTCCAGCTCTACAGACAGAGTAGAAGCAGCACAAAAATTAGTGGGATATCAGCTTTGGGAGGAACTGAGACCACTTTCCAATTAGGTCTTTGTTAAGTGTTTCCTCCATGCAAATGTCACATCTCCATATCCYGGTTTGCATAAAATGTTACTCCCTGAATTATATAAAACCAGTATTTTTTATTACTTATAATTTTTCTGTTTAACAATGTTTGTTTTCCTCTATAATACTTTTCACTTTGCAGGAGGTGCCAGCTTGGATATGAATTCTGTGGAACCAAAACCAAAAAAGTGGATCCTTGACACAACATGGCTCAATCTTGTGCAGTTATCTAGCTTGTACCCTTTCAATCAACTTCTGGTGCAAATTGTTAAGAATGAGAAGTCTTGGAAGGCCTGGTTTGATGAAGAAGCTCCTGAAAAATCTGTTATTCCTGATGGTTATGACAGTTTATTGGATCAATTCCATAAACTGCTCCTTGTCCGTAGCTGGTGCCCCGATCACACTGTGGCTCAAGTAAGATACATTTTTGTACAATGGTGGCATCTCCTGAAGAACTACTAGTTCCAAATTTAGGTTCTCTGAATTTCTTGCTACCATAATATTTCTTGCTATTTTGAGTGAGCTATTTCGAAAAATCGGATATTGAAATGCTCATTAAAAAATATGTGCGAAAATACTAATTTATTTAATTGCAATGAACTAGGAAGCAGAACATGAAATAAATTGTGTTGGAGCTGCAAGAATACCATTGCTTTGGTGTGGTGCTTTCACAGTCAAGTCATGCAACCTGTAAAAAAGTTGCATTCCTCTGGTGAATCAAAAGATACATCCCTGTTCTTTTTCACAGAAGTGGTGGAAAAAGAGCAATTCACTTTTATGGCAGGTGCACTAAAACAGCAGATAAACTGTTTACTTACCCTCTCTACTGAGGAAGTAATAATTAAGGCTGCCTTGTGGCAAATGTCATAAAAGAAACTGCAGTAAACTAGCAGTTTCTCCACAGTTTGTGATATTTTGATTTTTCTTCTCTATGTAGGTGTAAAAGAGATGTATGAGCCTATGAGTACCCTCTTTTCACTTTTTTTCTTCTTTCTCTACTAGAAAGTAGTCGTTTTTCTTTCCTGCCTATGTCAACTTTACATATTACATGCTGTGATAGCATCTGTGTTGTATTTAGGGGACACCATATCTTCATGGACCTCATTTTCAACAAGGCTTGCTCCACTCTTTTTTGTTTTCTACTCTTCACTCAGTAAGTAGGAGAGAAGTATGGGAGCTCCAACTGCCATAATTTAAACAGAGCAAAATAATAAAGCTGCTACTGCTTATTTATCAACTTATTATCTATCAACAATTATCTATAAACAAATTTATCTAATTTAACTAATTCTTTATTGTCTTGCACAAACATCTCTGTAAAATAATGTCTCTGAACAATGGTTGCAAAAAGAGGTCATTATTTTAATTTTTGAGGAGAGGGGGGATCTCTATTGTTACTCGTTTTTTATCTCTTCTTTCCCTACTGTGTTTTCCCAAGWATTAGAAATTTTACCTGTCTGGGACAAAATTTACACTTAAGAGTGGGTGATTGAGGGTTTCTTTTTCTACARTTGACATCTTCCTCAGTCCACCTTGTTCCTCAGTGCTTTGCTTCATCATACATGCCTCAGAATCTGTGAGAGTCAATACATAGCTAGGAAATCACTTCAGTCAAAAAAGAATTTCATGCACTAAGGTAGCTTTAGAAGTTCTTTTAGAAAATGTCTGTGAAAAGAAAAAAATAGAGGCAAAAATAAGGTTTGACCTTTAAGGATCAAGTCTGAGCTGAGTTTATGTTTTGTAGAAATAGATATTCAGCCTAAGAGACTTGAATTGGATAACCACTGGACAGGAGAATTTGTTTGAAATTCCAATAAATATATGGGCAATTGCAACTGGGTCAGATGAAAGATCTGTCTAATCCACTATGCTGTAGAGACAGTGTCAACAATACATACTTAGAGGAACTAAAAATGGAACTGGTATAGAGAAACTCTTTTGTTTTGCTATCCACCAAGTTTTAACTGGCAGTAATTTAGGGGCAATATCTGGGATGTCCTCAGAGCTGACACTGGATCTATTCTGCATGGATTTTTTTTCCCCAGTTCTTTAAAGAAACCCATTTAGCATTTTCTAGCAACAGTGTTCGCAGRATGGCTGTTGCGTGAGCAGAATTCTTTCTCTTCTGTGTTTGAAGTTTGCTATCTGAGAATTTCAGTGGTTGCCTCCTGTGGACTAAAGTTGAAAAATTAAAGTACAGACACCCATTGCTTCCAGTATAGATGTTGGTAAATTCCATATCACTAATTAATGCTAAACTTAAAAAGGTAAAGATAAATATATTTTTCTGGTAACTTTTTTTCCAGGCTCGGCACTACATTGCAGAATCTCTTGGAGGGAAATATGCAGAAGGATTTATTCTTGAAATGGAAGAAATGTGGAGAGAAAGTGGCTGTCGAACACCTTTGGCATGCCTTTTATCAGTGGGGTCTGACCCCACTGAAAATATAGAACGTCTTGCAAAATCAAAGGTATCCTACTAAACTGAGTATGCTAGAGCTGATAAAGACATTTTTAACTCTTCTTTGCTSTAGAAGTGGTATTTGCACATTTCAAAGATGTTTGGATAGTGATATTTATATTTATGATAGTGTTTTCTGGAAGTTAATTTTTGACCAGTAGCCAAAATGCATTTACTAGGAAATGAAAATTCTGCAGTCCTGCTTTTTGAAGTTGTTTGATTCCAATGAGATCCCTGTCTTTATGCAGCAGATTATGATAACCCACTACTTAGGAAATGTACTAAGCTATGAGAACAAAGCAACATTGTGGTTTAAATTGTGTTACATCCACTGTAGGAGCTGACAGTAAAGATGATTACAAGAAGATACAGAAAAAATCATAATTATGATGACAAGAGGAATTAATTTTAACACCCTAGCATTCAATCTGTGCACTTGATGGAGACATTCAACATTTCCTACAGAAGAGTGTCACTTTAAGGCACTCTGTGCTGTGTTTTATGGTTCACAATGTAGCAGCATATAAAATTTTCCCAAGAAGTTATTTACTTTAGATCTCCATAAATTTTCCTCCTCATTAGAATGCATCTTCATTTAATGGTGCACGATTTTAGAATACACTGAGTAAGACACGCAAAAGTAGGAGGACCCACAAATCTCTTCATCTTATTAATTAGAAAGTGGAGATGCTCATTCCATTTGAAAATCAGGACCCTTATTTGTCTGTCTGTGTTAAAATGGCTTAAATTATGACCTAACTCTCACTTAGTGTTTAAATTTAGGAATCTTAAATCTGAAGTCATTAATTTGATCCTTGTCTGCTGTCAGACCAAGAGGATATTGCAGTCTTAATATGTTTTCATGCTTCCAGGAAATGTGTATGGAATAAATAGAAAGTGAGGTTGTGAAAGAGCTGAAGGGGTTGCCTTGTTTATTCACACATCATTTATGAACAAGGCAACATCAGCTGGGCTGTCACAACGTGAAGTTCAGCTCTAGTGTCACCTGTAAATGTAAAGTCAACCACACTGTTTAACTGTAAGGTTCTTTTCCAACCTCTTGAAGTAAAGACCTAACCATACAGCATATAGGAACTTTTCAAATTTACAAAAGCCATTSTAATGTCACAGAACAAAATAAAAACAGATGTTTTTAAAACTAAAAATGTGTATAACAATGTGGAACTTGAAGAGCATTTCAGCAATTCTTTAGCTTTTAAAAAATTTATCTGGAAATAATTTAATTTTCAGAAACATTTTAACATTTTCAAGGGAGCTTTGTGTTTATTTTGCTAGTATGTCAACAAATTGTACTTAGTTCCTTTCTTTCTTTGTGATTTCTCTGCTTTTTTCCAGATTAAATCTTTAATATAGGTTAATTTTACTGGAGACCTGATCTTGAAGGGGGGAGGTGGTTGTGCTGGGGTTTTTTTCTTCTTAATGATAAAAAAACTTGGGCCTCTTTTTTCAATGATTTCCCTTTTACAGTCATGATTTGTAGTCTTAAAATGGATTAGCACACCAGTGCTAATGGTGTCTCTAAGTATGATATTAACAGTATAAATCAGCTATCTGCTGTTGGTAATGTTCAAATTTGTGTCCAGAATTTATTTTTCACTCTAAAATTTTGCTGTTCAGGTGGCCCTCTCCCAAAGAAATGAGAACAGTATCTGTGGTTACTGAGCTATGTAATCTTGYTTATAAACCAAACAAGCTCTATCTTAAAATTAGTTGCAGTTATGCCCCCTTTACTTTCACTTTAAGATGGTGTGAAAATTTAACTTTCAGGATTGAAATGAAGTTTCTTATGCCAGTTTCTTCTTTGACTTCATTAAAATCAGATTTTTTTTTTTAATTGTAGAGATCATTTCTTCTTTTAGGGAATGATGCACAGAACATACAACAGAGCTGTCAGGGCCACTGTAGTGACTAAAACGCCAACATTTTCATCTGGATACTGAAGATAAGGTGGATATGGTGATATGAATCACTATTGAAAGTAACATTCTGTATGCAGACATTTGATAGAGCTCTTTCAGAATGAGTAAAATGAGGACAATTCATAGTGAAAAATATTTTTTTCTTTCTCTTGATGTTTCTATGACCTTTAATGATTGTACATTTCAGAGGCAACATTGCTGAGAAGAGCAAATTATGGGTWGATGCTTTGTTAGGGAATAATGTATCTGCTGAATGCACTCTTATGCAGGGGTAGTCATAGTGTCTGACTTACAGGAGTGCTAGCTGTACTCAGATGCATCTTAGAAAAGATGAAGTTTTTTGGTTCTSTGGCACACAGCCAGCTTCACAGGCTGCTCAGCTTTGCTTCTTTTAGCTACAGTTTCAGGTTTCACTGACCTGAGAGTAGGATTTAACTGCTTTCTTATCTTTGGCATTCTCGTGTCCTTAAATCTTGCCAGGATATGGGGATCATATACAGCAGATGTATTTATGCTGTTCTGTAAAATCAGGTCAGGGCCCCTTCTCTGACCCTGAGGCCAAATGCCCCAGCACAGTTTGTGTCCATATGCTTAACCTTCTTCTGGAGGGCAGCCTCTCCACGCTGCTTAGGAGTGGATGTCTTCCTTCCATTTTGTTTCACAGTAAGAGAGTCTGAGTAGCTGCACAGGTCAAGACTAACCTTTGTAGCTCTTAGCCAGCTGAAGATAGGCCTAGATTGATAATGTAGCTCATTGCTCACTGCATGAGGGATACTCAGCTGTAGGTCTTGAATGTGAAACTCTCCATGAAACAAAGTCTCTTCATCGATTCTTTCGCCCTCAACATGTATRCAGAATAATATATTTAACTGGGCTTGATAGTTCTGGTGTTCCCTGGCAAGGGTCAGGCAGCCAATCTGAGCCAGACTTTAAAAGAACAAGAGTAGCAAGAACAATAAGCAAGAGAAGATCTGCCTGCATGTTACTGACAGACTTGTGTGGTCCTGATCTCAGCCTTATCTTTTTCAGATCCCTTTGTGAGAGCCTTTATCCTCCTCTGGTTTTCTGAACAACTGCCTTTACTCTCCCATAACCTCTGGAGAAGATGCCATAAAATTCCAGAAATTTATGTTTGCATTTATGAGCTTTCTCTTTTCTGAATCTAGATCTGCTCTAGATCTGCTCGAGCTAGCAGATCACCAAACTGGAATCCTCTGAATCAGTGGCTCCACAGCTGCCATTTAACAATACAGGATGTTTCCTGAGTGATGCTTTAATGTGAATCAATYTTTCCTGTCCTACCTGCTTCATCAACAGTTCTCTTTTGAATGAAATATGTTCAGACAGTAAAATATCACCAAAATTGTTGGGTTTACACTGTGTATTAGTTATTATCTGAAGCCCTAATATCTGCTCATCTCAAGATAGTACATTATAGGAAAAAGAATGGTCAGGCTGTATTTATGTCTTGCTTTATTTGAAAAATTGGTGAAAAAGCTGAAAAAATCTTTCAGGTGTTTTATCCCATAAATATTGTTAGACCAACAAAAAATTATGATTTTCAGTGGGTGTAGTTTCCTTCCAACAGGTAGAAGATAAGAGGAACTTGAAGGCTTTTGCTTTTTTTGTGGTTTTTTTTCTTTACTTTGTTTTAATATAATCAGTCTCCATTGATATTAATGCCTTKCTTTGCAGCAGAATGTCACTACACATGGATCTACAGAAGCAATACATCACATGTATAATTCTAAGGAGCTACATATAAAACAAACTTTCTTTTTTACCTTTAGAACATTCCATGTCGTGCCATTTCAATRGGTCAGGGCCAGGAAGTCCATGCAAGGCACCTGTTAAATCAGTGTATGCAAGATGGAGGATGGCTTCTTCTACAGAACTGCCACCTTGGCTTGGAATTTCTTAATGAATTAATGGACACCATCACAATGAAAGAGTCTGTGAATGAAGATTTCAGAACCTGGATCACTACAGAGGCTCACCCAGAGTTTCCTATTAATCTTTTACAGTCCTCTATAAAATTTACCAATGAACCTCCTCAAGGTAGGAATGACTTCCCTTCCCATGGGAGAGATTGCTGCTGGTCCAAGAAGGTTGGGCAKAAAGTAATGTTGGCTTCAGTGTGCAGCTACGTGAAGCTGCCAGTCTTGGACGTCACTGACCTATGTTCCTGGGCATCCCCTGGTCTTCTGGGCCTCCATGCACCTCCTTACACCCAGAATCTTTCCCCACTTCCAGGATGTTTCGTCATATTCAGATGTTCATCTCATGCTTTCTGAGCCTCTAAGCCCCCAGCTTTCCTAACCTAAGTAGTCTATGTTCAGAAGCAAAATCTGAGATCTGCATCTTAATGGCAGTTTGGACTCATGTTTCTGTATTAATAAGGGTGTAAGAAAGATATGGATGTAATGAGTCCAGTGAGAACCCACAAAGTTGCTGAAGGAATTGGAGAATATGCTACGTGAGGAGAGGCCAGGATGATTGTTAAACCTTGAACAGAGAAGGAGTATCTTATTAATGCCTACAAATAAATAAATAAATATACCCTTTATATATATATATATATATATATATATATATATATATGTATATATATGTTGCCAGTGGTTTCAGTTGATGATGTCAATAGGAGCTAAGAATTTTTATCCAAGGTCCTATTTAAAGCTTCAGACATTTAAACCTCTTATTTCAGTATTTAGCTTCCTTTGAACATTAGTAAGATGTTTGTTACAGAATGTTTGATGTTGTGAAACACATCCTGTCTCAGCATTTATACTCCATCTCAACAGCARGTAGTCAGTCTGTTGATAAAAATTTCTTACTTCTTCCTCTTCTCCTCTTCCCCTTTCTAATTCAGAGCTCAGCATCTTTTTATTGCACAGTGGCCCCATCCTAATCATTCTAATGGTGACGACCTGTAGCTCCAAGAGGCTATTTTAGAAGTCAAATTATAGCAAATTTGCAACTTGCGTTGAACTTGCASCTGAAAAAAGCCCAGTGTAAAAATTTTAGTCAGGATGAAATATAGAGAATTTTAGTTTCTTAAGACTGTCCTGTCACATCGATAGCACAATACAATAAAACACTTTTGTTTTATTTTGGACCCTGTTATGATACCCTTTAAATGTTTTGAAAAACTATTTGTTTGAATATTGTTCTACACGATCTTTGTGACGTATGAACAAAAGCAAAAATACTTTTATTGTGTCATATGAAGTAGGATGACTTTGACAATCTTTTCACTGCACTTAAAATCTGCCCTTCTGGACTTGTGTGAAGATGATTATGTGGAAAGTATCATAAGAGGGACCTGATGTCAGTTACTCATGCTTGGGTTGTCTGCCCAAGGCAAAAGATGCTGGAGTAGCACTGCCTGAAAACATCTGGGAGCAGTCAAGCTTCCATGTTCCATGGCAGCTGATACTGTACCAGTAAAAGATGCTGGAGTAGCACTGCCTGAAAACATCTGGGAGCAGTCAAGCTACCATGTTCCATGGCAGCTGATACTGTACCAGTATCAACTGCCTAAAGCTGTTCCTGGGATATGAAATGTCAGTGCTCAAACAAACCTCCCCAAGTATTAATATTTGCACTATGAATTTAGGTTTTCGTCACCTTGGTGTCTGTAGGCCAGCTGAATAACCTGCATACAGAATTTTGAGATTTTTCTAAGAATCAAATCTAAATAAAATTATCTTAAATAAAACTAAAATCTCTTCTTATAAGTAACTAGCAAAAAAAACCTCTTGGATACCCAGTGCTATATTTCATATGATGCTAAGTGTCTTTTATTATTGCCATATAGTTGCTAAATAATTATATAATTGTCTTTCTATTTCAGTTGTTTATGGGATCATTTAGAACATGATTATGTAATCTTAAATATTTCCRGACTCTTGAAATTAATTTTTTGTGTTACCTACCTAAAACAAAATGTTATTGAAGTTTGCCTGCTATGGCCAGCTGAACAGATATTTGATTCTAAGACATTATTTGAAGGTATAAGTAAGATGATACTGCAAATTGGAATAGAGAATTATGCTTAACAGAGGTTGGACTTATGGATTCCATAMATTTTTTTTGCTAATGTGTTACATTTTTATACTTACCTTCTAGGTGTGAAAGCTGGCTTAAAACGAACATACTCAGCGGTTACTCAGGATCTGCTGGGAGCRAGCAAAATGCCACAGTGGAAACCATTGCTATATGCTGTAGCATTTCTTCACACAACTGTTCAGGTTTAAAATATATTTCTTCTCTTCTATCATAAAGCCATGTTTCATTTATCGATGAGCCTTGTTTTTAAATGAGAAACATTTTTAAAGGGAAGGTCCATGTTGGCAAATTAACACAAATAAAATAAGAAAAAGAACAACATATCTCTATTACTGCGGCTGTGTTAGAATTTTTAATTTTGTTCATGTTGGTCCCGTATCTCCAACAGGGATGATATTTCAGAGGAAAAAAAARACAATCAAGCAATGATCAATTAGAGTACTCTTCTGTTAAAGTCCTGGTCAATGACTGTGTGATCTGTCTTTCAGCTAACTGGACTTTTACTAATATTTTAGCTCATAAAAGCATAWTAGAGAAATTTATGATTTATAGTTTGGAAAACCATAGTATCAAAATGCTGCATTCACAGTGAGAAGGTGTAAGAGGGTGAATATAAATCCTTTCTGCTCTGAAACCTGTGGGAGGAAATGAAAGTAGATTTTGGGTCTTGACTTTCAGGACTTCCATTAAAGAAAGTGCTTTATGGATTAACCACAACTTTTCATCATCCTATCAATAGATTTTGCAGTACTCTTAGTTTATATTTGGAGCCTGGCTAATTTAGCTCTGTGGCATCCATGCACTGATACATTGTGGAAGCCTGTGTTAAAAGAAAAAAATTGCAATTACCAGATATTACCCTAACACCTATGTACTGCCAGCTGAGTCTGTAGATGATTCACTAAGAAGCAGTTTTTCCTACTTGCATCTGCACCATGCAGACACAGCAGGGATAGGAATATAAGTGATAGGAATATATCTAGTCCATAGGAAGACCCCACACAATGATTATGGCTGATGATTTTGAACAYCATTGCCTCAAACAGTAGCTTAATTTTTGAAATTCAAAAGCTATGATTCCAGACTCAGAGATTTAAAAAATACTTTAAAAACAGGATTTTTATTCTTTGTGAGAATATTAATATTCCTCTTCTTTGTTTGTAAAAAATTTAGCTGCTAGATAATCAATCAAGTGTTCGGCCTTGCCTGTGTTATATGTATTTTTTTAAAGTAGGTGAAATAGAGTTGAACCACTGCATTCTTAACATATTTCATGTGTTCTTCTGTACTGAAGCTTTCTTCACAATTAATATCAATCAGTGTTTCTACCTTTAATTCTAACCATTCTACAGGAAAGAAGGAAGTTTGGCCCRTTGGGCTGGAATATTCCTTATGAATTTAATCAGGCAGACTTCTCAGCCAGCGTGCAGTTCCTTCAGAACCACTTGAATGATGTGGGCATCAGACAGGGAGTGAACTGGAGCTGTGTCCGCTACATGCTTGGAGAAGTGCATTATGGTGGCCGTGTGACTGATGACCTCGACAAGGCCCTGCTGAACACATATGCAAGAGTCTGGTTTGGAGAGCACATGTGCAGTGAAAAATTTTGTTTYTACAAAGGCTATGTTATTCCAAAAGGGAATACAGTGGAAGACTATCTCCAGTACATAGAGCAGTTGCCAGTGACTGATACACCAGAGGTAAAATATTTTAATATATTAAAGTGAGTTTTTGTGAGATTAATAACTTATTGAGGTATTTTTTTTTCCAGATTTGAGTATGCATAGGTCAAGATTAGCAGGCAGACCATTATAGTGAATATTCAGTGTAGATCTGCTGATCAAGAAGAGGTAGATGAGGCCTTCTTCAAACAATTGGAAAAAGTCTCATGTTCACAGGCCCTGGTCCTTATGGTGGTCTTTTAGCAACCCTAGTTATCTTCTGGAAGGTTGATACAGCAAKGTTCAAGAATCAATGTGTATAAAACCCTGTTGGAATGCTGTAAAGATGGAGCCAGAGCCTTTTTGATAATGTCCAATGAAAGGAAAAGAGGAAATGGACATAAATTAAACAACAGAAATTCCATCTGAGAACAAGAGAACTATTTTTTAAGTGGAAGTGGTCAAACATTGGAAGAGTTTGCCCAGAGATATTGTGCAGTCTTGTCTTTATAGACATTGAAATCCCAACTGGACACTGTCCTGGACAACGTGCTCTATTTGCCCCTGCTTGAGCAGAGGATTTGGATTAGATGACCCTCAGAGGTCCCTTCCAAACCAAACTATTTKGTGGTTTCACGATTCTGTATGGGATTTAGTAGACATGCAATCTGAGAAATAATGAAAGTTAAGCCCTATGGTCTCATTTTGAAAGTTATAATTGGGAGTTTATTCCATTTTGACAACAAAAAGATGTGGATGTTGCCATGAACTGGTGGGGTAGGGTGCAGGGTAGCTCCTGGTTGTAACCACTTTTACATGACCCAAYGTGTGCATGTCACAGTGGTCACAGGGACTGGAGGATGGTGACTTTCTGCTCCCTCCAGCAAAGGCACATATGCCGAAGTTAGTTAAAACTGAAACAGAAGAGAATGCTCTGGAAAATTGAAACAGAGGTGAATGGTCTGGATTTCTGTCTCATTTCTATTAAGTTGATAAATGCCATTGGAAATAAGTTCCATTAAAATTAAATAGACTGAGTGGAACGGAAAAAACTGGTTTTCACTTACTGATAATGTTCTGGCTGAGAGGGTGAGAAGTTCCCAAGGTCATAAAATAAGCTTGGAAAGTTCTGAATCTCTGAAGATAGTGAGACCAGAATGCAAAGGTATTTGTTCCGGCAATGATGTACCTTTTCCATGTGAGAGTAAATGCAGACATGATAATGCATCACTGGGATCCATTTGAGCCTAGCTCATGAAGCAGTTCCTATCAGTGTATGAACCTTGGCTCTATCAGATTTCAGGTTCTGCTTTCATGGATCTGCTCTTTTAAGCACTTGGGAACCTATCTCACAATGCTGCAATGTATTTTAAAAGTGTTTTGATGCCTGTAAAAAATCTGTATGTATGGTTTGAGGTAGGGGAATTTTACCTTTGGCTTTTATGTAAATAGAAGCAAGTCCAGGAATGCAAACATCTTTTTGTTCTTCACATTTTCACTCATTAGGAAGAAAGCTGTGACTTTCTTCTGTCATTCTAAAATCCGTCAAAATTGCTCATGAAAACCTTTAACCTTTTAATCTCCCAATCTTCTTCGTTTCACAGAAGATACTGTGCTAGTCCAAACAGTGTATCCTTGATTCATTCCTTTTCCATTTTTAGTTAAGAAAGACTGAATTGGTCTGCTTGCAGTGTCCTTGCTCCTTTGATGAAATTTCATCCTCTGAGCGGAATGAACACTGTCTTCTGAGAAGGGCAGTTGAACTCAGTGTATTGGGTTAGGATGGAAAGGTTTCAGTAGCAGAGGGATAAGGAGAAGCTGGCAGAAGCTTCCYCCATGTGCGACAGGGCCAGTGTCAGACCGCTCCAAGACAGACCCACTGCTGGGATAATGTATTTAGGAAGGATAAAAAGCTGCATGTGAACCTTCAGTCAGAGAGAGGAGCGAGAATATGTGAGAAGAATAACTCTGCAGACACCAAGATCTTTGAAGAAGGAGGGCAGGAGATGCTCCAGGTGCTGGAGCAGAGGTTCCCCTGCAGCCCATGGAGGACCCCACCCTGAAGCAGGTGGATGCCTGAGGGAAGCTGTAACCCTGTGGGAAGTCCATGCTGGATCAGATTCCTGCAAGATCTGTGGCCCCATGGGAGTCCATGATGGAGCAGATATTTTGGCCAAGGTCATGACCCCCAGGTGACCCATGCTGCAGCAGTCTGTTCCTGGAGCTGTGCCCCCTGTGGAAGGGACCCACACTGGGGCAGCTCAGTGGAGCAGCCCAATGGATAAGTTTGTGGAGGACTCTTAGGCTGGAGCAGGGGTAGAGTGGGAGGGGTCCTGCTCCTGAAGAGGAAGGAGCTGAAGATGAACTGACCACAAATCCTGTTCTCTGTTCCTTGTCTCCCTGTACTCCAGTGGGAGGAAGTAGAGAATTTGGGAATGAAGTTAAGTCTGGGAAGAAGGGGCAGGTGSAGGGAAGGTGTTTTTATGATTTGGTTTTATTTCTCATGATCCTACTCCAATTTGATTGGTATAAATTCAGTTATTTTCCCCAAGTCAAGTCTGTTTCGCCTGTGATGATAACTGGAGATTGATCTCTCCCTGTTCTTATCTCAGACCATGGACTTCTTGTGACTTCTCTCCCCTGTCCAGTTGAGGAGGGGATGATAAAGTGATTTCAGAGGAGTGTAGAGCTTTAGCAATTGGTTTTGAGGATTCATAAGGCTAGAAAACCCTCAAAGGCAGAATCCAGCATTCACTTTTTACACAATGCTTCCAGAGATTTTGGATCAAAAAGAACGAGAGATTTGGGTCCTTGATTAAAATACAGGACATTCAGAAAACTGGTCCACCCACTGGTTTCTTTCTTCTTCTTCATACATCACTTGCATGAAACCATAGGACCAGAGCTGTCTCCCATTCTCTCTATCTTTGTTAATATTGATCCAGTGTTTAAATTAGCCCTTGGAATAGGGCTCCACTTACAGATATAGCAAATATTCTTCATGGTGTTAACTTGGGCTATAATATTGCCACAAAATCTGCTAGAGCAAAACCAAACAAATAAGCCCTCGCTGTGCAAGAGCAAAAGCAGAAAAGAATGTATCTTCAAATGTGTATTTCCTTCCACRTAAAATATGAGTGTAATAAAGTGCATTGGTATTTTTGCCTTTTACAGCTCTATACATTGAGTTTGAGTAAACCGCTATTTGCAAAACATTAAATCCTATCTGGAATCTACCTGCATGCTGTTATAGTCACACCCTCAGTCAAATGTGGTATTAGGTCTGTACTTTGTGCTGTTGTAAGGGTAAGATTCCCAAGTGGTGTAGATCAGTGCTGCTTTGATGACTTTGGCAATGTTGCAGCCACTTAATATCCCTTGTCCCTGAGTTTCTAGATTTACGAGTATAACAATATTAAATGGCCCTTTTAATTCTCTCCTCAGAGTATGTAAATACTGGTTTCTCGAAGTGCCTTCTTGCAATATACTGATTCTAATGTAAAATATGAAAACTGAATATGTAAAAAAAATGTGAAAAATGAGAAACAAGATTGCTTGGCTTTTGTGCTCAGTTTGAGGGCAAGCCTTCCTCATTGATGGATCAGTGGTTCAAAGTTAGTGAGAGATATGCAATATCTATAATTAAATGAAGGCTGGTGAAATAAGTCACAGTACATACAATTCCTCCTGGAGAAGGGTTGCAATTGTCAATCTGGCAATTATAGACTTACTGATATTTCAGTMGAAGTTTCTGAAAAAGCTATTATCATTCAGACAAAGGGCAGCTTTGCAGTAATTCTATGCTAGCTGTATCTTAAATAGAATAATTCAATTTCAGGAGAAGGAGAAGTAAGGAGGGGGAAGCTTCAACCAAAAATAGCTAAACCATAAAATATCCTCAATGTATCACTATCTTTAGGTACTTCAGATGTGGGCATTRTTTTATTTACCATGCTACATGCCTTATAAGCCTAAGAGTCTGAATAAAACAAAATATGTTAGAATAGTTGACAGATCAGATAATTAGTGGTATCTGCTTGAGCTGATACAACAGCAGTAGACCCATAGAGACAAAGAACCAATGCTAAGGTGTCAGTGTCCACATATGACATTTCCAACACTGAACCAAAGGAAAGGGATCTGTTGTCACCCCCTTGATACCACTGCACAGCATTATCTATGTGAAGATAATGAGATGAGTTTAAAAAATTCTCCACTAAAATGAATGAAAACACTATTGCATATGCAGCCTGTGTTAATGTTTTAGTGCAATCTGGGTTTGGTCCTTGACCATTTAAATGGAAGAACTTCCACTGGCCTGTTCACATCTATTGTTTTATGGAGCTGAGAATTTTCTTCCTTGTTTTACTTGTTTTTCATGAATTC
>JACDOX010000007.1:6422393-6707411 GCA_014549065.1 Cardinalis cardinalis
CCCCAATTTTTATACCTTTTGCTTTAAGGTATTTGGACTTCACCCTAATGCAGATATAACTTACCAGACCAACCTGGCCAATGAGACATTCAGTACCATAGTGAGCATCCAGCCCAAAGACAGCAGTACTAGAGGAGGAGAAACCCGGGAAGCAGTGGTGCAGCGTCTTGCTGATGAGATGCTGGAGAAGTTACCTCCAGATTATAACCCTCATGAGGTATGTGCTACTTTATAAAAAGATGTTTTATATGTATGCATCTATATACATTCAGGTTTTATAAGTTTTATTGTGCCTTTTAAATTTAACTGGCATGTATTTAAAAAGATCTTAAAATTATGCATAGGGGTTTATAAGTCTGTTTTGCTTTATTATCTAAATATTCCTACATCAGAAAGATATATTTCAAATGCCACAGTCCCCTTAATCAGTCACCTTAACTCAGAAGATCCATTCAAGGCATCAAAAAGTTCTTGCTTTCCTTAGTAGCTTACAGAAGTAGCCTGTTGASCCTTTCTGAGGGTCTGGTGATCCGGTAGTGGTTACAGCATTAAATTTACCTACTCCCATTATGACAGCACCATGATGAAGAGTGAATTTTATCACTGACCGTTTCATGCTCCAGATTTTTTTTGGGTCTGAGCCATAAGAGGTATCTTTGTCAGTCTTTTCTTGCATTTTTAATTAACAGCCCCATTTAATGGAAAAATCCAGCACAGAGACTCTTGCATCAGTTTATAAGTAGGTTCTACTATCTTACCAAGTGTTTCATGAACAGTAAATGTTAAAAACCTCTCATTTCCATGATTTTATTCTTTACAATTGTGTTTTGCAGTGATGGTGCTTTTTTTTCCCCCTGGTTGTAGTTCAAGCTGGTAAAATGCTCAGGAGGAATTACAGCTTGCTATGCGTGCTTTATTTTCTTCTCTGGCCAACTTAGAATGTCCACCTAAGTAACAAATAATAGTCCTGGGGACCTGGCAGTATTTCTTGTCTTCCCTTCTACTATTAATCTCAGATTGAATATGTCCTGTATAAGTAGCCACTTTTGTACTGTCATAATTCAACTTGGAACTTGTCATTCCCCTGTTGTGAAGCTACTTATGGTCCGCAGCATTTTTTGGTGACATTTCCTACCATCTACCTCCATATTGCTCTTTTCCATCCATTCCTGTTTGCATCTCTCCTTTTTGTCACCTTCTTATGGTGTGTCCTAATGAAAGTTTATAAGTAATTTTTTGTAGAATTTGATTAAGAATGGAGTACATTTTCTAGTTTTCATAGTATTCTTTAATAGWGAATAAATATTAGAAATAGAAAATAAAAATAAATCTAGTAAGTGTAATAATAATTCATAATTTAATACATTTAATAATTTTCAGGTTGGATCTAAAACTATCATTTACACCTTAAATTTTTCTCAGTCCTCTTCCCTTATCTTTCCAATCAGAGTAAAGCTTTTTTATGGAACTAGGTTCTTCTAGTTTCATTCAGCTTCTTCATTTTTTTTTTAATTTACAGTAGCAGTAAAATACTGAATGCCTGGATACCATGTATGCTTTTGCCATATTTATAGTATGGGTATTGAGCTAAGTTCTTACAATATACTTGCTAAATCCTCCAAAGGACTATTTCTCCATTCCCTTGTTAAGCTGACAACTTTTTTCCTCCTGAAGAATTTGTAATGATTAGAAAACATCAATAGTACTTACTGCACTTTACATTGTAACCAGACGGTAGTCTTGACCTCAGGTTTTACCCCTGGGAAATTTGTGCAATACCTTTCAGTCATGTAAAATGCACACACAGTTGTTTAGTCTAAATATCACTTTGGATTAAACTGCTTTTCTCTGGCACTTCTTCTGTTTAATCTTAGACTCATTCACTTTCTTTTCGTCTTGGTTTATTCCCTGAGGTTATGCACACAAACCACACRTAGGAAATGCCTCCCCTTTTATGTAACTTTATCAAATCTTAGCTTTGGTGACCACCAGTTCTGGAGCCAGGGACTGTAGTTAAGGGCAAAGGGTCTGAAAGGGTTATTTCAGATGTTCAGTCCTTCACTCTTGACTTATCTCTCTCTATTTTACTGCTGTATTTGTATTTGTATATAATACATACTGTTTCATGTGTCTGTATTTAAAAAAAAATCACCACCAATTGTTTTCATTGCTCTTTCGCTCTCATCATCAAGCAGTATGACAAATTATCTTTTCTCATGATCTGCCAATCATACATGAGGGGTTTATTTTCTGATAAGCAATCATCATTGCAATGATGCTCAAAATTAACATTTCTTTGCTTCAGTACTGTTTCTCTTACATCTTCTATGAGCTTCAAAGGAAACTTTTTTTGCTTTAATTTGCTTAATAGCTGTCCTGTTATGATTCAGCCAAGGAGAATTGAGTTTGTACAGAGGATGTGCTGTTGGATCTACTTTTTCTTCTGTATTTCTTGTAGATGCATTCTGAGTTCAGTAAGTGTATATACCACCTCTTTCTGGGGATATCTAGTTTTCTAAAGCTCTGAGCGTCTTCATCTGTGAATTACACTTCATTTTGATTAATCATACCACTCTATTTACATGCCTTTTTTTCAGTCTGCACTGTCAATGGATGGCACAGTACTTTTCCGTAGAAACATTCAAAAATTATACTTAGTTTCTGGAGCATGGTAGTCATTCCTTTCCTCTCATCATCTAGAGAATGTCCTCTGTTAATTTCCTAAGAGTTTTTTATTGCTAATAATGTATTCATCTGTATATCTCCTTGGCTGTCTCAGCTGCACTACAGCATCTACAGATTTTAATTCTGTGGTGTTATGAGATTTGCCGTTGTTTTTTCTAGACCCTGATTTTTCAATATTTCTTTCTTCAGTTAGCTTAGTGAATTTACCCTCTAACTCTTCCTCTACAGTTTTGAACTTGTCTCATTCTCTGCATCTTAGAACTTGATTTGGCCTTTCCAAATTCTTTCCTTGTTGTAGGGGAATTTCCCTTTTCTGCCACAAGTGCCCCATTCYACATCTTATGTGTTGCTTATGTGCCAGAAGTGTGGCCACATCTACACAATAAGCAAAAAAATCTATATCAAATGTGTTTCTCATTTGAACTGTCACTCAATTATTCTGGAACCTTTTAGAAAGCATGGATATGGCTGGAGTGAGCTGTAAAGAAAGTTAAATTTTTAAATGCAAGTTTACATAAACTGAAAAAASCCTCAAACCCAAATGACTAAAATACAAATATAGAAAAATAATATCATGCTCACTAATGTATAACCAAGAATTTCATCAATCAAAGCAGAAAAGAAAGGAAGGTTTAGGTATTCCCTGAGGAAAGAGGCAACAGTTTGGCAGAAGCCACAAAATGGCAAATGAAATTATGCTTGCAAGCAAAAGGAGCGAAATGTATTATGTAATTACTTCCTCCAATGTCTGAGAAAAAAAAAATAGGAAATGWGATGGGTTCTGTTATTTGTCAATTTAAGTCAACATTTGGTCATTCAGAACATTGTTACACACTAATCAGTTTAATAAATCTGAAACAAATAAAACAAATATCCTAAATTGAAAAGACTGAGGGAATGTGTCTAGAAAAAGGGTTTATGTGCATTTTCCATATTGGAAAAGACCAGTAAAAAGAGAAACATTCATTAGTCCTAGCAGTGCAGCTTGGGTTTGCTTTTAGAAYAATATTGTGCTCCAGTAATGCCATGATGTGTTAGTTAGTCTTTGAAAAGCTAGGTACAAAGATTCTATCAGTGAAGAAAAGGAGCAAAATTTTTTGGAAACAATGAAGGTAATTAAAAGCAAATTCTTTTCAGGGAAAGTGGCAGGTGCCTTTGCTACCTTTGATCAGTTCTTGCGGCTCCCTTTAGAAAATGTGAATTTTCACAGAGCTACAGCCCCAACAGACTGGGTTAGGGACAGATGGTACCAAAAACAATTATTTGGTGACATTCAGAGCTCCAGATTGTATTTTCTCTTGATGCATTGTGAATCCAGAGAAATTTCAGGCTGTCGCAGAGAGAGGCCTTCATTTTTCMATTATTAGCCTTCAGCAATGACTTCAGTCTCAACAACTTTCAGGACAGGGCAACCATTTTACACCATGCTATATGCTGCTTCTTTTGTTGTTGTGTTCTTGTAAYGCTTCTCACCAGTCAAGTAACGTACCCAAAAGAGTAGAAACACAATGAGTCACCTTTGCATGCTTTCTCGGCCTGTGGTCTGACACAGGTGGTGGAAAAGCAAAATAAACCTTCCTCCTGACCTGAAACTGTCCTCATTTTTCTCTGAGTAAGAATTTTGCTTTCATGAACCTTTTTGCTTCTGGGTCTCGCCTTGCAGGTTACAGAGAGATTAGTGGTAAAATGATTAGGTCCAGTCAGTCCATGTGAGTGAAGACMGGTGCAAGAATAAATGTCAGCCTGTCACACAGAGAAGTTTTCAATGAAAATGATCCTTGCATCTTGAAAAACAGCTTTCTAGGGAACAGCAAGTAGCAGCAGTTTTTTTCCTTAAATATTCTTTGTAGTATTGATTTAGCTGTAATTCCTCTAAGGCTATTGCTACATTAGCAAGCACTGCATGGARATAGGAATTTGTCTGAGAACCCCAGGCCTTCATTAGATGTTTTGCTGGGGAATTTGCTTTGGTCTAACYCTTGTCTGGGCCTGTAGGGTGAACCCATAAGTAATTGAAGTACCTTGGAGTCCCTGAAGCACACCTTTTGGGTTAGTTTAATTTGAAGCTTAGACCTTTGTGTGCCTGGAATCTAGTTTTCAGTGCAGGGGTTTTGCTACCAAAAAAAAAATCACCCAAAAATAAAAATTAAAAAAAGAAAAAATTCAGGGTCTGAACTGAAACTGACACAAATGATTCTGTAATATGTCTCTGGTTTACTTATCAACACTATCAGATATGGTGGTCATCTATCTTTAGAGCTCCTATTTTCTATGTATTTTGCTGTCTGCTTCCTTATGGGCAGCAAGGAAGGGGTCCTGGACGTTCCTTGGAAAGAGCTTTGGCTTATCCGTCTACAGAGTGATGGACTTCCCATTTCTGCTGACAAAGAATGTAGCAAGTAACTAGGTCTGATTTTAAAAAATTGCATTTGCAGAAAACCATAGGCAGTCACTACTGCAGCAACTTGATCAATGATCATGGCATSAGTTCAGCAACTACTTTCCTACTGATAGTCCTATAAAGTATGTGCTGACAAAGAAGCTAGTGACCTAAGAACAGTTAAGAAATATGCATAAAGGAATCTGACACAGTAGAGGTATGCATTGCAAAATCATGTAGACAAAGCTATTATGATTAGGATTTTAGCAGTTCCTTTCTTAAATCACATTGTTTTATGTTGGATGATAGCTGTTTGCATAATGAAAAGGGGATGTTCTAAGTGGGCTTTATGGAATTAGTATATTAATCTTAGAAAAGCTATTTTGGTTAATGAGTTTAATCTTTTGAGGGTTTTTTTCTGAGAGTTGATATCCATATCTTTATGTCGTAATAAATACAGCCCTGGATGTAAATCATCTGATTGCTTGATAAGAAGTATTCTAATATAAAACTAGTTAATCATACTTCARTGCTTGTATTTGAAATGAATCTTAGCAGCAAGATTTCCAAGAAATGCACTGTGTTATACTCAGTAAATCTCAYCATAGATCAGGATTGATTTATGTACAATAAAGTAAGAAGTATGGAATTTTTTTTTCAGTTTTACCATCTGGTTATGCTTGATGCTCCAGACTGAGTGTTCTGAGCATATCTAGGTTGGATTAGCAAATTTATGCTTTATTGATTGCCTCCATTATTCAAAACATTAAAGGTATTTTCGTAGGTACATGAAAGGAAATCAGAAGATTGTGTTAGTTCTGAGAATTCACTAGTTAAATTGTACAATTATCAGTGCAGTAATATTTTAGAATATTTGTTTCATGTCCTCATTGTAGAGTCATAAATATTAATATTTTGGGAAATAACCCCTTTAATAACATCTTCCATACAATTTTTCCTCAAATGGGAGAATTCTTCCTCTAAATGATCCCCAAAAGGAGCACATGCTTTGTGGACTAGAAATAAGTGTGTTTCTTATATAAAGGATAAAATGCATAGACTATATCCTGTATAATTCCTTTCTTATTAGTCGCATGCACTAGACTTCTTAGTATTCTGAAAAAAATAAATAAAATGTTTTTACTTTTTTTTTCAAGAAGCAGAATTACCAATTCCTGTGAATTTTTCAGAAAGCAGCAATTATCCCTGGATTTTGTATTAAATAATCAGAATACTTCATTGTGTAGATTATCCAAAAACTTTATTGCCTAAGCTCTAGTCTATCATGGCTGATTTAAGTATTTTTTTCTCTTTCACAGGCAGGACGCATTAACTCAGTCTGTAAAATRTACTGTCACACTGCAAAGCATTAGCATAATTGGCTGGCACCTATTTCTTGGACATTCTGTCTGACAAACCCATGGGTCCTTGTGATTAAAATATGATGTATAACCTTGCTGATAGCTGTCTCCCAAGGAGGATAGCATAAAAAGTTGAGAAAGAGTATTTTATTGGGCTTGGAGTTGAAATTTAAGATTTGGAAATTGCCAAAGCATTTGCATATTTATACTAGTGATTGTAACTGTTCATCTGCTGTATGATATTAATCTTGCAGAAATTTGCTATTCATGGTAATAATGAAATCTTTAGTAATATTTACTATTTGTTTAAAATGTATAGTATGCATAATAATGTATATAATGAGATATATGAGCCATTGGCATTCTAAAAGTGGGGAACAACTCTCAAAAGTCTGAAAAATCAGGAATTCTGGTACTGTGTGTGCTATAGGCACCATTATTTTTGCAGGTGTCGTTAAACCCTCTCTCATGCACTGTAGTATACAGTGAACTTTGATATACGTGGAACATGCAGTGCATGTCTGAAGCACATTCCATATACATCATATGCAAAAGTRAGACAGGGAATGCTATTGCTACTGTCATTATGACATGCTCTTAACCAACACAGGCAAATTACTCCCTTTTGAAAATATTCTCTGTTGAATTTGAGATAAAATGTTACCCTTGAAAACTAAAAAGGCCAAAGGCTTCTACTTGCAAAATGGTGCCCTTAATGGTGTAACAGATTTCTGTGGCATCTGTATTATTTCTGGCAGTCTTGCCTCTCTAGTAGTGTATCCATGAGCATCTTGTCTTATGAACAAGTCACATGCTACTGAAAGTAGCAGCTTTTACAAATCATTTTTCCTGTTAAGTGGAACTCCGTTTGCTGCATTATTTCAGCTCAGCAGGGCAAGGAAAGGTGGTAAAGTTCACCCAGCACAATTTGGAAATACAAAGAAGTTACCATCAAACAGTGCTTTTGTGTAGCATGTGGGTTTTTTTATTTTAAGATCTAAGACCCTGCAGCCTAACAAGGACAGAAGGAACTGCTGTGTCCCTTCAAAAAGAGGTAACTTTCCCTTCTTAGAATGATGGAGGAGCTTGTTCTGGTAAGCTAATGAGTCACAGTGTGCTAAATCTTACAGTTGGCACAGGACTTGAATGGCCATCTGTTACTAAAATGTTTCTTTTCTGAAAATGTTTTTGCTTTCAAAAATTATTGCATGGCAAACAGGAGATTAGATTTTATAATCATTGCGCTATTCTTTTTTAGGTGAAAGCACAACTTCAAAAGATGGGAGCTTTTCAGCCCATAAACATATTTCTCCGTCAAGAAATTGACCGGATGCAACTTGTTATATCCAGAGTTCGAACTACACTGACTGATCTCAAATTGGCTATTGATGGTAAGCTGCAATATCAAACATTGTAATTAAGGTGCAATATTTATTACTAGCAGTTGCTTATACCATATAACTAAATACATATTTCTCCTTGTTTCCTTACTTTCTCTTTTGTTCCCTCCCTCACACAGTTTTTYGSGGGTTTTTTTCTGTCTTTATCATATGACCACTAATTCTAGCTCTTAAAATCTTCTGATGGCATCTCTAAGGACACTCCACCTAAATTTATTCTGCATGCATCTTCTCCACTACTGCAGTTCATGTCCCTCAGCACTACTTCACTTCTGTGATTCTCTCTAGGATCCTACAGATCAGAGGAATTGTGTGAAAAAGTCCCTGGGCTGTGTACCAGAGTTATTTAAGAAATTAAGCTGAGACATAATGATATAGAACAAGGTAGAAGGGCTGCTGCTAAGTAATTGAGAGACAGGGAACTCAGGAGGCAAGGTGAAAAAGMCTCTAATTTAAGGTGAAATTTGACACATTTGTGAAACTGGCTATACCAAATGGCATGTCTCTAAATGGAAGCTGAAGTGAGTGGCAATGTCAATCAAAGGAGAGAGAGAGACAGTTCCTCATTTAGGCTWCACAGGAGGCAGGAAACAGCACTCTGTATCTCTCAGAGACAGGAGTATTTGGCTGAAAGTGAGCAATGGTGAATGAAGTTAAAAAACCCCAAGAGCAGAGGCAACTAGAAGCAGATGGAAAATTTGATCAGAAAAAGAGTGAGGAAAAAGAAGGGATAATGATGTTGCCATCTGCTTTTTGTTTTCACTTCCTATTTTGCTTCYTCTTTTGCAAGAGTTGAAATACCCAGTAAGGAAAGTGTACTGTTGCTCAGCCAAGCTTCTGGAATTAACAAATTAAAATGAAGCAGGAATGGGTAGATTCTAGTGGTAAAGCTCTCACCCAAGTCTACTGTTCTCTAGCAGAGAGACAGAAATTATCTGACAGAGCAAACTGTCCTCACAGGGAGCAGGTCAGAATGCCTCAGAATTAGTCCCTTCTGACACAGCTGATGGCATTACTGTAATCTGTCTTACTGGTGTTCTGACAATGTCTTTCATGAGGGGGCATTATTTTTTAATTTGTATTTTTATTACATAAGGATCAAAAGGGATTTCTTTTTCCCTATCATTTGTATGATACACTAAAACAACAAGGCATGCTTCAGAAACCTCATGCCTCTAATCTAAATCTAGGAAAGATGTGCCCAAGGCTAATAATCTTTCATATCCTGTAAYAACATACGTAAAGATCAGGCTGGAAGAAACAATTGTCCTCTCTTCCTGAGCTGAAAGTTCCCTTTTATATGKGAATAGAGTCCCTTTTCAAGTATATAAAAGGAATATTTTCCATCCAAGAAAGTGTTAATCTTTCCTTAATTGTGACAGATATATTTAAATTCTCAATATGTATAATATTCTGCAGAGAGGTCAATGAGTAACATAATTTATTTGCACTTCACATTCRGTTCCACAGTGGGCATAGTCCTCTGCCAGATGTTTAATCAAGTTAATGCTGTAACTTTCATGCAATTCTCTAAAACGTAATTTCTTACAGATAGGCAAGTTAAATATAGTGAAAAATTGCTCTGAAAACAAAGTTGGATGTATAGTTAACAATAACAATTAATGGTTTCTGGCATGTTCRTGCTATATCAAGTGCATGTGGTAGACTGTTAATTAGGGGACGGAAAGAACATTTAGGGGTTCTATCCCAGCAAAAGGGAAAACCCCGAACTGTCTCATACTAGATKCTCTCCCAAAACGAGTGAACTGCAATCTCGGGTCATCTGAGGTACTTCATTTTCTTTACAATGAGGTAAACTGGTGTGCCTACTCAAACAGGTCATGTAATTTTTGMCATCTGCCCTGCTCATGTATCTGGCTCTGGCTTCACAAACCTGTTAAGGCCCAGCACCTACTTTAAGCAGACCTAAAATTTCAAATAAATTTGGTGTTTAAGAATGTRGTGTGTCTTTAGGTTGTGAAAGGAAATCTGAATATCTGATTCTGCAGTTTGGATGTGAATGGATGGACCTTGTTATTTTGATGTTGCTCAGCAAGGTGATGTAAAGCCCTCCTCAGGGGCTTTTGAGGTAATTTGAGGTAATGTAARGCCCTCCTCAGGGCTTTTGGCATAATTTGAGGTAATGTAAAGCCCTCCTCAGGGAGAGCCCACATGCAGCTGAACATGAGGAATGTAGAAGGAATTTGCAGACACAGTTTTGTCTTTCTGTCCAGAGGGCAGATTAAGCAGTTCAGCTTTTGGGAGGGGTGAGGATGCTCAGCATGTGTCCAGCATGTTTGTTGGCAAATATGCCCCAGAAGCTCACTTCTCCACCAATAAACTTTGCTGCCCAGAGGGACACTTTTTCTGGATCAAATTGTAATAATTAGATTGTAGCTGCACTTAGTACTCTCACTTATGTCCCAACCATTACTTCTGCTTTAATTACTTATTGATTGCCCAGAGTTTATTTCACAGTTGGCATAATACAGAGCTTCACCATAAATCAGAACACAGCAGTGGTGGTTGTCCTCTTGAGTGCCCTAAATAGAAGCCATGTTCCAAACAGAGAAATCTTCCAAACAAAGAAAAGGAGGAGACATGGTGTTTGCACCAAAAATGCCACATCTTAATGGGTTATGAGCAGCAGATCTTGAGCCTCTATCAGAAGACAACCATTCTTTATAGGGCAGTATCCAAGCTATAGAGTTCCTGTGTACTTACTTCCTGCCTCTGCAAGTGTAGAGGCCTCTGGCACAGAATACTAACCCCCCACTCTTTATTGTAAAGTGGATACTTCAAAGCCCCTCTCCTACTAGTGAAGACACTGTCTCTAAATGCAATAAAATCTAATGACCTATCCAGTTATTCCTTGCCTTTTAGAGTTTGTTTGAGTTTGTCTGAATGTGGCCTGTCTGTGAGATTTTGTGAGGCTGTCCTTATTTCTCCATGCACTGAATAAGAGTGGTAAGCATTTTGATGTCTTCTCTTGGTGAAGAAAGTGAGAAGAGAGATTCTGTGGGAGTGTTTTCCATGAATGAAGTGGAGCATACTTGTAGTAGCACTGAAAGTGGATATTGAATCCTTGGCAATGGAAATAAGCACAGCTTTTRGTTTGATTTTAATCCTTATTCTTTTTAACCCAGTTAACATTATGTTTAAGGGCTTCTTGTAAAACAAAAAAATGCTTAACTCATTACTTATATCTAGATTCTACTTTGGTCATAAAACTGCATCCACTTGGTTCTGGTTTCTGGTGCCTTACAACTTTGTGTTTTCAAACTAATCCTTGGGAATTGCCTAAATTGCCCACTTCATGAACAAGTGAAGAACACCTGAGAAACTGGATTTTTTTTATCTTTTCATGTCATATATGTACCCCATAATCACAGAACTCCCACTACTATTTGTACAGTATTTAMAGGGTTAGGAGAGAGAAGTCCTTTCCTCATAACACATTTCCTGAAAATACAGTAGTTCTATGGCAATGTAATTTTACACATGTTATAGGAGTTGTGTASGATTTTTATGTCATCTACACAAGCTCATGAGTGAAGCCCATAATAAAGATTCACTACTTATCAGTTTCTCTGGGTCTGGATTGAAGGCACTCGAGACAGTAGTTCGTGTTTGGACTCARGTGTTTATTATTTCTTATCCATGAAACAGCCTCACAACCATGAGTTCTGCAGCCTTTCATTAGAAGGCACAAAATGGTTAACAAATTTTGTTACAAGGTCTTTTAAGACTAAACTATCCAATTAAGGACTGGCACCTAGATTATTTTCCCTTTTAACCCCATAACTGATCCTGAGGAGCCTGCAATGCAGACTTTTCYGCCCAATTACAAAATGCCACCSAAACCCATGAAGAAGAAGGAAGAAGAAGCCYGAAGAAGAAACCCAGGACAACACCCTGTGCCCTCCATCTTGCTTCCATCCACAACATACTAAAAATCCCAAAACCTAAATTTCTCACCAAGTGATACACCTACACAACTCTCTATAATCCATTTCACACTTTTGTGGATTCTAGTCTATCTTGAAGTCTAGGAAACTTTCTCCATGAATAAGGGTCAAAGTCAGTGCTCCCCTGGGGATCAGGGCACCCCAGAGCAGACAGAGAAATATTCCTGGTGCCCTGGGTTTTCATAATTACTTTTTTCCAACTCAGAACACCATGAAGTTGAAAATACCATTTGTATCATGATGCCAAAAGGAATTTCTGTTCATTGTATGTAGCACCTTATAACAGGGATATAAATGAAGTCTAAAAGAGTCAAAAGAGGTAGCTGGTAATTTATTTTAACCTACATGGTGAAAAAGTGAAGCTCAGGAAACTAGTCTTGCCAGAGTGTACAGAAAAGGTAATTTCCCGTGAAAGGAAGAAGTATGGACTCATTCCCCATGTCTGGCTAAGTTCTATTTTGACATGTAATGGTATAAGACTGCTAATGTTAACACAGTTTTAGTTTGGCTTGCTGACGATGGTAATGGAATTTTGAACTGAAAGATCCTGGGCTCTTACCTTACTAAGTTGTAGTGTGTGTGTGTGTGTGTGTGTGTGTGTATGTGTGTGTGTGAGGCTTGTAGTGCTTCATCACTTTTGGATGAGGATTTTGTTTGAAAATAATTAAGCGTGCTCAGTAAAGATATTAATGGAGTGTAACAATGGGGAGATCATTTGAGGAATGAAGGGGATGGGTCTAGTATGTCTTGTGGTGTAGTTACTCTTGGCTCAGCAGCTCTCATCCATTATTTAATTCTCATCCTGATAAGAATGCCAGAATGCCTCCTGTTGTCTTTCACAGTGTGGCACATCATTTCTGAACTTCTTAATAGGTGTTACATATGCTTGCCATGATGCTGGCCAGGACAACTGTTTAGAAACACACACTGCACATTAAGGACAAAGTGCAGAACAGAGTTTTTCTGCCTGTTGTATTGCTCTAGCTCAGGGTAGTGATTTGTATTACTTTTTTTTGTAGAGGTGTGTGTGGATTTTCATCTTCAAATTACCACTTTAAACTTTTGTGGTCACAGAGCTGGCAGAACCTTACTAAATCTTGCAAAAAAAATAGTTTTAGGCATAGGAAAACATAAATTCTCTTTTATACCTTGCGCCTTTGGGTAGAAAAATTAAAAAAGCTTTGGAGAAAACACAGGCAAGTGTTAGCTGTTGCCACAAGGCAGAAAGAGAGGAAAATTTAGGCAGTTATAAACAAAGTTGGCATTTTCTTTTCAACATATTCAGCAAAGAAGAGGGAATTGGAGATTGGTGGTGGAGGCAAGGTGTGACTGCTTCAAGAGCAAAGCAGTTGTTTGGGAGGTAAACTTGAGTGGGGATTAAAGGCTGAAAAGGTCAKCTGGGGCTGGGAACTGGAGCAGTCAATAATGGATTGATGCTTTCACTGAGCTATTTCTCTACGTACTCTTCAGGCTAGCTTAACAGATGCAGTGTCTAGGAAGTATTGTCCTCCAGGGCTAGTCTCCAATTTTATTATAATGATATCAGCTATTGGCAAATTGTACTTGATGGAGAARGTAGCTTTTTCTCATTTCATTTATATCCTACATAATTATTCTTGTTATTTTTGATTTACATCTGTGCCTGTGGGAAGAGAATCAGTCAGTGGACCAAGGCTTTTTTTGGTTCATGCTGGAATTTAAGACCTTCCTTTGTTCCTAACTTTAGCTACTCATTTAAATGAGCTATATAAGTTTCCTAGTCCAGATAGACACTTTCATAAATGTGAAATTTAAAACAGATCCAAATTTTACAAATTCCAGTTTTCAGATTCAATTTGTGGTAGGCATGAAAGTGAAAAGGGTCAACTCCAAAAAATAATACAAGCTCCTCATGTAGCCTATTCAAAGCATTATTTCTATTGAATGAATCACCCTAAAACCAGATCACTTTAAAAAAACAGACTATTTTAATCATCAATAACAACTAGTTATTCTCACAACTGAGAAGTTTTATTTGGGTTATTCACCACTCAGCAAGAGGATAGATTTAGATGTGGTTTAGAAGGGAGATGGTATGAATGTAGGGCAATCAAAAAGGGGAATCCTAATTTCCAAACTGTGAATACTGTGCAAACAATATGGTTATAGTATATATTATTTTTAAAGTATGGAAATGCCTTCTTTTCTTTAACTGACCTGACCCTTCATCAGTCATTTTTGGATGGCCTTTATTCCATTCAAGAAAGGGAATACCATGGAGTAAGCCCCAAAATAGCCAAGTGATAAACAGTTGGCATGTCTCGTTCATAGAACATTTGAGCCTGTCATGTTAAGTTCATAGGACATTCAGTCTCTTCATATAGTACAGTGCTCTGGGGTTCTCAGAAGTTAAATATGAGAAGCTTATATCATTGAACTATTCATTCAATTTTATCAAAGATAGTTTTTCAAACAYCTTTATCACTTTTGTCCAGAAGGATGGCATGATTTTTCTCCTATGGTGCTGATTTTATTTCTGACAATTATTTTATTTTGTTAATTATTTTTATTTTTATCAGACTATTTTGGCTGCAGGAATGCATCCCAATACCCACAGATGCCATTTAGTGCTGAAATTCAAGCACTGGATGCCTACTGCCAGAGATGACACCCACTCACTAGGAATATTTATGCAGATATGCGGGCAYGGCCTGAGCTGTGAACATACCTCATCCTCAAGAACACTCTGGCTTACATTCTCAACAGCTGCTCTGAGTCATAGCAGGCAGACATCCCAAGGGATTTCACAATGCTTCGGGCAGAGACTGGTTGTATCTCCATTTGAAAAGCTCCAGCCTGCCCAGAAGAATTGAGAAAGAAAGGAGAAAGTGGAATGTATCAGCCTGAAAACAAGGAATAACCAGAGATGAAAGAGTTCTTTCTTTCTCAGTTCAATGGTAGTGATCCCCAGGGCTAAACCAGGATGCTCCTCACCAGTTTTGTGCTCAGTACAGTTACTCTGAAGTTGAAACCAACATGCATTGCAAGACTTTTCCCCCCACCTTTTTCTGTCTCTAAAAGGTGAATAAATTGTATGGTGTAATACTACATTTTCTAAGCAAAGTGGAGAAGACATTCTTTCTTAAATGTTGGTTCTCTTAGAATGTTGGTTATATATTAGAGAAGGTTAATAACCAAAGAGAAGGCTTATTATTTATGTTATAAAAGTCTCTGAGCTACCCCAGAATGTGRTTCTGTGCCTGATTACAAAGTGATTGCAGAGGATGCAGGAGAGGTGGTATTTTTTAATATCTACAGTTTGAAAGTTAATGGTTTTCTCAAATAATTTGTTGCACGAAAAGAGGTGCATATAAATGGAAACAGATCACTCATTATCTGCTAGAAGAAACTGAGGCGTATTTGCCATTTATATATTGTAGAATGCACTAAATTTGCACACACTGCTATARGGACTGTAATGTTGTAATGATTTGTTCTTCAAAATTAAGCTGGTTTGGTTTCTGGATGGTCTTTTYCTTCCCCTCAACTGAAACCCTGTCAACCTCAGTGGAAGGAAGGGATTTGAAATGCTTTCTTTTTATAGGCCACATTTCCTTATGGGTATGTTTGCATGGACCATTGCAGTTTTTCTTTGCCATCACCCATACCACTTCCCTTTCCTTTATATGTTCTGTGGTGGAAGCCACTTAATTCTGTTTGGTATCTCACGTTGTCCTTGTGGGGATTACAGCAGCTGTGTGTGTGATGATACACTGAACTTCAGTTTTATATGAATATTTAATCAAAGTTGGGTACCAGACCAGTTTCTGTAAGAGAATAATAGAACCAGTTTCTGGAACAGAGAAGTCATCCTGAGGCATGCCTGTGTTCCAGATCTCTATTGAGAGTACACAAGGTGTAGGAACTTCTAGCACATGGAAGGGTGAGTGTYACTGAAAAGTCACTGTCTTAGTAAACACCAACATTTTAGTGGAGAGAAYAGCACTATGCATGGAATATGTGAGTATGCACTGCCAAAAAAAAAATCCTGCCTTTAGCTTTATTCTAACTCCTGMTTTCCCATAGAGAATCTTGATAATGGAAATGTACAAAGTTATCATTAGTAATAGTGAATTTCATGAATATAATCACTGCCAGTACATGCTTAGGATATAGATGAGTTACACAGTGTATCTCTATCATTGATCATGCATGTAGGATCCATTAAAATTTATAAAACAGTTTTCAATGATTAATCACATTCTAGACACTCTGTGAATATAATGAATACAAATGATGTGTATGAGGGAGAAGAAGTTGTTTAAGAAACATATCTTTGTTTCTAATCAAAACAACAGAAGAAATATCATTTATCTTATCGCCTTTAGCTTTGAATCAAGTCTTATAATTTTGAACAAATTAACTGCAAACTGATAAGACTGCAGCGCTACAGGTGTGCAATTAAAGCACAACAAAAGAGGGTTTATTAGACTTTGAATGTCATTTGGAAGTTTTAATTGCCTTTGCAAGCTAGGGGAAAGTTCATTCTGAACATTTTACTTATCTTCCAGGAACCATAATTATGTCAGAAGAATTGCAAGATGCTTTAGATAATATTTATGATGCTAGAATTCCAAAACTGTGGCTTAGGATTTCCTGGGAGTCAAGTACTTTAGGATTTTGGTTTACTGAGCTTCTTGAGCGAAACCAGCAGTTCAGCAGCTGGCTGCAGGATGGCCGTCCAAACCAGTTCTGGATGACAGGATTCTTTAATCCACAGGTAAGATTGCCACGTTGATGTTCATAACTTCTGAGTAGCAACTAGATTAGACCTTGGGAGAACTTCAAGTTGACTTAATATTGACTATGTGAAGTATAATCTATATTAATTTTTTAGCATAAATATAGAATAAAACGTCTTCGGTATGTACTGGAGAAATTTTTGCTAGAACAAAGTAATGCTCCTGAATTAATGAAATACAGCTTTTGGCTGTTTAATTATAGTGAGGAAATTGGGTAAGTATATGCTTTCACATTTCAACTTAATCTTCATTTTTTTACCTCTTCTGCTACAGAAGAGTGTTTTTTATTTATTACATGAAAATCCCTCTGAGCACAAAACAAGATAAGTTCCAGAACTTTGACATAGGAAGAAGAGATTTGGACTTGGTTCTCAATCCTTGCAAATCAGTTTCTTGAAATGGAAGRTTTGTTATTCATACCACCCCAGAATTGTGCCAGACAGGGTCTGCAGAGACATATAAAAAATACAGCCTCTCATCTGCACCATCTAAAATAAAAATCTGGCATGAAATGAAACACAAAAAGGGAACAGCTGAGAGCAGAGTTAAAAGAAGTAAAGTATACATACCTAGATGATGTGTAGTTTCTTTGCAGAGCTATCCACATTCATTAAAGCTTTTTATGATTCACAGATGTTTGTRGGAAGTGTGAGTTGTGGTAATGAGTCACTGTGAGAGTATCTAGCCAACAAGTTTCTATGAAGCCTTAGGAAAAAGCTATTTTAAAATCTATTTTAATCTCAGTACTTGTTAGCAATGCAAAAGCTAGCTTAAACAGCTGCCTAGAATAGAGAAAACAACAGTGGCAAATATTCTCTAGGACAACTGCTGGGAAATATCCACCTATCATCTAACCTGTATGTGTGTCAGCTGTCTGTTGGTGCAACTTTATTGCATGGAAGGGGGCTCACAGAACCCCTGAGCAAAGAATTCTCAAGTAGCAGGGAGAGGAGCAGGAGCTCTAATAAAATTATTATGCTTCCACACTTGATTTGCTAACAACACACTGATAGCAGCATTCTAAAACACTTCTAAGTAACTTTCACAATGATCAGGCTGGATGCAACCCTAACAGCCTTTTGGCTTTGTTGATGTTTGCTTTTGCACTACAGATGAGCAAAAGCTGATAGAAATTTTCTACTGGACATTTCAGCTGGCTTTTTTGTGCTCGGGGGTTGTGTCAGTTCTGAAATTTTGCCAGCCCAAATTTGGCAGCCTACATTTTTTTGGATCAAAATAGCTGGATTTCTGAAAAGAGCTGCCAAATAATCAGTGTAAAATGTCCCCAAACAAATTGTGATTTAATAGACCATAGTAAATGAGAAAGCCTCTAGAAATACAAAAATTACACACTTCATAACCCCTAGTTCCTGAAGTCCCTAAATACATTGTGTGCAGAGATTAAAAATTTTATTTGTGCTGACAATCACAACCTTAAGAATCAGATAGTTATTGTAGTCACCATTTTCTGTAACCTAGGCTGTGGGAGTGGCTCATTCTAAAAAGCAATTCACTTGAGCAAAGACTAATTTTCTATTTAATTAACTATTATTTTGTTAATAGCCATACTGCTGTGTTTAAAATCAGTATTTCATGTATTCAGAAAATTGATTTTTGTCTTCTCAAACGAGCTGAGGTGATGAGGTGTTAGTGCTGCAGTTCTAATGGCTTGTTTGTAATACCTGAGAAGTTGTCAGAAAAATCCTTTCATTTGTGAGATGAAATGCAGCTCCTAAGTCATTTGCCTACTTGCATATATCTCGCTGTTAGCTTCACAGTCAATGGATAAATGCCACRGATAACACAAGGCAATAAAATAGATTTATAGCACTGGGAAAATGAGGCATTCTGGCAATAAAAAACAATATAGGACCAGACTCTGCCTTCTCTTGGACTGTTTATACACGAGSATAAATTCAGTAATTTCACAGAAGTTAATCTTTATTTTTAGTGATACAAATGAAGGCTGGATCAGACTTCTGTGTAAAAGAAACCTGATGCCCCATGTGTGTCTGCACTGGGCCAAGATAACTGAGGTGAAAAATGCAAGAAATGCCATGAATTTTCTTCCCTCCTGGAAATTAATCTGAGGTTACTGGATTTTTTTCATCAAAAACTTGACATTAGGCATTTCTCATTTCTACCTCCCAATTTCCACTTAGTGGCTGACACTGTTTTATYGTTTCCTTGTTTGCATCTCTGTATCCAGTTCCTGTCACTTGTCCTATATATAGATTTTAAGCACTGTGAGGCAAAGCTGTTTCTGGTTGTATAGTACTCAGCAYAATGACACCTCAACCTACTTCTATGACCCTCTGACCCTGAAGTAATGTGAATACTAATCAGAATATGAAGTAGAATGCCTCCATTCCTCAGTGTCCGCAAATCCATTCCTCAGAGTTCTAGCAAATCTGCTATAATCTGCTCAGTATTTGCAAAGTGACAAACAAGGAACCTCCAAAGAGAAAGGAGAGAATATGATTCTGAGAGCAATAGACTTAACTGATTTCCATTTTTTCTGCTTTCCCTCACTAGAAGGTTCAGAGTTAGTTCACATGAGTTGTTAAAAGGTAAAGGGACGAAGCTTTAGCAGGCTTCAGTGAGCTGSACAGGGAGAAATTGAGGAAAAGGCAAACACACATGTACAAGAAAAATACCAAAAACCTAACCAACCAACCAAAACAAAACAAAAAAAGAAAGGATTAGCAGAAACTGAAACAAATATCATGGCAACTGGTGCATTATGTCCCTGACAGAGGATTTTGGGATGAACCAGAGCCTCAGCTGTACAGTGGCACCTCAAGCCACTTGATTCCATCTTGCTCTTTGTTGTGCCATTCACCCACTCTGGAACACYCGCTGGGCCTCCAGCTCACAGCTGCAGTCTTCAAATGTGTCTAGGATTCATTCAAATGAGCAGATAAGCATGAAAAGTCCCACTGCAGAAAGTGTATAGGTCCTACAATCTCTAGGAATAATCTGCTATCTAAACCTTATCCCTGGAGACAACTCACAGCTTGGAGCTTACTTTTATTCCAGTGTTTCCATGGTGCCTTTGAACTGATTCCCCCATACAGTCATGGCTCTGTCCTCTTCAGGCTCTTTTTTCTTTAATATTTCAGTTTATCTGGGATCCACTAGCCCTCTGGGGCATTACAGCAGTGAGCACTTCATGTATTTTAAACTATTGGTTCTAGCATATTTCTACAAATTAAAATTCCACAAATTACTGCAACGATTCTGCTTTCATTTAATGGYATTTCTGATAGAAGAACTTGGCCTTTAATCCTGTCTCCCTCAGCAATACACTGGAGTTCTCAACCACTTCGAATGCAATTACCATTATCTGTGCTATCACAAAGCCTCTTTAAAACACTTGTCCTGGGGTCTCTGGTATTATATTAATGAGGAGCAACCAGTGTGAGTTAACAGAAACATCTGGGTTCCTGAAAGTCATCTCATGTTCTCATAACTTGAAGGGCATTGCATGGCTACCAAGTGCTTGGAGCACTCCAGTGMTATCAGCCAGAGACTGTCCCCTGTGTTCAGTAGACAATTTGCTGATTTCCCCACATCTGACTTCTTTCCATTCATTTGGCCCTAATGGCAGCTCAACAGAGCATCCCACTCTGAATATTGAAGAAAAAAACTCTTTCAATTCCCTCATTCAATTCCCTCCTTCCCATCCTGATTTCTTCCCTGCTGTGCTGGTGGCTCACCAGTTCCCTTTGTGTGTTCCTCATGTGGCTCTCTATCCCCCCATCTCTGTCTCCAGATGCTTTGGTTCCCTGTTCTAAAATATGTCAAGAAACTTATTCTTTCCCAGGTGTCCTTTTCATTGCTCTTGCATATTCAATTTTGTGTTTTATTTGTTCACCTCCTCACTATACAAATGGGTTTCCACATCTACAGCGTGACCACCACTGGAACAGCAAAGGAGTCTGCCCTCCCATCTCTAAGGACTAAGGCACTTCCCACATATTGAACTGTGCTTTCCCATGGACAGCTRTAACAGGGAAGCTAACCAGCATATTCAGCCTGGCTTGTCTTTTGRTAGCTTATACCAATGTCATGAGATTGTAGCTCTCAAGAACAGAGAGTTAGTTTTATTCTGTGCTGCTGGAGTGCTCTGGGTTTATCTTGCTGTTGTCTAAAATGCTATGTTATTGTAGTATGTAAAGACTTCACTGAGCAAAGTGTCAGAAGCATTTCAGTATTTAATGGTATGATTCCAGCTGGTACTTCCTTTGTGTTCTGTAAATGCKTATTTCTTGACTGAAAAACATTTCTTACAATGTTAGTATAAGAAAAGATGAATAATATAGCCAGTGTTAGAGAAAGGAGAAATCACCTGTGTTTGGAATCTCTCAAAACCCATTTATCTGGCCATCTTATTTACCTCTCTCCATCTGGTTGGTTGTAAAAAAAGGCATCAGAGGTGAATTATACAGACACTTCTGATATGTTAAGTAAGCCAACTTGGGGACTGCTTAGCACCAACATGTGCACACCAATCATGTATGGATGCATGGTACTGGATTTACACTACCGAATTWAGTTTATTTGCACATGAAATTCTGTGGGATGAGCTTTAATACAGCTGGGGTCACTTACATAGGCAAAAAAAAAAGTTGTACACGGTTTAAATTCAAGGCTTTTTAAAAATCCTGTGTCATATTCCTGCATGTCTCCTTAGGGATTCCTAACAGCCATGAGGCAAGAGACAACTCGCATGAATTTAGCCAAAGGGTGGGAACTGGACAGTGTTGTTTTATGCAGTGAAGTGACCAAGATGATGAAAGAAGATGTTGTTGGCCCTCCTCCTGCTGACATTGGTGGGGTTTACATACACGGCCTGTTCCTCGAAGGGGCCGGCTGGGACCGCAGAAACAGCAAGCTGATCGAATCAGCACCAAAGGTGAGGATTGAGTCAGTGTAGCAGGCTGTGGCATATTGCATGTGCTCTGGGAAAGCCAGGAAGAATGCTGAGTGCCTGCAGCAGTGGTTTCACAACAGGTTTTAAGAGGGTAACCAACACTAGCGGTGCTGGAAAGAGGAAAGACTCTACCTGCCAGAAGTGAACAAAAAGGCTTCTGTCAGAAAATGAATTTAGGATGCATAGCACTAGAGCAGACCAGATGCTGGGCTTCTTGGCTTCAGGGGCCCTAGCAGCACAGTTATGTTTGAATAAAATAGTGCACCCCATAGCCAGTCTTCTTTTGACTGACCAAGGGGACCTTATCAAAGCTTCCAAAGCCCTGGGCTAGGTTWGATATGGAGGTCATTGTTTGGTTGACTAGAAATCCCCAGTGTTTGTGTTTTAATATGAGGCAGAGTATTAGTTCTGGGCTTATGCTCAGTTATCCATGCATTGAGTTACATTTTACTGATGTGACTAAGCAGATTTAAAATCTGGCTATGGAGTAATGATTAGATACTGTAGTCACGGTCCAGGGGAAGTTGTCATTGTTTGTACTGGTACACTTTTTCCAAGCCAGTGCTAACTGTCCTGGAATTGGAATTGAAGTAATCCCTGTCCATAGGTAAAACACTTCTGTGTCTGACTGAGGGAAAAAATTTYCAAACCAAACCTTGCCAGCTGTAACTTCTGTTGCCTGGTTTGTCAAAAGACCCCTTCAAACATGGAGTTTACTCAAGTGCTCTGGAGTGTTCAGCAGGGTTCCATGTTGCTTGGATCTGGGTCTGTTTTATCCCCTGACAATGAATACTTTAGCTTGGTGGAAGACCTGAGATGATCTAGTTTGGATAAATGCCCAAGAAGCACCTTRGATGTTAAAAGCTCCACTGGCAGCAGTGCAGAGGTAACAAGGAGGGTTGCAGCTTGGTTTTTGTAGCTCTAGTCCTGACATTCAGGAAAAAGGASGTGGGGAAAGAATGGGAAACACCAGTGAAAGGGGCAAAGGAAGGGAAAAAAGGCAATGGTTGCTGTCACTCCTAGAACCACCCTGACATTTTTCCATCTACCTCCACAGCATGCAGGATTCCATGTTTCTACTTTTCTKCTCTCCTTTCCTTCCAACAGGCTTCCTGATGGCTGTTGTCCCTGAGCTGCCATGGGCTGAAAGTTAGTGTCAACACAGTAGTGAATGTAGTTCTTGTACTCTCACGTGTACTCTGCTGAGGTGCTTTTGCTGAAGGCCATCTAGTTCTAGTGTTCAGAATTCAGACACCCTGTCCTGCTTCTGTACTGCTGAGCCCTGTGTATCTTTTAACCTTCTCAGGTGCTGTTCACGAGCCTTCCCGTGGTCCACGTGTACGCGGTGAGCACGACAGCACCGAGCGAYGCGAGGAGGCAACATGGAAATATGTACTGCTGCCCTGTCTACAGAAAGCCTCGGAGAACAGACCTGACCTACATCTTCTCTTTGTATCTGAGAACAGTGCAGAATCCTGATCACTGGACTTTGAGGGGCGTTGCACTGCTCTGCAGTTCCAAGTAAGGACGGACAGCTATGGAAGAAAGAGCCATCAAGTTGGATGAAGCTGCAGCCAGTGTTGCGTTGTTATTGTCAAAGTGGCAGCTGCCTTCTCACAGTAGGGTGGGAATTGGCAGGTGATACATAGAGATTGTTAGTTAAACATAAATTAGCTTACTCTGTTCRCAGCAAAAATACTACATTTATTTATCCTGAGAATATCAGAGGGAAAACAGCTGCAGGTGTAAATTTGGCAACTCTTATAAAGCAAGTGAGAATATAATCAACTAACTTGCTCACAATGGAAGCACTACATTAAAAAGTGCTGATGATAGTGACAACTGCTCTGACATGGTGATTCTTCTGTAGATGTTATCTTTCTTTTTAATACAATAATTTTTCATAATATAATACAAATTATTTTAAATTCAACTTTGTAGTTAAAATCTCATCATCCATAGCRTTATTAAAGCTGTAATGACAAGATAATTAAATGCATGGTAAAGTTTTATGTTTATCTGCATATATTTCAATATACAGTTCCTTTGATTTTGCACTTCAAACTTGCTGGGTGGTTTTACTAATGGCTGCAACTATTTTCTTGAACAGTCACTTTTTAATGCAAACAATCATAGAAACAGAAGTGTTTATCTTTGCACAAGTACCTTTTTCACCAATTAACTCATTTCTAAGCCTATATCCACTTATAAGGAAGGTGTGCACACCCCACATTATTAGCAGGAAGAAAGGTTTTAAAGTTTTTGCAGAGTAAACACATCTGAACACCATTTTTGCTCTATTAGTASTCATTCTGTTTGCATTAGTGCCTGAATCCTGCAAACTCAAAACACCTAACTGCTTTTTGTTCTGTATTTTGCATYAGTTTAGTTTAAAAAAAGAAGACAACACACAGTCCATACTTCACCTGGAATGGTTGAAGTACTTTTGTGTCAACCTTGACTGCTGTCTACCCTGTAACTGAAGGATGAGTGATACTTCTTTTAATAGACAGATGGCTATTGGCAGAAAATGTGTTTGGCTTCTTTCWCTAGCACAAATTCCAAGCAAAAGAAATTGTTGTTGGATGTTATGAAAGAAGGACTTGCAGTCAGGACTTTATTAATATTTTTTTTTCCTTGTAAACACTTTTAATTTTTGTATAGCAAGTGTCTAAGAAAGTAGTTCATCCCTTTGCACAGCCAGTTTTACTCTGCAGTTAGCAACTGTGAGGTTTTTTCCATGAGGAAGTTTGATATTCACACTCACACCCACAACGAAGTACAGAGTGCCAGCTTTCTTCTTGGAAGACAGAGCAGACAGGGACAGGGTCCCTTCTTTCCATTTAGCTAGGAGCAACAGTGCTGGCAAGATTATCTTTTCAAGTGAAACCARCTGTTCCAAAAAAATACACCAGGCCTCCCTGCAGTGCAGCTGTACATCAACCAATTTCATTGAGAATTTTTTTTCTGAGAAGGTTGAAAGATTTGGCTTCATGATCATTGATCTTGGAAATTATGAAAAAGATGGGGGAGACTTTAAGCAGCAAAGGTCTGCGCTGTTCCACAAAAACTGAGGTTGCAAACCATAGTGCTTTCCCCCTCCCCTACCTTTATGAGGGGATATGGAATAATTTGACTTTGATCTCTTGGTACATGTAAAAGTCATGTCAGTGACAGCGATRGTAATTTAAAAGAAAAKATGTACATTGAAATACTTTGCACACCTGAAGAACTCACTACTTGCTATGAAACAAATCATGCTGAGACCAATKGAAGCTAGAAGTAAACATTAAAAAATAGATATTTGATAGATGTTATATCTGGTGCTACATGATATGCTCCATGGAAACTGCATCACTTCTTTTCTTTGTCAAGCAAAATGAGAAAATTAAATGCTATATGAAGAAAATCTATAGGCAATGATGTTGTATCACATAGTGTTCTGCTGTATAAAAATGCAAAGAAATAGTTTATTTGAACATCAAMATTTCCATTTCAATAACTAAACCCTGTTTATCAGTTTAGAAAAATGTCAAATCTTGCAGAACAGAATGCAGGCCATATGACTGAAGAACCAGAAAAATCATACAGTATTTCACTGAAGATAGAGTTTTATACAGAACTGACGAACATAAAGTGACTTTGCTCTGAAWAGGCTTCTTATCACTCGTAAAGAACACCAAACAAAACCTTCAGTATACCCTACAAGCAAATGCTCTTTCCTTTTTGCATGTGATTATAGTAGAGTGGAGATGAACAATTTACTGTTGACAGAAATGTGTTCCTTTCCCCATCTCCTTCTCTTGGTCTATCCTGCCCTTCCACTCAGTGGAGTTGCTGCTCCCAATCTGACATTAACTTGATTTGAAATGTCACTGATACAGTATAACATTGACCTTCCCCAACTAGTGTTCCCTGGTTACTATTGCTAAAGCTGTTTCACTTCAAGTGGGATGTACACCAATCTAAATGAAAGAACTGGCAGGCAGAATACTTGAAATCAAACTAATTATATTTAAATGATAGATTAACAATTAGCTGGAAGTCTTCAAACAATGTATATAGATAACCAAGTTATGCTCTTCTGTTAAAATGAACCAGAGATATTAAATACAATCATACAGCTTTTGGCAATATCGTACAAGTTTCACACAGATAGTAATGACTAACATTGCTTTAGATAAGTGCTTTGAAGGCAACTCCATTTAAGAATGAAGAGAGCAATACAGTCCTGCACCCATGTCAATGTAGCAGTCATGTTTACAAACATATCTGATGTCAGGGCACTGGCTCCTGAGAGTTGCAAATAAACAGCATTCCATAGTCCAAAGGGTGTCTGTCTCATAATCCCTGAGGCTGTGACTGGTCGATAATGAGGATGATAGGAAAAAAAGAATTAGGTTATGGATTGGCCCTGTACATCTGTGACTTCGTAGAATAGATTTTAGTYGCAGTGAAGCTCAGAAAAAACACACAGAGTGGAAAACAAAACAATTCCCTTGTCTGGTCAGTTATAATCATAAAACCTATGATCCACTGTAAAGAATAATTTTCTAAAAAATCTCAAGGAAACTGTAGTTATAATATTCTAATTTTTCTCTCMATTTACCTAGAACCTATGCATTCATCTTATTCCATTTTTACTGCTTCATATAATTGCCTTTCTCACAATCTCCTCTTTCCAAAACATGAATATGATACCCCCTTCCTTTTTCCTTCTGCTATTCCATATTTAATGTGCCTTCTTTTTTATTCTTACTTCATAAACGCACAAAACATATTGCTTACTTACAGTGAACCTTCCTATTCCAGAAGTCTGGAAATAACCTGTAGTCATTTCAGGAGTTTCTCTTTTCTACTAAGAAAAACACAATTTACTCAAAAYCCTATAATTCCTGCCATATTTTTTCATACATGGGTAAAGCAGGAATATGCTCTTCCTGCTTTTTCTGTAAGGGTCCTTAAGTGATAATATTTGCACAGCTAAATGGCATTTTTCATAGTTCTTCCTTTTGCTAATATGAAGTAATMGTTTTGTTATTGTTTTCTGATTAGATGAGTTGGTATAACGTAATGGAAATAAATTTTATACTGTTGCACATGAAACGATGAGAGTGAGTAGGCTGTAAAGTGACTGCTAAATCAATCTTGGAAATGCAGCAGATTCCCATCTCCCTTTGACACTGCGAGTTCCATTGGGGTTAACGATGGCTATCGGCACACGCCAGACACAGGGGAAGCCCCTTCATTCTGTTTGCATGGCTTGACTTTTGTCGGGAAGACAACACTACAGACATCTATGTGGATGGCAGAACAACACCAACACGGGTTTGTGATATTACACAAATTCACACATTTTTCTAAAGCTGAGTGAGTACATACTGTGTTCTGTCTTGCTCAGTGAGGACAGTATGGGGTGTGTGCTTATTKACTCCTTATACTGATTGCTTTAAGTCTAGCAAAGGGACATCATCGTCACCTCCTCCTCCTCCTCCTTCTTTTCTTTCCTGCTTAAGGACAACTTCTGGGATAGTCACCCCTATTTCAGTTGACTGGGAAGCACCTTTTGTTGCACTGTTCTTGTCTTTCTTTACCTTAGTGATCACTTCTGTGTAAGAGATTTCTTCAGTGAAGGGCTCTGCTGCTGGGAGCTCAGAAGCGATGTGTACACTGGCTTCCTGGATCCCCTCCTGACCTTCGGCTCCCGTTCGCTCTTTACTTTTTTTATGGATCTTGAATGTCTCCTTTGTTGGAGCAGCTTGTGAAATGGTTTTCTTGATCCTTATCCCAGATTGTCTCAGTCTCTCTCCTGACTGCCTGATCCTCTCTCTCCTCTCGGGGGTTACTATCCTAGTTTGAAGCCTGTTTACCTTCTTGCCAAAATTTTGCCTTGTCTTTTGGATATTTTCCCTTGAAAATGCCTTTTTGATGTCATCAATGCGCCGCATGCCTGATTTCTTGAACTTGGTTGCTTTGCTTTCTTCGATATAATATTCTTCATCAGAAGACAGATCATCAGGTGGGAAGAAATCGTCCTCTATAGTTTCACCTGCTGTCATCTCTTTGATAACAGAGAGAGATGAAGGACACTCAGTTTCCTCCTGTGAATAAAAGCAGAGAGTCATTTTCCAGCAAGCGTGTTTCAAAAAAGATGGTGGTTCAAGGTTTTTTTTTTTGGGTTGGCATGCAGTTAATTAGTGCTAACTGAAATGTAATACTGTAACAAAGTAAGGTAGGCTTGTACCATCATACCCAGTCTATGCAGAACACAAATGGCAAAAGAAAACTGTGCCAAGTTCTCTAAAGATATTATATCCCTGATTAAAGATTTCTTTTCACGGTGGTTCTACCTGAAATTAATTAATGCAATGGTCCTATGAGTCCTGGCCTCTAATGATTTTCAGACCAAACTTGTCTAGGTCTTCWTTTTTTTCTTGAGCTTATCTGCTGCTCTGGATCGGACCTAGATCCATTATTCCTCACCAATAAAAGCAGACACTGTAGACAAAAAAGGCTCTTGGAATTGTGTCAGCTGTACACTGTCCAAGCAAACGCCTCAATGATATGAGTAGCTTCAGTCTACTACTATTACCAAGACAATTGTGCATTTTTGACTGTTTGGAACTTAGCAAACACTGCTGTTGCTGCCCAGAAGGGAATGAACCCCAGCATATTAACTTACATGTGCTGGCTGCACAAGGGGACAAATCAGTAAAGCAGGGAGATGTTATTTGGTAAACCCAGTAACACACAATTCATTCAGCACCTGCACCATCACTGAGGTGAACATTTCTTCCATCTGGAAATGTATGATATTCCTGAGCAAGCACCTCTGTCTCCTGTGGTGATTTTGGTGGCCTGTTTGAGCATGCAGAATCAGAATTATATATTTATATGACACATCTAATGTGTATCAGCAGCATGCTTGGAAATGGTGACTATTCTAGATATCTTAGCCCTAGGAATTCATGCAGCCTCTCCAAAGAAAAAATGCTAGAGGCTCCAAGCTCAAAAACATGGAAGACTTCCAAAAACTGTCCACAGTAAACAAAAGATTTACCAAGAATGAGCTAGTGGTTAAGGACATTTGAGAGGGGAAAAAAAARGGRAAAAAAGTTTATGGCAATGAAGGATTTATATGAACAGGGAGAATCTCCTAAGAAAGCTGTTTCCCTGGTCTGCATGGAAAATACAGATTTGTGGCTCAGTGTCAGTGAGTTACTTCTATCTAGAAGTGCAGTACATGCAGAGCAGAAGAACTGTAACTTGTAGGAGGGGTATGAGATAGACAATGCCACCCCCTTCTTCCCTACCAGCTTTTTACATGCATGTGCCTGTGCTCTTCTCCCAGGAGGAGCAGCCCCTTGGGGTGCAAACAGCTATATGTACAACAGCTGTGTGACACTTGTCTAAGCTGTTTCTCATTAGTACTAACCACATCCATGGCATGTCAGGACTCTGCCCTTAGTATTATCATCCTAATGTAGACAATAGGAGAGATCTTGAAGCTGTGAACCCATGAATAGCAAGTAAGGCCAACTGAATATTTTGCTGTGAACTTCTTTCTGGCCAAAAAGATGTCTGTCATTTTTCACAGTGACTCATTAGTAGTGAGTCATGTTATTTTACATAAAATAACATACATTGAGCTATTTGACAGATAAAGCCCACTTAGGAGCCTCTCATCATGCCTTGGCTTCAATAAAAACCCTCTACTAAAATAGTTGTTAATGCTTAGAAAAAATAGGGACAAATTATGTTACATTGATTACAGCAGAATGTTGTTCAACTCATCTGTCAAAATCAGCAGGAACAAAACTACAATGCTTTGCTAATAATCTTCATTAACGTGCAAATTAACATTAATTATATAAAGACTTCTACACATAAACATAATCTCTTTTTTCCTGAAAATTAACTAAAAACACAGCTGGATAGTAATTCCTTAAAATGTTTTTAAATTATACCCCGTTCCTTCAGCTGAAATGGTAACAAAGCTATTTCCAGAATGAATATTCTGAAATTTYAGTACATACAGAGATGAATACAATATGGGGAGAGGAATTTGCCTTTCATATGAAGATTACTTTTTAAAAAGAGGGAAGGCAGAGASACTATTTTCTCTGCAATATTTGTCTTCCTTTGGAAGAAGAATTTGTCTGTACTTTTTGTCAGTTGCTAGATTTTTATTGTGTTTACTTTTAGTCTGTTAGCTACAGAAGAGAGCACTTTATCTTTCCTACTTATGTTAGAATCAAAAGTTATGAACAAGAACATGTGAGATGAAGATCTTGTAGATGAGACACAGAAACTAGAGCTGCATGCAGATCCTGAGAAACATTTTCATTCTCATACAGACTCCCAGCATGAACTTCGCCAAATCTTTGATTTTCTTCTTTTCCTTGGTCTCTGCACACATCTTGCAGAATCAAATGTAGCAAGGCAAAAGATTAGTGTGAGTTTCTATCTCCTCTCAAGATTTCTGGATGTTACCGAAGTGGAAAGTATTAGTGAGCCTGTCTAGCATGTTAGGAAGATTTCAGAATAAAAATTCAGTGATTTAGGCTCGGTAGGTGAGCTTTTTCATCTGCTTCATTTCTCTCTCTCCTGCTCCTAACTCATTTCTTCTTATCACTAGATATCTGTGGGGCAGAGAGAAGAGAGAAGCTCATCCTTCCTAAGGCAGGAGCAAGAAGCTTTAGTACCGAGTGGGAAACAGAGTCAAAGCATATAGCTACCAGCTCCTTTAAAAGCTCACTAAAACCAAAAGACCAAACACCTACTGATTTCAGCAGCACAGAACAAATCCCTAAATTGGGTGAGCTYTCTCCTTGTCTGTAAAGCAGATGGGACTGGGAATAGCAGGACTGGGCAGTCCARTCTTTGGGGAGGATGGGAAGGGAGTTGAGCCATTGATGCTGCTGCTTTCAAGCTTTTTGTTAAAAATCTGCTTAAGCATTTTGCTAGGAAGAACTTGTACCCACCACCACCACTCATGGGAGGTAAGGGAGGGTCTAAAATGAGGACAGGAGGTTATTTCACAGAAAAATATTATACCAAGCAGTCAATTATTTTAAACATGGTTTCTTGAGGAAAGAGGCATGCAGTCATAGGGACTGTCTATCAGTTAATACATAGGACATGTACTCCGCTTGCCTCGTCTACTGAAAACCACAAAGACATGCACAGGCCAGAATCAGAAAACAAATCTGTGGAAGCTGAGCATTCCCTTTCCCTTTCATCACTCCTCCTAGAARGAGCACCTGCAGAGGTGCTCACACTGGTCCTTGTGTGTTTGTTTGCCATAATTGCTCATTGGACATAATCTCCTGAAATGTTATCCACCATTCAACACACTGCAAACAAACTTAGACCTTTCAAACAATAGTTTTTCCTTCTCTTCCAAGTAAAAGTTGGTAAATAAGTAAATGTAAGTGTTTGATTTGGAAGTTGCCTTTGATTTGTACAAGTGTAACACACATGCTCGTATTATGYATCTCCCACCTTCTCATCCTCACATGGCCCCTCCACTAACACAGAAACATTCAGGCATTTTCCACCGATTTGAGAATGGAGCTGGGTCCTGACACAAAGAAATAAGTGCTCTTCTGCGAGCTGGCTGTGTTCTGAGTCATTCTGTCTGTCCCCCTCAAGCTGACATCTGTTCTGAGCAAGCATGTCATGGCTCAGGTACCTCGCTTGTAGAGCTGAACATTGTCAGGGGACATGGGGGCTGAGAAGAGGGGTTGTATGTCATGAATGGGTGTAGGAGGAGGGAGGGGAGAAACGAGTCAGACTAGAGGGTGTGTTGAAACTGGAAATGTTTTGGAGAAATGCTTCATGTCTGCAAGGACATGAAGCCTGAAATGAGAAAGACTTAAAGTTTTGTGGTAGCAAAGGAGGGACTGAAAGCATTGATTGAATGGTAAGGGAAAATCCTGGAGGCCTTTGCAGTTGTAGGTGCAGGGTATTTCGATCCACTGCTTAAGGACAAACTTTAACAGACAATACTTAGAGGTCTAACACCATAACAGAACAACCGCACAATTCAGGAGTGGCTGGTGAAGCCCCTGGCATGGCAAAATTACTAAGGAAGCATCTTGAACCTGAACTTTGTTTTTTCCTATTTTCTGAGTATTTAACCTCTCAAATATRCCTAGCCAAAGAATTTTGAATTCTTAAGGGGCTGGCTGAATACAAAGTAAAGATATAAGTAACCCTCAGCTTTGATGAAGAAGACCAGCATGGCATTGAAACCTAACAAAGTCTGACTCCATCACTGGTGTTTTCACCCCCTGCTCTCATTTCAATTTCATTCACAATTAGAAAATTTTCAAGGGGACATGGCCTATGTCTTTCAAACCCGCGTTTTGCTCTTCAAACTTTCTATCAGCTGCCAAAATTCTGGCTGCTCAGCACCCATGGGGGGGAACAGTGACCATTTTGCAGGCACTGCAGGCGTATTCTAACCACAAGGAAGGGATCAAAGCAGTAGCATTTATTCCCATAGGCTATAGTAAAGCATTTATGAGGGAAGGCTAATGCACCTGCTCCTCAAACATGCAAAGKGAAACGTGCTGACTTTTCCACTGTGCTGAAACCTTAAAACCAGTAGGTAAATAATCTTAAATGTGGCAATGCCTCTAATCAACCCTATGAGACTCTCAAGGTGGCAATGCTCAGATAATTGAAGCACACAGGGGAAAAGGCTGTTTCAGAATGTGCCTGCTTGATAACCCTGCCTGCACAGTCAGGCTCTCCTCTTCTCTGGAAGAGAAAGGGGCAAATGGCAGAGCAAATTGTTCAGCAGTGTCTCAGGTATTTTGCAGCCATGGTGTCCTGGCAAAGATCAGGTTGGCTCTAAAAGCAGCCTTCATTTACTGCTGCCCTAGGGAGCCAAAGGGGGCTGCTGGAAGAATGTCATGTCTTCAGCAAGGACTGCCAGGCTGGGAAAAGAAAAAAGGGTTGTTGAAAAGATTCCCTCACAAACTTACTAGCTAAATTTCCACTCTTTGAGAGCACAGATGGGATAAATAATTAATAGCAGTAGTACTTTTATTTTCCTTAAGAAGATGTGTGTTTTTCATTTAGAGTTCACTTGATTTGCTAAGCAAAGCAGCGACATAATGTCGCTGTAAAACAATACTTAGGCTTTACTTAAGTACATGAACATTTTAAATGATAATTTCAGTAAAAATTTTATGTCATTTGAAAAGAAAAAATAATGGAATATGAGGGCATTTTAATGAATGTAGCCAATTCAAGAGCTTCACATCCCTTGTCCTTTTGTGGTTTTTTGTATATGCATTCCAAGCTTTGTATTTCAATATGCAGACTAGGCTTGMAAAATTGGCAGAGAGGAAAAAATGTAGTGCACTGTATTACAAGTAAATATTTCAAGAAATGCCATAAACTGGTTTTGTGTTCTCTTTCTAAATATCTTGAAAATGTAACTCTAAACAGCTTTAATAAAGGCAACAGTTATCAGCTCTCAACTATTACCTAATTTCAATCAAYACTTTAGCAGAAAAAACCTTTTTAAAATGAAAAAATCACAGAAATCAGACTAAATAAATAATTCWTTTTTATATATCTAAAATAACMTCTATGTATATATATTTAATYATGTATTGTATATATAAAATCAAGACTCAAAATGGTCTTAAAGAAACTGCTCACAGAATAAGCAGGGAGGTGAGACTGATGAAACTCCATAACTTGGAGTCATTGTGTTGCCCAGGGAAAAGGTCACAGCAAATGATCTTTCAGCCTTGGGGTGTATGACATGGAAWGTGCAGGTGATGATTAACACAAGCACAGATGGGACTGACTGGYGATCACCTGACAATTCTGAAGCAGAGCACGAAGCAGCAAAATGGTCAAAGGGAGCCCAGAGCCTGCTCTGGCACTGCTGCTGTGTCTATGACAACTGGTGATGCAAATGATGGGCAGGAAACTGCACTGCCACAATGTTTTAAACAAATCTTAGAAATTTGCATGTTGGATGAATGATTTGTTATTCAGACTGKTAGCCAAGGTAAATCATTAAAACACCTCCTTGAAACTGCGCTCTGAATCAACATGAAACCACTGATGAATAACCAATTAGAAATCATTCAGTATTTTTACTCATATTCTAACAGTCAAGAGTGAAGCTTTATAAATCTCAAGTGATCCCCTCATTTCTTCTGCAAATATGTCTTTTCAGAATCTCTGACAGCAGGCCAAAAAACTGCTCAGATGAGAGAGAAACAGGATTATTTTAAAAGGCCACCTAAGAAATTTTATCAGGTAAACACTTCAGCATATAAGACTTTATGGCTAAGTGCTGTTGCTGCATTTAGAATTATTTTTACACAATGGAAAACCAGTCTGGAACAGTCAACTCCCCTCRTTTCTCTTTTGTGAAGCCTAATACACCTCCCTTTTATTTAAATTCTGACAGAAATTCATTAATTCAACCACCAGCACACAATGACTACAAAGGAACTCATCTCATTTTCCCATTATCACTGTCTGTGGTTTGCAGCAGTCAATGAGCAACCAGTTCCCAGTTACACCACATCAGTGGAGAAGCCCTTGGCTCCAGGCTACCACATGCTGCACAAAAAGGACAACTGCAGCTTCAGGGGAAAACAAAAGCTTCATACTTTCTCTGCTCTGCTATTGCTTTATGGAACTAGACCAGGGAATAGCTCTGCAGGTCAGTTTGCAGGCTTGCAATCAAACTGGTGAAATTCCTCATTCCCAAGTTTTCTGGAAGCCCCTTGCAAGTGAAGGGGAAAAAGAATCACAAARTGTGATGGGACAGAAAAAAAAAATATTTGGTAATGTTTTGATTCATTCATTCATCACATGGTGACTATTTCTACAAGTCAGCTAGACCACGGAAGAGTTCCAAGTATAAGTGAGAACTCCATATGAACCTATTTCTGGACAACATTTTAACTATATGGGGAGAGCAGATACTTATAAAGTAGGAACTGGATCCAGAAGTAGATGTCTACAACAGGTTGGGAGAATCAGGTTCTCACACTTCTCTCTGCTTACTCAAAAAGGAACATACAGGCCAAATGTACAAACATCTGTGTTACTGATGTCAAATTAATGTCTGGCAACATGAGTCCTGTCCCAGATCCTAAACTTCTTGATGGTGACTTCACATATTCCTCATCTCCGTTCCTGTGCTGTTTTGATCAACTTTTTTCCTGTAATTGCAAGGTTGGCTATCTTCAGTAGTGTTGAGAATATAGCTGCATGAATCCCAGCTGCATGTCCCCAGTCAAGTCCATTCCCAAATCTGTGCCTCAGGAATGAAGRGTTTTGCTGAACAGCTGGATTTGATGATCTCAAGAGGAATTTTCCAACGTWAGTGATTCTATGATTCCATTCTCAGATACACATGTGCCCACAGCAGCCAGCCACAGCTCCTGATGACAATTCTGAGAAGCCTCTAGGGAGAAGAGACGTGACACAGGGGGCTCATGTTGTAACTGCACTCCTCTGCTGACYTGCAGGGCAGCCCCAAGGGAAGGGGGTTCTCAGCCTCAAGGGAAGCCCTGAACAGCTGCACCCAGTGCAAATGTAAACCAAGATCAGCTGTTTCCACCACTCAGTGCTAATAGGTGGAGAAAAATCAATGGCAGCTCTGCAAAGAGATCAGCCTGTCCCCTTGTGAGGATCAACCCAAAGGAACAGGTCTGGGGGCACCAGATCCAGCGGTGCTGAGTCCAGCTTGTATGGACAAAGTCCTGTGAAATATGCAAACCATTTCATTTTAGGAACATAGAAGSAGCTCAACATCTGTTTTTTTAATATTTTTTAACTTTTTCTTTCTCCTCATTGCCTGAAAACATGTCACTAGAAACACAGTTTTTCTTTAGCTGGTTGATAGCTTCTCCATTAGTGGCTGCTGCACAGCACGGGGCCAGCCCTGCACTTTGAACTGGAGCACTGGGCTCAACAATGCAAACAAAGGGCTCTCATGACACTCTCTGACACAATAATTGGGTTTATTTTCTTCTCTGTTTTCTCAGCAAAGGCAATTACCTATCCCAGCTGTAAAAATATTTATAAGGTTTCTGCCACAAGACTCCAACAAAAGCCCTGTGTCTYTGGGCTGCTGAGGCCAGTGTTCTGCTGTCAGAGGTAGTCAGTCAATTCACACTATTTTTCCCCCATTAAGTTTTCAGGCTGTACTTTAATAAMAATTTGGATTTCCTGTCTTCCCATKAGTTCTAGAAGGCAGTTTTGTACAGACCCTGTTGTCTTCAGGACTGAAGACATCCATTTATRCTTTCAGATCAGAACTAAAAGTACAGGAATTAGCACCATGTACACTAAAATTAACATTATTCCATTCACTTTTAGCTGTAAAAGTAATTTGGTTTCTTGTCTATATTTCTTTCTRTGAACTGACAGCTTCTAATTTTGAACACATTTTTGTAGTATCACATCATTTCTGTATCAAGATTTTCAAGGAGGATATTACACAGTTGACAAAGACAGAAACACACCTTCAGAAACCCATTGCAAGCTTCACTTCATATTTCAACACAAAGCACTGCCACCTGTTGTTTTTTCCAGATTATCTGGGTGAGATATGAGGTAAGATACCAGGTACATAAATATGAGAAAGGATAAGACCTCCTATGTCCTGTTTTTTCTGCAAAACAGAAAAATTATCAAATATGAGCCACCTAGCACAGTCCGCTCTGGGTGAGYTATTTAACTCCATTCTACTAAGGATTTTGTTCTGCAGGGCCATTTTTGAGACTGCCATTCTTACGCCCACATGGTACCAAAGTAATGGCTATCTCCTGAGCTCCTGACACCCTGATTTCTACTGCCATTTCAGATGAAGGTGCTTCCTCTTCAAGTTTCCAGATTATTATCCCCATCTTGATCTCACCATTCTTACTGTCCTAGTCATTATAACCACAGAATGTCAGTGGGCAAGACACGACACATACATTTTAACTTATTTATTATTTATGCATAATATCAGAGGCATACACAAGGCTGCTTCTGTGAGCCTCTCCCAGTGTGTGCAGTGGAGCAACCRCAGGGCAAACAAATCAGCTCTAACCCTGCTGTGTAGGTCAGTCAAGCCATAATCTTGGTTTATGACACCTCCACTAATTTTAAATGTCAGACAGCAGTGAGTAAAACAAATGCATGTSTCCCTTCATAGGAAGCAGGTACTTATTTATGGTGCTTATGTGAAGTAATAATAGACAGAAAGCCCAGTAACAGTAACATGGACTTTCTGGTGCCTGTACAGTTCCATTTAAATAGGAACTTGCAGGACATGCAGAAAAGCAAATGAAACAAGTTCATTCAGGGTAAAAAAAAAAAAAATTTAAAATCCCCTTTAATTTCTGAATAATTTAGTCAGAATGTTTTAAACTGTTAAATGCTCTTTGACTTCAGAGAAATGATAGCTCTTACAGCTGGTTATTCAGACTAACCTGAACAGAAATGAGCAGTGACCTGTACAACCTACAACATCCTTTTTATTCCCTACTATAGTCTCAGGGCACGTAGCACTCCAGGGTCGAAGACTTCACTARAAAGTCTGAAGTAACCTGGCATTTTTAATCATGCAGTCAGCCTGGGGAGGAGAGCTGCCTGCTACCAAACCTTTTCCTCAACCACATGGCCTTCTAAAAATGAATGCTCTCAATTCCCTAATCGTTCTGCTCAAGGATGATCACTTTGTCTTTTYTTAACGTGAGGATATCGCCAACTCCTTTCATCATTGCTGAGATCTCTTGGGACAATCTCCTTCAGCCAATGATCCTTTTCAACCTGCCTACTCCCTCCATCAATGATAAGATCAAAGCTACCCACTTGAAAGGAAATCTTTAGTATTTAATTGGTGTCTCCTTTTTCCTCATACGCTGATGTTCTGGCAAAAGTTAAAACTAAAACCCACATGTGCTCGCCCGTGTGAAGACTCCATACCAGAAGCACATGGGTCATTGGCCCYATCACAATGTTCCAAATAGTTCATCAGAAAAAAACACCTCTCTGCAGAAGAGGTGTCAATCACAGGCCCAGAGTAAACAACTTGGTTACAGCCATTTGTAACGTATAGCACAGGGAGTACGCTGGTTCCGGAGCTATTAACAGACTCCCACTCATCCTAGCCAAGCTCCAGTCATTCAGGTCTTGGCCCTGCAGCAGTGTGCCTACCCTGGTGCAAATCAGCAGTGTGAAAATCACTGCACCTGTGTGAAAGAGACCTTCCTAAGTGTACCTGTGCCTTGAAGTCACAGTGCGCTCTTGCCTACCTAGACTGTTCCAGGTTTCGGGCAGTGCTGCAGTTATCCCTCTCCAGAAAAGTGCTAAATGGCAGATCCTAGAGGGATCCACATAACTGCCTCCCCTCCGTGCAAGTGGGAAAAGGTTCTTCAATCTACCTTACAAAAGGGATGGAAGTTAAGGAGGGAGTCACTCGTATTCTCACTGACAGTTCTAAACCACTGTAGGAAGAGGAAAGCAGAAAGACAGGAAAAAAACGCTGTTTCCCTTCCTGAAAAGTACCACCTAAGAATTAAACATACAGAACAGGGTGCAGGTCATTCTTGTCCAGCAAAACCAGCAGAGAGAGATCATAAACTCCTACTGAAGGTGATTCTAAGAGAAAGCACACATTAGGAGAGTYACCTTTTGTATGAAATATCTGAAAATATCAACAGCTGTTCTTCACACCTGCATGTAAATCCATTTTGATCAAATTTTAGTATATTTTGAAATAAACAACATCTCATGCCTTGGTAGCAGAAGAATTTACATCATGTAACAAATACTGTCTTAAGAAAAAATATTTTCAAAGCACTGATTCTGCTGCAGTCATTATGGTAAAGGCCCATCAATGAAATGGCATTATGTCATTAACCAGGGGAGTCACAGAGATTTATTACCTTTAGCTGGGAAATGATTTGCAAGCAAAAAGTGAAAGTACCTGTTTTCTATTCCGTGATGATGATGCAGCTTGCAATAATGGTAATAATAGGACAGATTTGGCCTGTACTTTCTCCTGAACAACCATAGTTAGTCATTCAGTCAGAAAATCTGGGAGGCACAATTTGGCTGTATATGGTACTAACATAACATTAAAGGGGTAATGTTGCCTACTTTCAGCCTTTCCTCTTTTTTTCAGCTATTTTTTCCCAGTAGTGGAAAATGAACTATTTTAAGAAAGCTAGGTTATGAAGAATTTGTCAGCTGTTCACCACGGCGAATAAACTCAGTGAAACACACGGCTCCATTCATTGCAAATGATGTCATTTATGTACAAACAGATGCAAGATCACAGTGTAAAATAGAGTGATGGGGGTGCATTGTATTACTCATGAGGGGTGGTATTTTCAAGAATGCCAAATGAGGAATACAACTCATTTGAAAGACACTTTAGCGACTTGCTGGTAAAAGAGGAGCAGCTACGCTTCTGGCAAAATATCAAACACTTCTACTTTCTACTGACCTGGGAAACTGGGAAGTTCCAGCAAAGGCAGGATCAGACCAACTGTGTTTCACAGCACTCATTGACAAGACCCCAGAACTGTCTGCACTGTTTGTACTGATGCAAGTGAGACCATGCTGTTTCATGAAACTTCTCTTCAAATGCAATTATTTTAATGTACAATGAATATGCTAGAATAAGATCAGTGAAAGAAATTATATGATTTCCTTGCCCACTGTGATGGAAAGAACAGTGCTATGTTAAACCCTTTCCAAGGTAGACCATGCAAGGGAGTATTTGTTGTCATGAAGGGTTTATGGGTCTGAGCCTCAGTATGTACACATACTGCTATAGACTGAGACAATGAAAAAAAATCCCAATTTGTCAGCAGTATGAAGGCCTGGGCAATGCTGCAAGTTAAACAAGCCATGTTTTGAAATTAGTGTTAGAAGAAAATCTGCATTTCAGGGAGCCTGAAAACACTTTTGCTATTTGCCCTTCTACCTAATATGGTGAAAAAAATAACAGAGATGAATGTCAGGCATGGTTTGTATGACAAGATTTACAGGGCCTGCCTCATATTACCCTTCAGAGAGGCAGCAAATAGTCCTTGCTGATCTGCAGTTAATCTTACACCACTGGCTCAGAAACCTACCCACACTAATAATAGACCCTGTGTGCTGCTGCCAGTAGGTTCACGCTGAAAGGCATTGGGGAGCACAGATCAGTGTTAAAGAAAGCATAAAATAACTCCTATGTTGGACAGACCGCACCTTTGGCTTCATTAACCAGCACCTCCCAGAAGCTCCAAAGAGGAGGTGGGGTAGCCACAGTAGCACAAGAAACGAGGTTCACGGTTACCTGATAGATCACGACCCGGAATTTGTTTTTTCTCAGCATCTCCTCCTGTTTTGCTGCCACCTTCCGCACGCTGGTGCTCTGCCTCTCCACGCGCGCCCGCACCTCCTTCATGGTGGAGCTGACTTTGCGGGTTTTCTGCAGTAACTTGTTCACCGTGAAGCCTGTATTGCCATGAGCCTGGGCAAGCTTTAACATGTCAATCTGGATGGTCTTGATGGCATTTTCCATCTCCCTGTGCTTCTCCTCTATCCTCTTCTGGCTCGCCTGCACGCTGTCAACAATGTTGGCCACTTTGTCCAGGACTGTCACAATCGTGTAAGCCGCATCTTGCTCTTCCTCCTCCTCGATGACACTGGAGAGACGATTTTGGTGAGTTTTGTCAGCCTCCGAGGGGATTTCGCGGCGATCCATTCCGCCTGCCTTCAGCCAGGTTGGAGGGAGGTGAAGTTTCGGCGATCCTGCCAGAATGATTCTGGCGCGGTTGCAGGGAGCCAGGGCGACAGCTGGCTCCGGCGATGCTCAAAGTAGGGCGTGAAACGCCGCTCCTGGAGCTTGGTCAAATACTTCTGACTACAAAATATCCACACATGATTGCTCAGATACTTTCAGCAACATGAAACCCCTAAAATTAGGAAGCAATATCTGGAAAGGAACATACGTTTAAAGGGTCACGCTTCTGTACTGATGAAGTTATTAGCGTTAATCCGGGAAAGTTAAGTAACTTGCTAATTAAGCAGGAAAGCAAACTTGCATATTTTTAAAGATCTACTTTTGTTTTCATGTTACTGGAGTGCTTTCCTCTGAGGGAATTCAAAAAGCGGTCAGGAAAATTAGCATGGCTGTTTCTTTTCCAGCAAAACAACTTCAGGTCTTCAGCTTGCTGCAATTACCCCATGGGGTAGCAAATAAACACACTAAACCAGAGGCAATATAGTGAAAACGTTGTATTGTGACATGCTTTTCCAGTTCAAAATGTTGAAAGCATTTTTTTTTATTATTGAGCAAATTATTAAATCCTACATGCAAAATTCTGAAAGCCTACACTACATGTTAAAACAGCTGAACACATCCTATTCACACTTTATCTTGGGATCTTTCAAACGACAACTAACAGTCTATTAATATAACTATGACCAGCAGACTAATTTGGATGGACTTCTTTAGCTCTTGAAAATACTCTATACAAGAGCATTAGTAATTCATTCACTTTTATTTTTTTTTATTTTGATCACAAACACTATACAATCTGTATTGTAGGTGTTAAAACATGTATTTTCTTTAAAAAAGTTTAAGAAATATTAAAACAGTTTTAATAGTGATAAAGTAGGCTTTATTCCAATTATTTGTGTTCAATTATTCAACACCAATTTTTACAATACCTAAATCTACTAAGACCTACTTCTTTTGGACCTGTGCCATCTGTTCTACCAGGTAACTTCCCAAATTATGAAATTTATAATTTTCGTCTTTAAAAATAAATTGTTGGAATTATTTCTGAAGATGGCAGTGCTTAGACCCAGCCCACACATTTCATAAATATGTTACAACTACACACAGCACACAGCTTCACAGTTCATGCGATAGGCAGTGTCTAAAAAATCAGTTACTAACTTCCAAAAACATTTAAATATCTACGGTATTTAAACACAGTGTTTTCTAGTTCCTCATAAGAAAAGTAAGCTGTAAACATTTTTACCTTTAGTTCATGCCTTGTTTGTTAGGTAATGTGGACTTATTTTGTTGGTTTGTTGGGTTTTTTTTAAGTCTACAACCATTGTTGGAATAAATCTGTGTTCCCAAAAATATTACATTCCATGGATAAAGCACAAGTCTATTATATAACCATGTGATACAGATACAGAAAATGAACTACTGTATTCGAAAACATAAAAGTAAAGATACTAAAGCAGTCCATAGCTGTTAGCGCTGATGCTTTCAGAATACAGACCAACATTGTGACACTAAAATGTTCAAAAATAAGGCCTCTGAAATAAATATTTCCATTCTTTAAAAAAAGATATAATAAAAATGTACATCACATGGTCAATGTAGGTATAAAAAGCACTAAGTTAAACCATTCTGGATGATGTATCTGAAGTAAAATGGCCTAGGTTTTGCTTCTGCCGACGTCCTCTATTATTTTTGGGGCATTTTCTGTTAAAAAAAAAAGAGAGAAATAGGAAAGGAGGACTGATTTTATATATGCCACCTAAAATTAAGCCTAACAATCATGTGTTGACTCAATTTTCCATTCTTAACAACAGCAAGGAGTCTATGATCTGTGCTGACAAGTGGGACACTCCTGCTGCTCAGTACTGGACTGTGCCCTGGGAATGTCTGTAGGACCCCAGATCGTGCAGAAGGGAGCCCTGCTTGACCTTGAGACTGCAAGCAGCAAGGTGCTACATCCTTCAGCCTTGATCCAGCAAACACGTTCCACAGGGAATGACTGCATTAGCTTTATTTGATACATATTTCATATTTAACACCCAGTGGATGGTGAGACTCGATCAATCAGCCTTTTGAAGTGCTGGACCTCCAGGTGCCTTGCTGCTCACTGCAGCCCATGAGACAGAGCCCACCCAGGTCTCTCTCTGGGGTGACTCTGGCAGTCCCTTTCTCGGGGCCGGACACACAACTTAAAAGATTCACAAATGCCAGCAATCCTGCATGGAATGGCACTCAGCCAAGGCAATGAATGATGGAGCAGTCCTGCTGGGATGCAGCAAGACGTCAGAGGCTGAGAGCTGGGCAATGGTCATACAGAGGCTGAAAGAGGAGCTGACCCATAGCCTTCCACACCACTGCTTTGGCCAGCAGGATGTTCAGTGAAAAAAGGAATGACACCAATTGCATAAGCCAAGTAATCTTTTACATGTGCAGGTGGTGTTTTAAACGTGTGCTAGTGTCTGTTAGGTTGAACTTTACAAGGGATACAGGGAAAAAGGCCTGTATTGTTAATTCGCTGTGTCCCTCTACATCACTGAGCTTTGGAAGCCTTAAACTAATGCAGTAGCAGAAAGTTTAATGGCACAATGTAAGTGGAGCTGAAAAAGTGAAGGACAACTTGAGGAGGAAAAGTCAAACTGTGGCATGATTGCCCAAGTGTAAGACTTTAATACATCATGCACCTATAAGTCATCCTTTATCTATCTCAGAGACCTCAGTGTTTTGTTTGGTTCAAGTCCTAGAACTGAATGCCTTGTCATCAAAAAGAACCCATGGGTCACATCTGAATTTTTACACAGGGTGAGAATTTAAGACAACCTCTAGTTGTCTCAAAATGTGCTTGTGTGTCTTTAAGTTTCACAAAACAGGTTCTTACGGTGAGTGTCTAATAATGGGACTAAGTTGTACACTAATTTTCAAAAAGTGTAGATGGTGTGAGGGGTACTTCTTTCTCTGTGTAACACCATTTACAGTGGTACCACAGGGAACAGCATCTTGTCAGCCTCTCTGGTTTCACTCAGCTGAGGATCGTGGGCGCCACAAGATTTCAGCAATACCTCAATAAGTCCAGTGAAGGCTTAACACAGTAACTTAACTCTTGGACTTGTTTTAAGGATGATTTGTTCTGCTGTGTGTTTGGTCTGGAGATTCAGAGTGGTTACTGGTGGTTTCTGAATTCAAACAAATCTGTCTTTAGTGACCAAAGAAACAAAGGGGTAGATAGGATATTACGTAATCATCCTGCTTCGGTCATTAGGCAGTTTTTAAGCGCATATTAAGCAAATAAAATGCTGGGCATCATATAACTAAATACAGAAAAAAATATATCCATACAATGTGTAATTTTTCACTGTTTTTGTTTCACTGTTTTTGTGAAAAAACTGTTTTTACCTACCTGGTTATGCACATGACAATTGCAACTATAATGGCAATCTGTACAGCTCCAATTATTGCTGCAATAAGGACATGCGTAAGCTTTTGTCTACTTGGGACAACATAAAGTATACTAAAGTCTGTCTTTTCACAGTGCTGTCCAGTATATCCTGATTCACACCTGAAAAAGAAAAGGAATATTTCATGGAATCTGTAATTTGACAGCACCCCAGTCATTGTGCAGATGAAATGAGAAATCTGAGGTGACTCCAGCTGAGAAAGAGCTGGTGAGAAGATGCATGTGAGATAATGCTTGGGTTAAGGAATGGTTTGGATCTATGTGGCAAGAGAAGAGACAGAGCAAGTAGATATGATCTGCTTTTTCTGTATAAGGTTACTAGTGGCCCTTTGAAAACACACCAGTGTAGGGGAGACCCTGATTTGTCAAAAGAAATATGTGGATCATTATTATATTGGTGCGATATTTAGGAAGAGCAAAGCAATTGGGTGGAACAAGTAGACACTTGAAAGACAAGTAGACAAGCTAAATTAAATGCAAGAATCATGCTCATGAAACACAGCGAGAGCACAACTCATTCAGCTCCATTGTCAATATGGGACAGAAGTGACAAAGAGGAAGGGGAACCTTGAAATATGGATTGAAAATCCACCTTGAAAACAGATGATCCCTTTTCAAGCTGCAACCTAGAGAAGTGGAATCTTGCAAAATCTACTGGACAAGACCAGCACCAAACCCCTTCCTTCCTTGTGGCTGAGCCAGAATTCGATGGGGGTCAGCTTGGAAAACCCAATGGCTCACAACTGTTCCAGTGAGAGTTCAAGGAAGAATCCAAAATATTTTGCATGGAGTGGGGGAGAAATAGTGGAAGCAGAAGAGAAGCAGCTCCCTGAATGGTAACTTGCCTGAGCAAAGCAGCAGTTTTCTCAATGAGAAGCTCAGCAGAGGCTGTTCCTGAGCAGTGATGTGTTCTGGCAATGAAAGATGTGCCAGTGCAAACGCACTCTGAAACAATTCATGTCTCAAGGCAAAAGAGGCTCAGGCACAAGAAAAGGCAAGAGCCACCCAAAACACTGAGTTGAAGTCTGCAGAGTCAAAGGCCACCACTTAGAACCCTGGGCAAGTTCCTAGTACAGCTGTCCTTTAGAATTGACTGACACGAATGCATCACTGTGGTCAACTGAATCATACAATTGGCCTCCAGCTCTGCAGCTGCACAAGAAATACTCACATGCAGGCAGAGCAACAATCCTTTTGCAAATTGGATCTGACAAGCCTGAATGCAACACAAAATCAGACTCATCTATTCAAAAGCTTTGTGCTAGGGTAGGAATTAATTCTTTTTGGAGCAACAAAATAATTACACCAAAGACCTTTTTACAAATGCTAATGCAACTCCTAATCCTCCTCTGCATGCAGGGATAATAGTTGGRGTTTACATGTTCATAATCTTGTGACTCTACTTTCTCCAGCCATGAGCTGCTGTGTAAGGAGTTTTGGTTCAGACATGAACCAAATTCCAGTAAGACTTGTTAAAGGAAACCCTCCATGTGGTAGAAGTGTGCCCAGTGGTAGCCAGGAAGGGAATAAAAAGAACTCTGTGTAAGCATACGAGAAGAATGAGGACAGTGAACACACTGGTAATCATGCAAGAAAACACAGAAAGGAAGATGTCTCCTTATTAGTCAAGAGGACTTAAATCTTATTGTTACTTTGCCTTTATTTTCATTAAAGAAAGGAGCAGACGAAGTATTATCAATGTGAGAGCTGCTTTAATGCAGAGGAGACAAAACAAAGCAGAGGCGGCACAAGGAATTCAAAGATGTTTCCTCAGAAACACTGAAATGACAAGAAATTATTTCTGAGAAATACTGAATGCAGATTCAAGAGGAAAAGTGCTTGCATTAAGAATTACATAATGGCAGGATGAAGTAGTAATCACTAGTTTTCTACTTTAAACTAGCAGAACAGATTTTAAAACATTCTGCTGCATAAATGTATAACACGATATTGTACTAATATAGCATTAGTACAATAGCAAGACCAATAGAGGTCAGCAAGGAATTATCAAAATAAGCTGATTAGTCAATTAATTGATTTAGCATAAAGAAGTTTAGATTTCTTTTTAAGGGGCTGGACTGTGTGTCCTTGACACAGCCTGCTGTAAGGACAGGGCAGAACTGCACTGCACAAGGGGGGCAGCAGGAGACAGACCTGATCCCATCTGTGCAAAGGCTGCTAAACTCAATACTGAGCTACTGACTGCTACAAAGCCTTCCTCCCACCTGCCTGCTGGCACTCCTGGTGGGCCTTTGTACAATAAGCAAGGAGATTCATTGCCCTCACTGAAAGCAGAAGTCCGAATTTACTCTGCACAAGTATTTTCTGCAGTTTTATAGGTCATCCAGTACCTCATATATATTGCTGCCAGGAAACGAGGACCAAATTAAACAATGTAAATGCTAGATGCCTATGAGAACTGAAAGCATTTGAAAATAACAATTTGCCCTTAGCAATCATCATTATATTTTCCTTGCTGGAGAAAGAGAGAATTTTTTTCTCTGATGGAGGTACATGATTACTACAGCAGATTGATGTCTGTTAAAAACTATTTGTATCCTTAATAACTCTGCTCCAGTAAGAAACATGCATAAAGCATGAGACCATCAGCATTTTAATAGCCAAGAAAAATCCAAAGGATGTCTGATAGTCAGGGTCAAGAACTGATAGTCACAAATTCTGGGCTGGAACCACGTGAGATTTGTTGTGCTAGGCTCAGTACTGAGATACTATTCAGAATATTTAAATACATAGCTGAAGCTAGTAACAGTAAATGTAACTATAAAGTAGAATTTAAAAGGATGGTACGTTAATTAGATCCACCAAAGCATTGCCTATCAATGCTTACTAGAGTAATAATAAATATTTAAAAGATGGAATTTACACTGAATCATAAATTGATAGATTAGTATAAGATTAGCAGCTTCCAACAAAAATTTTGAGAAAATAAAAATTAGTTAATTCAGACAGGAATGTTTTCCTTGAAATACTGCTACTTTAAACATTTTGAGGACAAATTCATTATGAATTGTGTTAAATACAGTTCTAGATCAAAAGAATACCATAATCAGATAGTGTTGCCTAATGCCCATCAAGATGATGTTGGGGGTGCACCCAATTTCCCAAAAGAAGCAAAGCCATGTTGAGTTCTCTTGGTTCCAGACCAAGAGAAAACCAAATCAGTGCTATTGGAAAACTGAAAATATGCAAGAAAGGGTCTTGCATGGTAAAAGAAATAATAGAAATTTTCAAGTGCTTAAGTTGACAACAATGCTGGTTCTGCCATTTTGGGGCTTCCTGCTCTCTTATCTGTCTGGAAACCCTTAAATCTTGGCAGTGCAAAAAACACCTAAATATCATCAATCAATAAGGATCAAGGGAGAAAATATGAAAGCATCCAATGGATTTACAGCTGAAGTTTCAAAAGCGAAGGAAAGCAAAGAGTTATGGCAGTTCCAGCCACATTAATCTGAAAGTACAAGCTTGCAAGATAAAAGCTCAGGAGTGAAACCTCCTAGTAAGTAGGGCACTGCACCTCATTGCAAAGTGGCCTTTTGCTATAAACAACTTTTTAATAATAATAATAATAATAATAATAATAATAATAATAATAATAATAATAATAATAATAATAATAATAGCAGCAACAACAACAATAATAAAATTTTGGAGGAAAACAAAGATACAGATTTTGATTGGTGAAATGTAAAGGAAAAAATTATCTGGGAGCTAAGGAACATTCATATGTTCTGGAAAACACTGAAGGGCTTAATACTGAGTGTTCTGAGTTGCTAGTTTACGCTGTAGACAAAAGGTGTGGGCTAAAGAATATTTTGCAATTTTTTATTCTCTAGATGAAGCCTATTATTGTGAAAAGGGGCAATAAATGTTAAAAATAAAGTATTGATTCTCTAGAGAGAGTTTACAACAGGAACAATAAAATGTGCTGATATTGTAAGAACAGGCTGAGGGGGCAGTGGAGAAAGAACAGTCACAGAGAGAAGCCAAGAAAGGCAAAGGCCTTTTTAATGTGTTTCTGTTTTTCTTGGTTTTTTAGCTCTGGATATGATTTAGCAGCTGAAAATAAGAAGACAACACTGAGGCTACACTCCTCAGAGGGATTCAGGCTCTGATGCACCTGAGTGACCGAGCCTCTCCTCTGAGCACTATCTCCCTCCTGATGGGAGCAGCTGGTGCTGCCCACAGCACAGGGATACTCCTTCTGTGCCACTGCTTAGATATCACAAAGTGACACATGCTGTCATTATGCCTAGAGAGCATTTTGATTAAGCTTTAGAGTGATTTCAATCAGATTTTGGAGACATGAAGGACTTACCGGCAGGAAGCCTTCTGAGTGGAATAAATGAACTCACATTTTCCATGTATACAGTAACCATTGAAGCTTTCTGAACAAGGTATGTGGTTTCCAATGTAAATGTCTTCTCTTTGATCACTGGCATCTTGAAAAGAAATATACATAAACAATTATACATGGGTCTATGATGTTAATTTAAAAATCTCAACCAGAAATCCTTAAAAACTTGCAGTGAATAAAGGAATAGAGAATAATAAAGCAGAGGCTTAAGGGAGAAGTTTCAGAGGCACCTACAGAGACTTGCTAGAAGGTGCTGCACTGGAAAATTATTCTCAGACACCTCTAAACATGCTTTTTATATCATGTTTCTCAAAAAGGAGAAAAATGTTCATGACAGAAACAAACCAAAGCAGGAAGGTCAGCAGAAGCTTTGTCAGTAGCACTGGGGCAAAGAGCTAATACATAGATACAGAGAGCTGTCTCCCATGTGTAAACAGATGAAAAAGAACGCTCTAAAAAGGATTAGAAAGATGTTGAACCACATTTTATGATTACTAGGTAGAAAACCGCTTGATACAGCCCAGATCTGATCGGTACCACTGGTGGTTAAAGTTGAAATCAAATACATTTCAATAGCAATCTTCCTTAGAGAAACATTTTTATGGAGAAAGAACTTAAAAATACTGAAATGTGTTTAGAGCACCCATTCCTTCGGGAGGTGTGCTGGTTTTGGCTGGGATGGAGTTAACCTCCTTCACAGCAGCTGATGGAGTGCTGTGGCTTAGATTTCGGGCTGAAATAATAGTGGTAACACAACACTGGTTTGGCTGTTGCTCAATGAGCTCACACAGCATCAAGACTTCCTCTGCTTCTCACTCTGCCTCTCCCCTCAGCAAGAGGACTGGGAGGGGACACGGCCAGGGGACTGGGCAAGCCTGGGAGGGGACACACCAGGACAGCTGACCCAAAGTGGCCAGAGGAATGTCCCACACCACATGACATCATGCTCAGCAAGAAAAACTACAGTTTTGGTATTTCCAAAGGGGCAGTTGCTCAGAGGTTGGCTGGCCATCAGTCTGCTGATGGGATATTGTGAGTGGAAGCTTTTGCATCTCTTGTTTATTTTTCCTCTTTTTCTTCACCCCTTTGATTCTTAAACTGCCTTTAGCTTCACCAAGGAGTTTTTCTCATGTGTGCTTTCCTGATTCTTTCTTCCATCATCCTGAGGGAAGCTGGGATAGAGCAAGCAGCTGGTGGACACTTAGTTGTCCAGTTCAGCCCAGCACAGGAAGGCAATCCCTTCTGCCCCAACATCTTTCATGCCTCTGTTGTGTTACCAAAACTATCCAAAGCTGTGTTCATTTTCAACCATTTCCCCCCCCCAATTTTTTTTGGTAAAGAAGTCCTAAATACAGAAGCTGATATTTCATAATGAACAGGGATCTTAAGATGTGAGCATAATTATAGAATTGTGTTCATTTCCATGGCAATAGACTATAGCTTCACAAATAAAAGACTATTAAGCAAAAGTGAGTGTGAAGAAGAAATTTCTTATACAAGTGCAGATATTTGAAATTAAACCAGCAAGAAAGAGAATGTATTTTTACAAGACAAAAAAAAAAAAAAGATATGCTGCTCTTTTAGTTTTTTTTCTGAAATGTCTGGAATGTATTTTAATTTGGTTCTGGAGAAAAAACCCCAACCCTGTATTGAGGTTTTAGATATAAGGAAGCATGTTAATCAGGCTGTTTTGAAGATACAGAAGACTTGACACAAGGGAAGAAGGTTGACTAATACTGACAGAGTGTCTATCACTGCACTGGTGGAATAGATTATGTGGTGACATGTTTAAGAGGAGAAAAGTGGGGATGTCTCATCCCAAAACTATCATCTTCCTCCTTTTCCAAGAATTTTATTACGGTGATATCTGGTCCCAATCAAACCTTGTAATGAGCTACAGACAATTATATTAATATGTTCAGAGAGCTGCACCTATCTGGTTTTAATACCTGTACTGATACACAATGTGAGGCCCAGTGGAAAACTGAAAGGTGCATCCCCTGAAAAGTGGCCAGAGAGCCACACACAGGCCAGAGGCAAAACTTACATTAAGCAAGAAGGTGTTAAATGCAGGAGGTGATTCCTAGTGTAAAATAGGAGGTTATTTACCTCCTATTTTGACAGGAATCCATTTTTAATCAGAGACACCTGCTAGACTGCATCAGAGCTTCAAAGTGAAAGATGCAACTGGTGCAGGAGCCTTGAAAGAATGACTGGATATAGGGGTTCAAAAACTTCACCGGAAGGAAGAGTCATGCATAAAAACTGAAACCCTGATGCTCATCTTGGTCCAACAAAACCACCAAGCCAGCTGAATCTGGGAAGAGAGACCTTTCTGATGGAACTTTAGGTAGCCACTTGCACTGCAGGAGGAGACTGTCACAGTTCTAGAGACTAAAAGATATTATCCATTCAGAGAACAGGGTTTAAACAAGTTTAACTCACAGGAACCAAAAGCAAAAGCAAATAGGTAAACAGGTAGGAGTTCTCTTATCCTGGATGAAAAAAATCAATTCAAAGAAGTTCAATTCAGGCTCTTACTATCTAAAGAGACCTGAGCACTGTATTAAAAAATTTCAAAACAACCTTTTTCTCATGAAGCATACTCTCTCCATCCACATCATTTGCTGAATGTGAGACTGCACAAGCCATACACATTAATAATAATAATTATATACAATGGTTTTTCCACTAACTAGATTTCAAGGGCAATTTACATGCAATGAATAAAAGGCTGTTACCTCTTTGGAATAGGAACTGAAAGTGGTGTTTCATTACATAACATAATAAGATGTATATTGCATTTGGTGCCTTTTATACCTTCATAATGTAAGTGAAAATTGACATTAAATCACTCCAACTGGTACATCATATGCAGTGAAAATAAGAGAATTTGTGAAAAGAGAAAAATATATGAAGCTTTTTGGCACTGAATGACTTTTCAAGAAGAACACAAGGGATGTTAAAAGCCATGTTTGGATGGCTTTACCCAGGGAAGCCATGGGAGTGCAAAACAAGTATAATGACAAAAAAAACTGAGGACCAGAGCTAACAGAGAAGGCAGCAACCCCTTGGAACAAAACCTGCATTAAGACCAGAACTGAGGAGAAAGAAGAGTAAGTTATATTCATTTGTGATTCATTGTGCAAAATATCAGCACCCATTTGCAGACTGGATTCTCTTTTCGGGGAAGTTCTCTTCCTCCCTGGGACCTGAATTGGAGATGCCACCACAAGACTGAAGAGGTTATTGCAACCTTCAGACTACTACTCCTGCTCTTTCATGTGGCTACTAATGATGATGTAGCCACAAGAAGCCTGAGTTCAATCACATGAGGTTTCAGAAGCCCAGGGGACAATGCTAAAAAAATTAGGGAACAGACAGTGTTTCCCTTCAATCCTCCCAATCATGAGGGGGAACTTGAAACAAACAGGTGAGCCTGGGATGTCAATACCTTGCTCTGGGACTGGAAATTTCACCAGAACCTTGGGGTTTTAAGGGATGGAAGAGACAAGTTATGCTGGGGCCTGATGGAACCACCTGTCCTGAAGGGTAAAATGACTTTTTGGGTGTAAGCTGGGAGGACCTAGAGAGGTTTAAACTAGAATCAATGGGGGAAGGGGATTCCAAAATCACTACAGTAGGTAAGTCACATGGCATCACCTGAGGGTAGCAAGTACTAGTGGGAACACTTCCACTGCTCCTAGGAGCATGGAGAGCTCAGGAACACTTTTGAAATGCTTGAAGAGCACACACAGTATGAGAAACAAACAGGATGATCTAGAAGCACTGGTCCCAGAGCTACAGTACCACTGGTATTTGCATGAATTGGTAAAATGAGTCCCATAAGTGGAGTGTTGAGATGGAGGGCTCCAGGCTGTTCAGGAGGGACAGGCAGGGAGACATGTTGGAGGTATCATGTTGTACATAAGGGAGAGGTGATTGTTCAGCACTTACAGTTGGTGCTGATGTGGTTGGGAGCCTCTGGGTGAAGGCCAGAGGGATGGAAAACAAGGAAACGTGGTAGTGGATCTACTACTGAATGCCCAGCCAGGATGTGAGCACTGATGACTTATTCTTTAAGCAATTATGAGAAATCTCTGGATTGCTAGCCCTTGTCCTTATGGGAGATTTTTAACTTCCCACACATCACCTGGGAATATAATATTGCTGTGATGAGCAGGACTTTCTTGACATTTTCAGGAGATAATAACTTCTTGTCAAAGGTACTCAGTGAGCCAAGCCTTCCTAGGCTTGCTATTTGTGAATAGAGGGTGTAATTTTAGGTGTCTGTCTGGCCATAGTGACCATGAAATGGTTGAGTTTAATGGTTGAGCTTTCAGTGCGATGAGAATAAAGGACACCGGCATTGCTACCCTGGATTTCAGTAGAAAAAATCTTTAAGCTATTCATGGAGCTCTTTAGCAGAGTACCCTGGCAATCTGCTTTGGAGGGGTCCATGAGTGCTGGTCAAGGTTTCAGAAGTGCCTTTAGAAGCACAGGAGCAGAAAATTCCACTGCATTGTAAGTCAAGCAAGTGGGGTAGAAGACCAGCTTGACTGAACAGGGAACTCTTTGTGGAGCTCAAGAGGAAAGATAATTTGTATGGCCACTGAAAGTGAGATCAGGCTTCACGGGAAGAGTACAGAGCTGTGGTTTGTAGACACAAAAGGCCAAAGCTCATTTTGAACTGAATCTGGCCAGTGTTGTGTAAGATAACAAGAATGGCTTTTTCAAGTATGTTACCAGCAACAGGAGGTCTAAAGAGAGCATTGGAGTGACACATGATGTGTATGATCATCTGACTAGCAGGGATGAAGAAAAAGTTGAGGCATTAAAGGTCATTAAAAGGTAAGGTAGCGTTCATGTAGGTGAAACATTTTCAACCAATGTGATTCAGGATATTAGTTCACTGAAAATATTTTAAAACATCCTAACAAATACAGAATCATCCATTTTTCCCAGAAGTTAACAGAAAAGATGGGATCATAGCAGGGAGGCTTGTGCTATGTTATTTCATCAGGAATGCCACAGCTTGTTGTCCTCTAGTAAAGTCATTTTCACAGCACTTGGAGGAAGCCCAATCCTGTGGCCACCACACAGGGTACGGAGCAGCTGGGCACCTTAGAGGAATACAGCAGGCAAAACTCACAAATCACGCACATCTTCCTGCTTGCCTTGCAACACACTGCAAGAGAGAAACTGCTCACAGGCCTGTCTCAGTTACAGGAATCAGAGCTGTGAGGCAGACTAGAAGGGACTTGCATGCTCTATTTTGTCATCTTGTAAAGCTGTAACCAAGAAGCACAAAGTCTGCACCGTACCTTTCACTTCTGGCCGATACTGCATGCCATCATCTTTCTTTCCAACTGCATTTGTGTCATCTGTTTCTAGGTGATAAATACATGAATGGTTACTCATTAGGAAAGGATATTCTCCAGACCACTATGTGTGCATCACTGATAAGCCAGAATAATATTCAAAGAACTCTTTTAAACTGCAGTAAAGCTGGACACACTCCCACATTGCTCCTCCCACACAACCAGGCTGGTATCACATCTAGTTGGTAGCCCTGGTGTCCAGACAAACATGGCACACCTCAAGCTTTAGGTTTTGAACTAAAAACTTTTCTGTGGTATGGACCTAGGTTATTTTGGTGACAGTCTGTTTTGGTGTTGGAACTGCCCAAGTTACAGATCTAGATGTAACTGGCAAAAACTTGGTAGAAATCTGTTATTCCCATGAGAAAGTCCTAAATACAAGCCCCCAAAGCCAAAGGATTATGGGCAGGATTAGCTACAAGGCAGTAGGCAGAGGGCTTCAATGGACCATTCCAAGACTGGAAAAGGAAATTATAGAATCACTTTGGTTGGAAATAAGCATATTTCAAATGCCTATTTCCAAATAAGCATTTGAAATGCAAATAAGGGAAAAAATGCTTAAGATTAAAGGATCAATGTCTGTGCAATCAGGGCCCAACCTGACTCACACTGGAAGCACATTTTACAGCCCACAGCAACAAGAAGGAAGATTTCCCACACACTCATATTCCTTCTGGTTTCCTACCACCCCCTCATGTAAGAACTGTTGGATTATTGCTTAGATTTTTCCCAAGAGCTTTTCCTGTCTTTCCAGGTAACAGCAGCCAAAGAAAGGCAATGTAAACACAGCACTATGTGGGTAGTGCAGGGTACTCAAAATTACAGGTGATGAGTTCACTGATAACTGCATCAGTGACTTCTGACCAAAAATACAAAAGGGAAAGTCTACCAAGCCAGATTATGTCAGAACTTAACTTTTCCAGAAAGCCAAAATTAATCCTACCTGAGCAGTGCCCAAGGTGCCTGATGTCAATCTGCTCTTGCCTCAGACATGATGCCTCTCTGACAAAGCACGGATTGTTATAGGAACTTCCATCAGAAGCACATACAGGATTAAAACTGTATCCACTGCAGTCTATGTTACATACACACCTGTTAATTGAAGCATACAGCAAAAAAAAATTGACATCCAGCAAACAAAAGTTAAGTCATGTTAAGTCCTAAGTAAACACTAGCTCAGGCACCAATGCCAGGAGGGGAGAGCGTGCTGCTTGAGGATGCTGAAGAAGTCATTGGCATTTCAGGCTTCCAAGCAGAATGTACAAAATTGTGAATACATGTTTCAGTGTGCTTTTCAATAATGTATTAATGTTTCTTGTAGTTTTACTCTGGTATCAACCTCATAGAATACACCTGAATAGCAATAACACACTAGTAGGAAGATTTACTACATTAATATACCAGTTTGTAGTGTTTATTCTCTAGTGTGAAGAAAATCAGAAGAATATTTTAACTTTTTCAGCATCAGGGTCCTTGAGAGGGAAAACAAAAAGGACTCCCTTTTCTGCTAGGCAATAGAAAGAGTTCTATTTCAATGCCTCTATAGACTTAATATGCTTGGGTAATACTGGTTAATATCTTGCTGTGTCATTTCAGAAAGACTTTCATTCATACCTTTGAAAGTTAACAATAGGTCTATTATGTTGCATTTAAAACAAGATTATGCAATCTGAATTATTTCATATTGCATCCCATTAACATTTTTGTTGTTAAGGATGAATAATTTTCCACACAATTTGCAACTAGGGATTGTAAAATGAAAGCAGGAAAAATTAAGACCTAGCATGTAGACATTTCCTAACCACATAAAGTAGGACAGCCAAAGGCTCAGAGAGGTCTATGACCTGTTCATGTTTAGATACTTCTGTAGCCCCAGGAAGAAGTCCAGAAATTTTACATATGTGAATGGCACAGGAAAACTTTGCAACTTTGCATGCCTCACACCCCCTGATTATTTTAATAAATATTCTGTTTTCTAACTGAACTTCTATTTTTGAATGAAAGTTTTTGTGTATGTTTCACATTGCTCTGCAAGTTCATCTCCACCTTTGGGGTGGGGAAAATAAGGAGTGTGGCTGCAGAATGAGGGGGAGAACACGGTGGGCACCATGTCCAGCTCTCAGCCAAGCTCCTCCGGATATCATGAGATGAGAAAGCCACTCTGCACCTTCTGAGGAGGTGGCAGTGGGCACAAGACCCTCTCCTTGGCAGAAAGGTCTACAGGGGGCACATGGTCTGACTGCCAGGAGTAACTATTAGCTTCATCTTGCTGTGACTTACTCTTGTAAGTCACAGGAAGGGGAGAAAACATCCAAGCCACCAACTTACCAGGTTTTTTATGTTCTTTCCCACTGTTGCAGATAAAATTAAACTATTAAACAGATGAATATACGCCTCAAGCTGGTAACAAATCTGCAGCAGAGCCAAATTCCGTGCTGCAGAAACACTGAAGATGGCCAGCATACTTTTCTTTCTTCCTCTTCTTCCATGAGAACCTTTCATTTCTTAATTTAAATATTCTAATTTTGCAGGTAATTTTCCATGCCTGTGAACTTCAGATTGTTGCTAGACAGAACATCTCTAGTGCAAACAGGATTTTAAGTGCACCTACGGACAGTGAAAAACTGCCCCGGTAATGAGTCTCTACACATCTTAGGGACCTACTTCCAAGTACTAATGAAGCCTCTAAACATCAGCATGATGAACATATGATAATCTTTCTGACTGGAAATGGTAATGGTTGTAAACCTCAGAACCAGGATGGAAATACTATTTTGTTTACCTACTCCCACATGATGTTAAGACTAATCAGGGGTTTATTAGGGTTTACTACACACAAATAAAAGGCTCCTGGCTCAGCAGCCATGCATATTTATTGACACAAACTAGCAGAGAGCTGGTCCTCATTTGTATGACACTGGCTGTGTGCAGACAGATATCTTTGCTCTCCCTCATATCTGCCTGTAGTCACCATCTGATATCTGTAGCATCATGATTACGGCTGGGTTTTGTCATTCCTAGTGAGTTTTGAAAATATCTTTTTTTTCCTTCATGGTGACATTACAGACTAGAGTTGAAACCACTTGGAAACTACTTATGTTTCCATACTTTGCTGTGTTTAGTTTTAACATCTCTTAAATATTTACTTTCTCAGAATTGTCAGATGCTTGCTTTAGGGGTGCTTATGAATTCTATGTGGTATTCTGGTATTCTGATCAACAGTCTCAGTCTTATCTCCAACCATCTCATCAATGTACAGAAATTTCACATGTTGAGCCCCTTCAGCTGTATCTGATTATCTGCCTACTGCCATTAGCTACTTCTTTGCCTATGACCATGATGCCAAGTGGTGCTTCCAGCCTTCCCCTGGCCAGTTGGTCACTGGTCACTGGCAGAGCTGTCTGACATGTAAAAGCAGGTGGCTTAAGTACACTGTGGCATAATGAACAGTTGAACTGGACTGATGCACTTCACAAAAAATTGAAACTCTTATTCCATCATAAACCTCTACAGCCTTTCAGAGGGCTGAAAGAGAACGAGTTAAGGAGAGGACATGGCTTGAGTGCAATAGTTGGAAGGGAAAAGGGTTTCCACAGATGCAGTAGGGCTGCAGAGAGGGAGCCAGGAGCATGTATTAGAAACCTGGACTCATCAGAGAGTCTGCATAGGATGCAGTGAGCTTGTCCTTGCTCACAGACAGTTTCCACTAGACCAAAAATACAGACAGGACTGCAGGAAGTGCCAAATCGTGAGATGAGAGCAGTGACATATGGGGAATGCTGCTCTTGACAGAAAACATGAAAAGAATGTTGTTTTTAACTGCTTGGTGTTTGTGAAGGAAGGTAAAACCATGGGAGAGCAAGTTGCTGCTCTGATGTTTCACATCAAAGACTTTGAAACTGGAGCCTGAGTCCCTGTGAGGGGATAGGACCACCACAGACTGAAACAGATGAGCAGCTCAGGAAAGTATTGGAAGACCTGCCAACAAACCCACCATGAAATACTGAAAATATGTTATATCCTGACGTCAGAGAGCTACAGAGGGCAGATAATAGCTTGGTACTGAGATGACAGGAAATCCAACTGCTTGGTGGAAGCCAGCTTCCCCCCCACCAGCCAGTTTGGGAGCCAAAGCCAAGAAGAAGTCAAAGCTCAAGGCTACCAAGCAGAGCCTACGGGTCTGAAACGTACCACAGACCTCACAAGAAGCACACAAAGTATGTGACAAGACACAGCAGACAGTGAGAATGAGCTAAAAGTGGTTTCTCAAAGGGCAAAAATCTTATCAGAGGCCTTTGCAAGCAGGAGAACCTGTGAAAGGCACCAAGGACTGTTTTCCTTCACAGCTAAGACTGAAATTGAACACTAAATTGCAGTCCCATATTGCAATCTGTTCCATGAAGTCTCTCTCCTGCTGGGGACAGAGCACAGAGAGAGCACAAGGACAATGCAGAGCTGCTTACAAAGTCAGGGCAGGAAAAGCTTGAGATCATGAAGGGGGAGCAGGGACACATGGGAGAAACACAAGAGGGGCACCCAAGAAAAGAGTGAACCTTAAATGTAAAATTCAGAAGAAAAGAGTTAGTCACTTAAGGTAAAGTCACTTAGCAGGATTGTGTATTAAGGGCATCTTGAATGTGCCTCATGCTTCATACAAGAAAGAAGTGAATGAGTGCTTCAAATTTTTGCTGGAAAAGCTTGTAGTAAGAGACACACTGGAGTAAAAGGAGTGAGAGCGCTGCAAACACTTTCTTCCCTATAGCCTTTTGGTTTTAACCAAAAGGATTTAAACAGTTAATGCCCCAAATTGATGTCTTGCTGGAGGAGGTTCCTGCTAAGGTCCTCAACAGATAATTTCTCTCACTTAACCCAGGGAGGACAAAAGGATATATTCAGATGTTTTCCTGATGTACTAGGGTACAGAGAAAAAGTACCTGATTTTTGTCACCTGTCATTAGAGAGCTGATGCATTATCATTCATTAACACCATTAGTTAAACAGAAAAGCATCTGAATTTCAAGAAAGTACAAAGTGATATAATTAAGCCAAGCAGATTTTTTGGCTGGTTTTAATAAGCAAGAAATGAAGATGTACACCTCATTTTTTAGGGGCTACTAGGTGTAACAAAGTAAACGTGCTTAGTGAAATGAAGTGACAAGCTCAGGCTGCAAGAGCACTTGGTGCTATTAGCAAATTAATTAGATCCCTGGAGATCTGAACACATTTCAAGGCTGCCTTTTGTTTTCAGGCTTCAAGGTGTACGTGGTCTGTTGGAAGTTCTGTGTGCTTAAAAACCCTGGTAGGTTCAAAGAAAAGAGAGGAGGTGAAAAGGAAAGGCATGACTGGCTTGTGGAGCGGGCTTGGCTGCTGGGAGAGACTGGCATTTCCAACCAACAGATCAGGCTGCTGCATTTCTGCCCACCTGGGTCTTGCTCACAAATGTATTTTTCTGGCCTGGCGTCACAGGGAGTGCTGCTTGCTATCCCTTCCCAGGAGCTGACAACAGTGAGCACTCTCAGGTACTCACCAATTCACTGGCACATCTGCTTACAAATGTAAAATGGAAACACTAGAGTAAAACAAAGTGTGTGAAATGCACACAGATGGATAAGGGTATGCTTGATGGAATAAATTTAGGTGAATTGAAATAGCAGGGGTGTTGCAATTGCAGTTAAGAATATAACCATGCCAAATGAAGGATTTGCTTTCATTTGATGCTGCTTCCCTTGTGTGCAGTTCTTCCCTGATGAAACCCGAACTAAGAAAATCTGGATTTCAAAGTGATTTTTCTACCTATTTGACTAGACTTGAATCTTCATCAGGTTTTTGGTGTGTTTTCAAAAATCCCTTTATAGCACAAGAGAAGTAGAATTCATTCTACAAAGCTTCTTTGTGCTTGGCTTTAGCACTCTGTCTTTACTTCTGCCCAGCAATCCAGAACACCCTTTGAATACCATAAGCTCCAGTTATTTTCCCAACATCCCTTTTCATACATTCCCCTTTTTCACGGCATGGCTCTCTCTGACCAGTGAAGAAATTTAGTCTTTACTACAGTGAGCTTCTCACAGCATACATGGTGAACTGATGTTTGCTCTCTCAAAAGCAGCCTAACCCTCCCTCCACCCCCAAATAATGGAGGAACCTTCAAAGACTTGGCACACACTGCTGCAAATATCACTAAAAATATACATTAAAAACCAGACATGGATTATTACCCACCTAGGATCTATTCAATTTCTTAACAGCCAATATAGTGAAAAGACGATTATGCTATTCCTATCATATCAGAATAGCCTGCACCCAGATTTTCATAATTCAGAATCCCACAACACAGCCTTAAATCCCTTGTTTAGGTTGATTTTCTCTATTGTCTGAATTGTTTGTTTTGCACACTTAGGATTTTTTTTCTTCTGTTGAATCAGAAAGCTGTGAGTTGCATTTACACAGGATTTAGATAGCCTTCCTTATGAATATCCAATATCATGCCCTAAAAAGTTAATTTAAACAAAAGTTGGTAAATGAGTGAAAAAGTGGTCAAAAGAGGTAAATATAAACTTGCATGCCAGATTTCAAACTGGCCAAATCTTTCCCTGGAGGACAATTTATATAGACAAGGCAGAGACTAGGACTTTGAAATATCCACATTGGCATTTCTAACTGTTAATACTAATACTTCTGAAATTCTGGTTTGGCCTTTGTGAAAACAGACACTATGTAAATTATAGGCCAGTTGAATTTATATATTGCTGAGGTACCTTTACTTTCCAAAGTAAATCTCATAAAATGTTAATCTCAAAAGGTCTACTTGGGGATCAGCTGTCAATCTTTCTTGAAAATCTACATTATAAGTCAAAACATATCTTTGACAGCACAGTACACTTATTAAAAAAAAAAGACTGAATGTGCTCAGAATCCCATTTCCATATTTCTTCTGTTAAAAAAAAATTATGTAAAAGTGAGAATATGATAAAATTGAATTTTTATAGTGAGGCTACTTTTAAGTTAGTGATTTCCTTATCAAAGACCAAAAAAAAGAAAATATAACAACACAAGTGGGGCCTTGACAAGATGGAAGAACCTCCAGAGGTCTGAAGATGACAGGACATCTGTCACACTGCCACAGGACACATTGAGGGTGGACCAGCAGGGAAGCAGATCTGCAGAAAAGGACCTGAGGGTCCAGGGGGAGCAGCAGGCTGGAGGGCTGCATCACGGGAGGGTCACCAGCAGAGCAAGGGAAGTGACTCTTGTCCTGCATTCAGCACTCAGGAGGTCCTGTGTGAAACACTCTGTCCTGCTTTGAGAGCCCCCAGTAACAGCAAATACTGTGAGGAACTGGAGAGGCTGCAGCAGAGAGAGGCTGTGACGGGCAGAGGGACGGAGTGTGGGCTGCTGTGAGAGTGGCTGGGGGCACTGCCCCTCTTCAGCCTGGAGAGGAGAAGCCTAGGGAAGTGACTGCTGTCACCAACAACCCAGGAGAGGTTATCGAGGAGATGAGAGTGAGGCCCTTCTCAGAGGTGCACAAAGAGGAGTGAAAGACACTGTGAAAGACAACAGCTGCAAGTCACAAGCAAAGAAATTGTGATTGAACAAGAGGAAATTATTTCAAAGTGAGAGAAGTTCAGCCCTTGAACAGATAAGCCCAGCTGCAAAATCTTTCTTCGTGGAGATGGTCAGAGCTCTCCTGGAGAAGTCCTTGATCTTACATGGATGCATTAATGGTTGCAGTGCAGGGCAGGAGCCCAGACCGTCTAGAGATCCTACCTTTTGATTGTGTACTGATAGGATGATCTGTTTATCTCATGAGCAGTCAGCAGAACTGAAAATCCTAGTGTGTGCTAAGAAAAAGTCAGGAGCAAACCTTGTATGTTTGCAATCTGACCTACAGAATTTACCCCACCAACTCTAGATGGCCCCAAACTTTGTGCTGCCACCTCCATGTCCACTTCTCAACACAAATGCATTTCTAATTCAAAATTCCAACAGAAAACACCCAGCCACAGTTATACTACCTATGTTTGTGGGCTTCTTGCCACTTTCTCACACAAGAATATAAGTCTACCAACCTCTTGTGCACACATTTTACATCACTATACATAATATGTTGTCTATTCAACAAAGAGGAGGAAGCTTTTGGCCAGAGACACATTTGATGGTCAGAGGAGAAAGGCAGACACTGATAGAATGGTGCAGCAGTTTTTCCCATGATACATACAAACTGTTTCAGTTTTGGCACTCAATGGGAAAGAAGTCCCACCCAACCCATCCTGTTCTTTGCATCCTGTTACCTCAGATCTACAGAAAATCACTGTTCATGCAAATTGCACGTTATGTGTTTATGCAATTTCAGACTAGTGCATCCACAAGTGATTGTCAATACCCTTGAAAAGATTGACCACAAACTAGCAACTCTTTAAAATACTTGCAAGTTGTGAAAGAAAAAAGAAGAAAAATATGGAGAAATATATTTCTATGATGCTTTCTCAACCTGATTACTTGCAGAGTTTGGATAAAGAAATAATGTACTGATTTGCATATAGCTGAATACAAATTTTCCAAGTGTGCTGTTGATGACAACCCTCTCCTCAGACTTTATTTCTGTGTCTCAACCACTTGACCTAGAATCGACATCGAAATTTTTCATAGAAGCAGTGGAAATTATAAAGTTGTTTATACTTTTGCATTCAGTTTACTGTGCATTGTTAACACTTGCACAGATAGTGTTTCTGTGAAGTCAAAAAGAAATGAAGATACAAATCTAAAACCCTGTGCAAAGCCTGATTTCTTCAAACTATGTGTGATCTAGCGAAATAAAAGCATATGTATCATTTTTGATCAAGAGATAGCCATAATGCTTTAACACCAAGCACRAAAACTAAGAATCTGTAACTTTTTCAAAGGGGAAAATAAAATTTAAGAGCAAAAAAMATTTTAACATCACTAATTTGTAATATGGTACATATTGCAGCTAGGTACAACCGATCTTCTTTAAATTTGCTATTAAAATGCACCAAGATTTGGTAATTACAYAGACTCACTGATTAATTTAGACTTAAGAGATGTGCAGAGATCATGTATTCCCAGCCCCTGCTCAAAGTTGGTCCCAAGGCTGTGTCTGATCAACCATCAGACACATCATTCAGACCATCTCCGTGGATGGAAATGCCAGACACGGTGTTGGAGTGTCCAACCACACTTGCGGTAGAAACAATTTCCATTACGACAACACAAAATTTATCATGCTTTGACCCGTGTCAACTGCCCCTCAGGACATCACTGTGCACCTCTGAGAAGAAAGGACCTGCTTAGATAAGTCTAAGGACCTGCAAGTTCAACTCCAAAAATCAAGAAGTGACAAAGGGTTTTGGTTCTGTTTCTCTGTTGTAAGGATCGCCCTACAGTTTTCACTGAAAGCATCAGATGCCACCACTTTTTGCATAGGGTCCCACAGCTTTCCATACCCAAAAGACAAACCACATTCTGCAGGGAATACAATTGTCTTTAGCAGGAYTTTTCCACTACTGGGAGAAAATTTGCCTATTCTGCTCCCTAGGCTATTGAGGGTGGCCACTTGGCAGGTTCTGGGATTCCTCATTAATTCCAGCTCATTTACCTYGAACCACTCAGCACGCTGTGGCACGTGTGGCACCCTTCCCACCAATTCACTAAACATTTTACCCATAAATTAATATCCTTATTGATAAAATGAGGAGTAGAGATATTATTTTGCTTCTCGAGCAGTTGGAGCAGAAGGAGGTGGTGTTTATAAAGTCTCAGGTTGCACAGCTTGGAAAAGAGGTTGAAAAAATTCATAACCGTGCATTTACTGTTTGTATCATAAATACGGCTTGAGATAATCTACTTAACATTAGGGGACAGCTCAGCTAACTCATACAGTTACTATAATGGAGCAAAATTTTCTTTAAATGCCTTCTGTTATCACCTGGATCACTCTATTAAGTGTCTTAACATCACAAGATGCAAGCAAGGGCTGCCCAGGCCTAATAATGATTCAGTAGACATTACCACACTATCCAAAAAAGTTCGAGTGGACATTCTTATGTCTTAAAAAGGAAAATCAAACCAAAATATTTTTATGAAATTAGAGAGTTTTGTGATTTGCTAGACTTAGGGGTGATAGCGTTTGTAATCTAGCAGAAATTTGAATKAAATGATAATTCTGACTAGCAGTGTTTATACATAATGAAAGATATTTGTGTTGCAAGTAACTTTGTATATCATGATATAATTTTGTGATGTCAAAACCCACATTGAAGCACAGAAGCAAAGAGAATAAAAATTACATATTAAAAGAAGTTATAAGGGGTGCTCTATTAAAGTTTCCCAACAGAAGATTTCTATCCCATCTTGTTTCTGCCAGGTAAATAACTGTYTTGATTTTATGAAAAATTATGCCAATTCCTATATTCTACTTTAGCAAGTTTGTGACTTGCTATGTGACATGTCAAAACCTACCTTGTGAAGGCAATCTGTGTTAACAGACCCTGATTTATCTATGGCTAAGCAGTGAATATCACTGAAGCCTGTTTTAATGGTTAAAGACACTGGGAAAAAATTAAATTATATTAAATTCCTGTATAGAAYTGAAAAATATTATCCAATAAATTGCAAATAACCTACATGGGAATATTTTCTAACTTTTGTGCATTTTCTACATAAAAGGTCCTGTTTCCACTTAATTTTTTAATGAGAACTAATTAAAGAAATCTTAGAGGCAAAAGATTCTTCTTCTTCTGCCTGTTGTCAAGAAGCAGGAACTAACTGCTTTCATTTCATATGAGTAGGATGTACATAATAAGCCTTCTGTTCCCCTCAGCTTTATCCTAATTTTCTTATAGATACTGTATAGCTGCAGGAATTCCAGCTCTACAACTGCAGAAAGATGAGGCAAGCTTTTACTGAAGTTGAATGCTTCAGGATTTATTTTCTAAAGCCAAAAGCACATCTTAGTGCACATAGCAAACATATATATATATATATAAATAAATAAAATATATAATCTATACCATCTTTCCCATCATAAATGAAGAAGACCAAGGCAATATTCCAAAAGATTATTAGTATTACAAAAAACAGTTCTAGTTCATTTGTCTCTCTCCTGGAAAGAGCAAGCGGCTTCAGTACTATGGCATTTTATGAATGTGAAGTATCATGCTAGTATTCATGAGCACTATTACCACTTTGCTTTCCCTTGTATTCTACAATTTAATCTTGAATGTACATCTTGAATGTTAGTGCTAAGCTGCTTTACTGCCTGAGATGTCTTCATGCTGGTATCCTGTAATAAAACCTCCTGCAATTAAGACATATTTCAACATTAAATGGATTCCAGCTGGAAGACAAGAAAAGGGAGAGCGATATTTTCTCTGATTAGTGATGTTCAGGCACTGTTATTCTGGGATGCTGTTCCCTCTGTGGATACAAAAATGTACCATTTGAAAGCCTCTCAAAGACTTTCATGCACTGTGTCTGCAGCCACAACCCCAGTACCTTCCACCAGCCCAGATCCCAATAAACCTTATTCCACACAGGACAAAGGCTGTTGGAAAACAAAGCCCCATCAACAGACAGGACTTCTTTTAAAAACCTCTTAAAGCCCCATGGGGCTGTCTGAAGAAGCCCTTTCCTTCATGATATCTCTGCCCTTTCTGAGAGTTCCACAGAGCCTGGACAGCTAGGGTGTAATATAACCAAGCACCTCGAGCAGGGAAATGTGGTGCATCTGTTTCTGCATTATGAATTGTCTTTAAAAGCTTCTTGTTTCCTGATAATTTGTTTTGAAATTTAATTGACAATAATTAATATTTGTCATTAATTTCCCCCTGGGTGCATCTAAGAGATAAAATGCCACAGGGAGTTTGGAAGATCTGACTGGCTCAAGTCCCCAGTTCAACTTCACCTTTAGGTGCAAGGTTAGCACTGATGGAAATAACTGCATGTAGCACTTTATGAACAAGGAGAACATAGAGAAAAAAAATCTCAGGGTTGAATAATCAGTATTTATTTTTCATTCCTGTTTGGTTTTCAACTTGTTTTGTTGGCAGGATAAAACAAATCAAGGCTCTTTGTTTGAAAAATATTAGCTAAAGGTTTTCCAGTACAACTCTCTGTTGTTTTCTCCCACTACTTTGCAACCACAGATGGTTTGTTCTTTTACAGACACATATCMAACACATTATTACTGGATGGCACTAAAGCTTCAGTAAGTAAAAMCAAACATATTCAAGCAGATAATCATGTACCTTTAACATTTTTTCCCTTTTGTTCAGTGATATTGTTAGGGAAAACATTACATACCCAACATTCTCTGCATCTTCATCACACTCAGCCCTGTATTTGCAAACTCCACATTTTGAGTGTTTTCTCTGAACTTCTGTCCCAGATCCTTCATACTCTGAAAAAAACCAATAACAGAAAGGATGACTTTTAAATTAAGCTCTGTTTTTGCTTACCTAAATCCATTTGCTTTCAGGAATACTGTCAACATAAAGCTGTCATATACTGAAGCTATTAACCTTAATAGTGCTCCCTTTTTGAAAGTCAGTCAACTGGAGGTTGGTAGAACTGTACCAGGGATAGAAAAGCATTCCTGAAAACACTAATGCTTCATTGATTGGCTCTTCCTTTATTCTTATTTCAGTCATTTTTATTTATTCCCGCTTCACCAGGCACATAACTGGCATTGACATGCATCCCAGTCACATTTACTCTTAATTGCCACTGATAATGTATAAACCCTGTCCCTTTAGATGTCCTTGAATATTAGGTACTGGGGATCTAAATGCTATTTTCTGTGACAGTCTTTAATTACAGATATCCTTATGCAAGGTTACTGCTTGCAATTTTCCCCCTTTTTGATTCCTGCCTATGAGATTAGACTGTGCTCATATGTCACATGTGCTGTGGTGTGTTTTCCAGACTGCTTTGTTTAGCTCCATAGGAATAAGAGAAAACAGTAATCCTAACAAGAATCTGGTAGAARTGCTATGTGCCCTAAAAAGTAAAATCAGTATCTCAAATATTCTGATCCTAAAGACATCTACAATAATTTTACTGTTGACATGGGCATCAAAAGTCTTCACCAAGTAAGAGAAAATTTAGTTCACCATGTAAAAGAGAAATAAATTATACTCTTACTATTTCACTACTATCAGCCAGTCCTATTTTTGATTTTTAACAAAGTGATGAAGGAGAGCTAGGTGTTTGAAAGGGAGGAAAAGAACCACAGAAATCTTCAGAGGGAGTCGAGATCCACTTAAAGYGGATCACAGTGTGGTGGTGGTGCACAGCTGACTGCACCAGGCTGCCGGATGGACGGAGATCAAAGCGATTCCCTTCCTTTCCTCTTAGCAGCTTTATGTGCTGTGGCAACAGTAAATCAAACACCACCAATGGAACAGCTGAATTTACATTCTTTAAATACAAACAGGAAAAAGAAATCCACAACAGCTCTTCCTAATTTCCCTGGATCTTGGCTGCAGGGAATCACTCCCTCTGACCTGTGGGGCTGTGTTTCCATGAAGAATGGTGCAGGTGAGACCTGCAAGCTAACTGCCTTCTGTCTAAAGCATGCCGTGCATTTTCCAGAGATTAATACCTATCAAACAAAATTCCTGCTGTAGAAATTCTATCACCACTCTTATCAAGTTGCAGTAGAGGTCATCTGCTTTTATCTTTACAAATGCACATCTTATTTGATTTCTCCTTCTTTCCAKGTGCCACATTCCTATGCCTACATTTGGCATTTTAAAGTGTCCTTTAGTGTCAGATTTCACTTTTCCATGCTTAATAAATGACCCTCTACGATTTGAATAAGTTAAACAAATGGCACAGCTTTTATTCAAGGTATTTCCACTTCTTTTTCTGTTCTTATGACCCTTGATGCCCTTYGTCAGCAAGTTGACACCTTCTGGAGGTACAAGAGCTGGATATATTGCTCCAGAAAAGTTGTCACCAAAGCCAAACACCATTCGTGACATTCTTCACTTTAAACATCCAACAATCATATTGCTTTTTGATCATTTTTCTGCACTGACAATCATATTTACTTTATTATTCACTTTATTCCCCAATGAATACTTTTCAGGGTCAACGGTCTGTAGGAGAGATGTTTTCCTGACATCAAGGAAAAATTACCTAGGTCCTGCACTCGCTGCAGATAACTGTCCTCAGACATTAAAATCCTGCCTGCTTATGCATCCTGTTAGCTCCGTGACCTGTTCTCTGTCATCCACACCAAATCAGTGCTGACTGATTTGCTCCCAGGTCACCGGTGGAAGGGGTCATGAGGCCAAGAACAGTCTCTAGAAACACACTCATTTTCTGCCAACTCCTTAACATTTAATGATCTATTGATTTGCAGTATTTTTTCAAGTTAGATGTGCACTGTGTGGATGCTGTGCTCTCTAGTTACTTGGACTTGTATTAGATTAAAGATGGCATTTGACTGAGAAAGGTTATGGCTCTGTGGTGGTACTCTTAAATAAAATGTTCTGTTGTACAAATACCTTTCTTGGAAAAATCAGTTTAAAAAATGGTAATTTTCTSAATAAAGGTTTTCCATGAACTCATAGTGACCGGCATTAGTATATTTTCCCTCCCTTAATTTTGTTCTCAGTTGAAATTTCCACCTTCTATTTCACTGCTGTGCTTCTCATAGCTGCCAGAACGAGAGGTTGTTGCCCCCCAGTCATCACATTTATCTTTTCTGAAAATATTTCTATATTATTTATCATTATTTTACTGAAGAAAAAGAGACCAAAAGTCATCAACAGCCTAGAGAATTCTTTACCATCCATTTTTAAAGCTTTCAGGTGCAAACCTGGCAAACCTGCTCGTTACAAAATACTTCAACATGCTTAATATCCTTCTATGGTATCACTAGCATGGAAAATATTTCATCATACCCCATTTATAMTATCTGACTTGACTACAAATGCAACCAGAGTGCTTTACTGAGCGCTTTWACTGCACTATTTCAATTTTGCAATGGAGCAAAAGATGTAACACACACACAGGCACATGCAGCATAYACACTCTTCAGCTCAAGTTATGCTCCCTGTGAATGTCCCAGCACCTTTTTATTTTCAGAATCATAGCTCACCACTACTTTTCATTGTTTCTATGTATTATTTGATGTAAAATTCTCTCTCCTTTCCCACTGACACCCCCCTTCCTAAAATTGCTTTCTCTACCTTTGAAATTGCGTTTGCTTTTTAAAAATTGTGACTATAGTTTTTTTCTTCATTAAATTAGATTGCTGGACCTCATGTATATCAGTCACCTACAATATTCAAAAGCATCTTTCACTACTAACTGCATTATGTTTTAGCAGTAACAGTATTGGACACTGCATATAATATAGACTGGACTGATGTCCTGTTGTGGTTCAGGAATGGAACTCCCCACTCAGTGTCCCCAGCAAGAATCTCCAAATGATGTGCTGCTCTCTGGSTCTGCTCTCCCCTCCCCCTAGTCCTGTGGTGGGATAGTGTGGTAAACTGGAGGCACAAAAACTAAAACTCACAGGTTGAGGCAAGAACAATCTACTGGAGACAGYCATGAGATAAGAAAACAAACAGTAACGGCAACAATAACAAAAGTGCACAGAAGAGAGAGTGATTCACATACTAAAATGTTCACTGCAGCACCCAAATTGACTGCAGCCATGCTGCCCCTACCAAAAATGCCCCTACCATTCCTTCTGGAAAAAACTCCCTTCCCCTGCCCCCAGCAATATGTGAGGTGGTGTAGAATAACTTCTGGGTCCTGGCCATGCCACCTCCTGGCTACTGCGAAAACGAACCTTGTCCTGTCTGGAACCAAGACAAGCCCTTCAAGAAAACACAATACAATTTCCCACCAWCACAGAGTAGATGAATATTGGTTTTCAACCTGAATTGGTAGCAGACCTGTACATCTGTATCCTGTTAAAATATGTTAACCCATTCATATTTGAGAGCATGTTTCTCTGGTGTAAACATCTTCAAATAGCAAGWTATCCTTTGACATGTTGCCTCTTCCTTCTCCTTTCTACCTCCCATTTGATTGTTCCCACATAGGTTGTAGGCATTAATTTTAATATTCCAATCAAATGGATCTTCCCAGCAGGTTTCAGTAATAACAATTAGGTCAAAATATGCTCCCAAATGAGCAATTCAGTCTCCTCTTGTTTATTATGCAARCTTCTAATATTGATGTATAGATGACTAGAGTATTTCTTCTTCTTGGTTTTGTGGGTATCTTGATTAATTYTGTTCTTGACATATTAATTTGATGTTAAGTGAAAGCTCATTTTCTCTCTCTTTTCAGCTTCCTTACATGTTCCAGGGTAGCACCTCATTAACGCTCTGTCCTTCAAAAGAAACAAGCCACAAAGACAGGATCAGTGGCTCCCTACACTTCTCCTGGAGTCATTATTCCTCTGCCGAAGATGGCCAGCTATGTCTTAGGAGCTGCAGGGCAGGAGCCTGCCAATGGAGAGCAGCTCTAGAGGAACTGGACAGCAGTAAATTGCTTCCCTCAGCAACTCATTTGTGTGTTCCTACAATGGTAATGTGGCTGGGTTTCTGCTGAGGGCTTTCAATCAGGCTTAAAGCAAGAGCATCCATCTGTGTCAAGGTGAAGTTTTGTCTGCCCTAAGGCACAGCTTGGAAAGGGAACTATGCAGTATATTTGTATTTATCACGGTTCCCAGTGAAGAGGGGGGAGCTGGAATTCCTCAGCAGCTGTGTATAGATATAATTCCTTGATAGAATGTCCAGGAAAGCCCCTCTGAAAACCAATTCCTCACTACTCTGGGATCATAATGATTTTTACTGTATCTTATGGGATCAACTCAATCTCAAAAAGATTTCTGACTGTGATTCTCTCCATATGGCTAGCACTGAAAATTCCTCTCAAAATACCACAATCCACAGAACTGCACACTAAGGACTGCAATTCACTCCAGAGCTTAGTGACTTATCCTACATTCTATTAACTTTTAGGGCAACTTTAATGACGCACTTAGTTAAAAAGGAGATTGTTCCCATAATTTGAAACAAAGCTGCAAACCTGCTGTTTTGTCTGTAAGTATATATTTAAAGCAAGTGCAACACTACCCTGAGCTCTCCCAAAGTTTTGGCAAATGATGTCTTGAATTCTCTTGACCACGCTGCTGGATCATATGCAAGTATTTGGCAGCATGGAAGGTCCTGCTCTCTTTTCCGACCACCCAGCTGGCTTAGAAGCAAAGCCTGGCTTGGTCCAGCAGAGATCTATATGGAGCTGAAAGATCCCTTCCATGTGCAGTGTGGACCACACACTGCTGCTTCAAGCACTCTTCAGTAAAGGCACCAACCTTTGGAATTGGATTTTGCAAGAACAGGCATTMCAAGCTTAACAGGAGGATGCTGGGTCTACTTAGGTGCCTGGAGGAGGGGAGTTTGAAGATTGCTCCCCTAATCATAACCCAGCCGAGTTGATTGGCTTGCCCAGTGCTTGTGACAATGACAATGTGTCACTTAATAAGCAAAGGAYATGAGGATGTGCGCTGTAAGACTCCCACTACCCTTGTGGTAGGGATTTCACAGGCCTGAGAACTGGAACTTCTGCTTTGCTTCTGTGCATGTGACACAGTGGATAATGGTAGGAAAAGCTGGCCTACTGCAAGACTGGATCAGCYTTCACACTGCAGAAACCTCCAGTTGGAGAACTCGAGTACCCACTCACTCCAGTGCCCTGCTTCAAATGCAGCTAACTCCTTTTTCTCCAAAGGAAAACACAACAGCTTCAGAGTAAGCACCAGGGAAAATAAACATGATTAGATGATGGCAGAAAACAAAGGACAAGAAAGTCACCAGATGCCAAGGGAGGTGTCCCACAATTTCATGAACACACTGGATGCCCAGTGCAGGGTATATAAGATGAATCTGTCCTCATTTATTACATATCCTGTGCAAGAAGGAAAAGGAGAGGAAAAGGAGTCTATCTTCATGTGCCTCTGGCTCCAGCATCCTTCCAAGGATGCTCCAGCATCCCTGAAGAACCTGCTTAGAATAAGGCACCACCAACAGAGTGCCTGAACATTTAGGGTCTTTGCCTCTGCCTTTATGAACCTTTGCTGTAAAACCAGCAATTCTTGCTTGTTTTATTTCAGTGTTAATTTTACCTACATAGAATGTGATCTTGACAACAATAAATAGGGCTATTTGAAGCTGAAGTGATATTCAGTGACAAGCCGGGTGATAGAATCCGCATCTTAAATCTTCCTAAGTCACACAGCATTGTAGGAATAGCTAAAAGACCTGATGCTACCTCCTATCCAGGGTGCTAATCACCATCAAGTTTCTGCAAGTCATATTAAAATACATTAAAACAAATCAGTGGCACTATTACAAATTAAAAYAGAAAATATTCGAGGCTCTAAATTGTGTGTGTTTATTCCACCCTGACTGTGTGACAATTACTGGATAAGTGTTGTCCCCAGTGAGGGGAAGGAACAGATGGCAGCCTGCTAAAAAGCACATACTGTATATCAATTTATTAATTACTAAATGCAATCTGCTAGACGTTCATCACAAGATACTTCAGCTATTAAATTTCAGAGGGATTAGAAATTCAAAACAAATTATTTTAATAATAATTAACTTAGCTATATGTATTGCAAGCATGTTATTTCCTTAGCTTAAAAGCCTGAAATGATTGGGTGCCATCTGTCTAACCACCATTACAACTTTTTTAATATCAAAAGGGCATTTTGTTCAGGTACACAGACAAACACTGAACAAAATGAATTAAAAATTAATGTTATGGGCATAGTAGGGCACTTAGAAATCTCACCCTTGTTGGTTGATTACTAGAGCAGGGAACGTGCTTCTTCTAGGACAGTGATTTGTTTCAGAGAGGCCGGCTTGAAAAGCCTTTACCATTTGTTAGCTCTTTCATACTGCATGTTACAAATGCTGATGGTTTTCAACACATTCTTGCAAAGGCTTTACTATATCACGAAGTCAACATCAYAGCAGCAAGCTGGCAATCTACTTTTTTATGTGCATGTGATGGCCTCAGAATAATTTTTCGTGCCCCAATCTACAYGYCCTGGAAATACATCCAGCAGTTCAAATATTGCTGCAATTTACAGCTGGCAGAGATGAACACAAATCTGAGCTGTACCKTGCCCTTCTCCGGTTCTGCCTCAAATTCTAAAAAAAATATTGATGAAACAAAGGGCCTAATTTTATGACTGTGTTCTTCAGAACAGGSAAATTGCAGAATGATTCATATGAGAATACAGAGATGAGCCCACATTTTAGGTGAAAATTTAAAGGATCCCACCATCTTCAGCCATGATCCCAGCCAGGCAACTCTTGAAAGTCTGAGTAAAACTCTTTAAAGGTTTTCTGACACTGCCTTCTATAGGGGTGAAATGTAATGGTAGACTATTGAGATTTTGGAAATTTATCTCATTTCTGAATTGACAATCATATACTCTTCTTAGAAGTGGCTCAGGATACCCATTGCCACAAGTGACCAACTGCTTGGCTTCATAACTACAATTTTTATTACGCTAATGAAGTTTCAGGCTTCTGAAATTAGAAAAATGGTTCCTTTTATTACAACTCAACGCTAACAGAGCATAGAAAATTGAAATAGCTCATTCAGAATGTCAGAGGGCAACTAGACAATTGTGTAATCCTTAAAAATTATATTAATTCATCTCATTCAGGCATACTGAAAAAATTCTCCCACTCTTAACTCTTTTCCTAAAATCTAGTATTTTTGTGACAGTAAAGATGATTTGAGGAGAATCTCAATCAGCAGTTCCATGGTATTTAGGTGTTTTTTATTGCAGCACGTGATAACTATTAAGGCAAGATATTGTCTGAAGCAATATTTGAGGAAAAAAATCTTTTGTGGATTTTTCTCTTGATTCTAAATCTACTTTTCTTTTTTTTCTTTTTTTTTTAGTGTAGAAATGAATGCATTAACATCATAGTTTTGGAGTAGGAGGGAAAATATGCATGAAGTCAAGTTTCAGAATCATCAATGAGATTGTTCTGCAATGAAATGCAGAAAATGAAAAAGAACAGTGTGAATCAGTAGCACAAGTCTTAGCTGAACATGAGGCCAACAGCTAATTTCAGCAGTGGTGACTGTCTCAGGCAGAGCTACAGCAGCTGAAGAGCACAACTCAGATGCTTTCCCATTACTTTCTTTCAAAGTTAAAAATCCACCAGCAAGCAGTGCATCTGCAGAGCACTTGCAATGCCTCCTGAATGCACACAAGCAGCTGTGCTCATCCATTCCGTGTGTGCAAGCATCACTGGTGCATACACAATCACACTAATTGCATGTTTGAGAAACACAGCAAACACTGATTCTCTGATTAACATCTGGAATCACAGATCCCAGGAAGAAAACACAAGTCTCTAAGCTAGTATGTCTGCTCACTTCCTGGTTATCTCTCAGTCATCCTTGCATTTTTCCACTTCCACTGAAGCTTCCTCATGCTTCCAAGCAGCAGCTGTACCTAGCCWGTAGGGCACAGAAGCTGCCCAGGGAATTAGGTTCCCATTTGAACACCCTTATCCAAGAGTATGAGATTAAACATTCCTTTATTGAGAAAATGAGGAAGTTTGGGCCAGGATGCAGTTCTGCAGCAGACAGTCCCATAGCTGAAATAACCAGAGAGGCAGAAGTGTGGAGGGCACCATGGAGCACCTCTACCCTACAGGTCACCCTCTGCCTGGGCTCCTCTCCTTTCTTCTTGTTTATATTCCAAACAATGCGTCTCCATCCTCAATAGGTCCAACAGTCTTCCAGAAGTCTGGTTTTCCTTCTGAATTCCCTTAACTTGTAGTAAGACTTTTCAGGTTTTAATGTTTTTCATGTAGCACTTTTACAGCTACCTGAATTATGAAAAAAAAACGAATTCCAATTACAAAAATATCCCTGGATTTTCAGCCAGGGCAGAGTTCAATAACCAAAGCAGCAATGGTTTCCATTCTTTGAAGGATTGCTTTCAGACACAGAAAATGACACAACATGTTGAAGAGTAACCACCTGTCCCACAGAAGTATTACCCAYCACCCAGTTTAGCGAGGAAGGTGCACAAGGACAGGAATAATTCAATGTATCACAAATATCCAAGATGTATTAAAAAAGGAAGAAGAGCAAAGCAGGATTTTCAATGTCTCGTTGTTTAAATTTCCTTTTCCTTAACCTAAAATAAAGAACTAAACCAAACTCTTTTTATACTGAACAGAAGAAGGAACATTTCAGTTGGCCCAAAGGCACTCAGAAGAAACCCCAATAAATGAAGGCCTAATGTCACAAAACTGCCAGAGGACAGAGTGGGTACATTGTTCCTTCTTAAYTCAATACCCAGGCACTGCGAAACTCACCTGGGGCCAAGGGAGCCAGATTCAATTCTTTCTGCCTGAAGTGAACTGCATCTACATATTCCACCTCCCAAGACAATGCACCAACTACTTCTGCAAGGTATCAAGGGACCACCAAACCTCCTCAGCCGATGGCATTCTATTTTGCATAAATAATTCAAATGCACTGGCATGCTGAGCCCCAGCTAACAAAGCCTTTCCACAGCACGAATCYTTCCTCCTCAGCTCTTTGTCCCAGGCTCAGTGAACGTTTCAAGTGAGAACAAAAAGAACAGCAACGACAAAGGGAAAGCCGTGTGGGTCTCTCTTGCCCCCACAGGTGGATTTGGGCTCAGCCTCCTGCCCCAAATCAAGGAATGAGTATATTTGAACATGGACCTTTCACCTCTTCGGTGTGCAGCCAACAAAACATAGCATGTTCTGGCCAAAGTTTTTCCAAACTGCTCTTGAAGCTACCCAAAGAATCCTCACATCTATCAGCTGGCTGCCAATCTCTTCCAGGTCAACACTGTAACATTTACAAGGGACATTAACCAGGATTTTTGTATGCATTTAGAAAATACTGCAAAAAAACCCAAACCCAACTAATCTCAATGGCATTCAAACTTTTCTAAAACTGTTCTAAAAAAAAAAAGTGAAACTAAATTACTGTCATCTGTCTCCTACCAGAACTGCATAGCAGTACCAAGGCCAGAAATCTTGGCTCGCAGGGAGCAATCCTAGTGGAACAACAGGTTGGCTAACAAAGAGGGAAGGAGAACCAAACAGAGGGGGGCAAGAGTGTGAAGCATCAGAGAAGTCACCTGTGGAGGTAAGAAGAGGAAGTGTTTGAGCAGAAAATTGTTCCTTCAGACACTGCCCCAAAAGGAAACAAAGGTGAGAATGGGCCTAGCAGCAGCCAGCAGCTAGCAGCAGCCCAGAAATTTACTGATAGCAGCTTATTTAGGGGGGAGGGAAAGGCCCCCCTTCACCTCCATACAGGAGAAAAAGAGTCAGCTAGYTCCTGGTTTTTGAAAAGTTAACTGTCACATTTAGCTACACAGTGATGCCATAGATGGTTTTCCACAAAAACACATTTTTATGTAGCTAGACAAGATTTACAATACTTTAAAACTGAGTCCCATCACCAAGAAATGCAACAACTTCTTAATACTACCAAAGCCTAAAGACAAAACAGTTTTTCTGTGTTTGTATATATATGTGTGTCTCATATTTTTCATTCTATATGTATTCTTGTAAGTAGTATCAAAGATAAAATTAAGATAATTATTTTTAATCCTTGGAAGAAGATTAAGATGTGTTGAAAGATGGGAACACTTCTACTGCCACCAGCTGTACTACATCCCTTCTTTGAATTTACAGCTTTGAACAAAAACACTGTAGAAAAATACTTTATATAAGTAGATATCATAATGCAATTGTTTTATATTTTAGGCAACAAGCTCAACCAAGCATAAGGTAACAACTTAGATGCATTAGACACTAAGGAAATAAATGGAAGGGGAAAATGGTAAGAAATTTATTGTGAATGGTCATTTTCTGGAGAGAAATACAGGTGAAATAGGGATCTAAATATTGCACTGCATGGCTGGTAACAAATGAAAAAATATTTTATGTCAAATCTGAAMGAACAATATTGGTGAAATGCAGACTACAACCTATTCCTCTACCACTACTGTTCTGAGATGGTCACATAACACTGCAACCTTAAAGCTTTTTTTAAGTGCCATAATTTTCCCTCAATTCATGTGCTATACAGTAGCCATGTGTATATATGTGTATAAAACTGGCACACATTTGTTTAAAAGAAAGACCAAAACCAAAGATAAGTGGAGTTTGGTACTTACCTCCTTCTCCTGACCCAGAGCCATTATCTGAAAAAGAAACAGAGAGGGAGAAAAAAGAAGAAAGCAAATGAAAATATTGCTCCAGGAGCAGCTTTTTGTTCAGGAACTTGTCACTGTAAAACATTACACAGATGTTACATTTCATGAGCCAGCTGTAAAAACAAATATCGCACATAAGGTCTGGCAYCCTTTAACACTGTTTGTCCACACTCACTATGCCCTAGTCTCTCTCTTCCCTGTCAAGATGTTACTTAAGGAACAGCATTATTCAGTACTGAAAACAAATATCTTTCTTAGCCTCTTTTCAACTGYTAGAGATTGAAATTTGTTAAACCAAAGAGAGATAAAGAGTACAAATTCTGATTTTTGGAACGTTTATTTTTCCTTACCCTCTGGCTCTGGGAGTGATACTTCAAGGAAAACTTCAACACATAAATCRCCTGACTGCAGAAGTACCTCCAGAAGACAGCTAGACATCCAAGTAAGGTTGATTTAAGTCATCTAATGACAAAATTGCTTCTGTCAGTTGAGTCAATCACTTGGTATAAAGATGCTCTAATGGCATTGTTATTTCATTGACATTTGACTGACTGGATTAGCATCTGATGAGTGACAGCTTTCAACTGGATCCCATTTGCATTAGCAGTTCAAGTGTCAGCAGGACTCGAGCTTCTTCACCACCCCCGGCCAACTAACTAACTCTGCTTCAGAGCAGTATGGATCTGTTTAGGGATTTTGCATGTGCATCCCACTGGGCAGCGCTCTGCACGGGCTTCAGCTAGCACAGCAGCTAAGACAAGCCCTCAAACACATGAACTGAGTCACAAAACTTCCTGCCTTCCTAGCTCAAAGGAGGAGGAGAGGAGAGAATGGAATGGCAGCTACTGTCAGTGGATTGTTTCCCATTCCCATTAGATTAGCTGCTCTGGAAGCTGAGGAGAGGAGCAGAGCACACATTCTGCTCATCCCACACCTCTCCTTTCCTGCCTGCTTTGGTGATGGAGAAGGCAGCTGAATTTATCKGCTAAAAACTGAAAGAAGGAGGGCAGACAGAGAGAGGAGTGGGAATTTTGCTTCCACACATCAGGTCGTTGTTCACATCAGAGGAAAAACCAAACCCTCTGTTTGCTCAGCTCTCTCCCCTGCTTTTCTTTAAGGAGCTGTATTTCTAAGAATAATTCCCTCTAGTGCGTGGATGAAAGTGTGAAATTCTGCATTACTGGGTCACTTCACACATTAAAAATKATTTCCTGTCACATGGAGTATCAGGAATAGAGATTTGTTTTTCTTTCGCCTTAATTTTCCTTTCTTTCTTCCTATATCACTATTTGGTGTCTAACAGACTGAGATTATAACCTTACAGAAATTAACACAAAAACCAGCAGGTTCTGTTCTCCATTGACAGTGACCCACTTTACTGACAAAGCATGCAATCCCATATAAAATGTCCTTGTTGAGTCACTGAGAAATATGCCTTATGATGCAGTATTGCTTCATTAAGAAATTTGAAGAAGCATGATTTACTTATATGAATTAATATATAGGATTATTTGTKGTGGTGAAATTGTGTCATAAGCAGTTTTGGGGGAGAGGAAACTGACATATAAATATGAGCAAGTTCACCATATGTGATGCATATGAAAGACAAAGGGCAAAATGTCTCAGAGAAGCTTGACTTTCTCCATGTTTTTACTTCCAGCTCTCACTCTCTGCTTTCCCCTGAGGTGAGAAATGCTGCTCAGCCCAGTGTGAGGGGTTTTGGCTAAACCCAGTGTGCAAGGGGCAGGGCAGGTACCACACATGGAAAGCACCCTGTAAATCATGGAGCTGAGGCTCAGACCGCCCATCTCTATAGATAATTGGCTTGATATACATGAAGTCCACTTGGCAGGACATCACAGCAGCAGGATAAATTCATTTCTACTTCTCTGGACTTCCAGTTCTCAAAAAGGATTAAAAAAAAAAAAAAGTGTCATCCTCTACAACACTGTATCATTTTCAACTTTTCCCTGGGAGCTATGCTAGGACTCTCATCTCCAGGGTAACCATGCTAAACTAAGCTGCGGTTCCTGCTTTTTTTTTCTTTTCTTTTCTTTTCTTGAGCCTTGGCTAGATTTTCCCAGGCAGCTGCTGGTTAAAAGAGTAGCATTTTTTTCCAGCTTACTTGGACAAGGAGCCCTGCTCTTTTCAGGCYTTTAATGAATTCAGGGTTTTCAAAAGTTGTCTTCATGCACCAAGATCATTCAAGAAAGATGCTCAAAGTGAAGATGCTGGACACAAGCAAGCAGCATTCCCCCAGCCACTGGTCAGTAATTAGAGGAGGAGTGATTGATCTCTATCTTTACTTAAGCCATCCTTTTCCAAATAGGTGGMTTTTCCTTCAATGTGTTCAAGGCCAGGCTGGATGGAGCAACCTGGTCTAGTGGAAGATATCTTTACCCAGGGCTGTGAGGTGGGAGCTGGATTATCTTTAAAGTCCCTTCCAAAGTCCTTTCCAAACAAGACCATTCCATGGTTCTATAAAAAATATGCTAATACACAAATAGACAAGCTTCTGCTGTGAGCTGCTTTAATCCATAAGGAGTTTCTGGATAAAATACACAAAGAAGGACTTGGATGAGACACAGCATCTGAATGCTGTAAGCACTCAGCTACAGTCAGAATCTCCTTTTTTGTYCTTTCTGAACAGGAGCCATTTCTGTACTACTGTGGGTCTGCTTTGGTGCAGAGGCAGAAAAAGCTCCCCAAAACCAAAAATGCCTGCAGCCTCTTTCATTCAGGAGGGATGGCTTTTAACTCAAAGTAGCATAAAAATGGAACCCATCTCTTGCCCATTTAGAGCAACAGCTCCAAACTGCTAAGTACAAACAGGAGGGCAAACAGTCCACCGACAAATTTTAAGCAAGCAGACCCTTCCATAAGCCACTCCTAAGARAATAAATCCTGTGCTTGTTTCTAGGTCTGCAAATAGCTTTACTCTCCTTTTTTCTTTTTTTTTTGACTCAGAAATTCCAACAGAAAGCAATGGACTGTAGCTTCCAAATGTGTACAGTACACTGAGAAACTGCAAGTATAATCAAGTACTACATCATTGTGTGGTTACATTTTCATGTGCATACAATATAAATCTGGCAGCAGTCAAAATCAATATTAAAACCTGTGTATGCAGACCCAAAATTTCATCCATACATTCTCTTTCATTTCTCTAAACAACCATTTTTAATGTCAAAACTTGCTTTTTGTTTATTTCTAAAGCATCTATAATTGACTCTTTTTTAAACATTGCTTATTTTAGAATCCTGAAACTCTGACAGTCTTCCGGCAAAGGAAATAAAAAAATACATTGCAAATCACTTAAGTCTGTAAAATTTTAATCAAAATATTACCTGCCAAGATACAGAATAATGATTTAGTGACTAAATCACTCAGTGTAGCCTGTTCCAGTGCTGTAGCTACAGAAGGTATCAATCCCTAGCAAATGGGAAGTATTTTATACTCGTATGAGATTCAGAAGTCTGATATACTTTAAATACTGAACAGTTGTTCCAATACTAAGGAGGAATTTCATCCTACTGTCTTGGGTGCATCCCACCAGGATGAAGTTTTGCTTTGAAAAAACAAAACTGTGATAGGAAACCAGTGAATCTGTCTCCCAGATGATGCCATAGAACAAAGMAATTTAATAACAAATTCAAAGGCAACCAGTGAAAATTAATGGAGGTCTACCAAATATCTTTTAATTTGATATCTGAGTCTCCATTATAGGTGTAACAGATCAAGAGCACAAACATGTGGCYGTCCTGGCAGGGCATGGAGAGGTCCTGGGTGCTGACTTTTATCATCCGATATTTTCTCATCACCCAAAGCACATCAGCACTCAGGGAGCAGCAGGTGCCATTCTAGTGGAGCTCTGCTGAGGCACTTAAAGTTGCAACAGTGTAAGTGTAGTACTCAGAGCCTGAATCAGAACCTCTGCTTCACAAACCTGTTTTCAGTACTTTCTGGAGCATTGTGTTTCAGCACGTTTCCTGATCTGTTACACTAAGTGCTAAAAATTATGCTGCATTTCCTGGKTTTTTTGTAGGACTTAAAGAAAAGGAGAGGAAGGTTGAAAAAAAAAATTCCTGTACTAGCTGTATAATGTAGTAATTAGCTGCCAGCAACCTGAGGCTGAGAAGAATCAATTTTTCATTTCAAAATTTYTTTTTCTTAGTAGACTAGAATGCATATATATGCAAACACTCCTTGTTGTTCCTAAAACATTATCTTAGAATTTTGTTTYAGTGATAGAAATAAATTTTCATGCTGTGTGTCCATTTCTTACAATGATTTCGGCATGAAATTAAAAATATATAATTTAATTATACATCCTCAGTGCAAACCTTCGTATTTCTTGGGTGTTGTTATAGTAATATGTGAGTCYTCCAAACTGGATTGCATTTTATTTCCTGTTTGTTCAACATCTGGAGCTAATTTATAGGTGGGAGATTGGGAAAGATGAGTAGATTCAGTCACCATTCCATGATGCTGGAATTATGCTTCTGAGCTGGACACAAAACATGGGATTCCTTCGGTATTAGGACCAAAAACAGGTTGTTTTGGCCCTTAGCAAACATGAGCCAGACCTCAGGATAGGTCTGTGCCGCAGTCAAAGGCCTCAAAGAGCAGCTGGTGTGAAACATGCTGCATTTAAATCAGGTAACTGGCACTGGCAGCGGTGAGGACTTGGACTGGGTACCCTGCACGTGCATTTACCCCAATTTCCAGATAAGATTCTGCAGCTATCACTGAGAACCAGGCCTGATAACTCTAAATGGTCATTGCAACTAACCAACATAAAGTTAGTAAGGAYTGTGCATCTGACCCACAGCCACGCTTTTGGCCGCCTTATGTAACCTTGTTTAGATTAATCCGAGCAACCATTCTCTATCCAAAGATGAGGGATGTCTCACAAYTTAATATTTTTGTGCATTGTTTATGTACTAAAGATTGCAGTTGTTGACACTACTGAGCCATTTAGTTTCATTCTAAGAAAGCCAGACATGTGTCTGGTCTCACCAGYTTTGAATCTCTCCAGAGGTTCAGAACACCACTGATGGTTAAAGTTTCTGTGTCTAAGAGTAWGTTGTAATACTCAAGACAGGGAAAACCTGTCCCATGTATTTGAAACGTGGAAAAATCTATGCTTTAAGTGTGTGGAAAGACAAAAAAAGACAAGTTCATTAAAATGTGAGGTAGAATGATTTTGTGGTTATGCATATCTTCAATGTAATGACCCAAAGTCAAAGATGATGCCTTGGATACAGGTAGAGCAGTAGTCAGGATGACCAGTGTCACTTGTTGGATGCTACACTAACTCTGTATATCCTAAAAATAAAAGTCCTAAAGAAATGGCTAATTTGGAATCTGCTCCAAATTAGTTAAAAGCCTTTTGATGGATATCAACACTCCTCTATAAGCATCACAGAAGCATTAATAATCTATTTTCTCAGATAAAGTGTTTCAGCTTGTAGTATTTATTTATTAATCTGTTAGCATATCAGAAGATATATCAGATTTCTTGTCTAGCAAAAGGTTCCATTCCTAAAGAGGACTTGGGCTTTCCATGTTATTTCAAAAGCACAAAAATTTTAATTGCTGGAATTAAGGGTAAAACTAAAGAGCTAACCATAAAACATCATTCATTAGTAACACAAAGTGATGTTTTACATACCAGAATAACAAGGTCCTCTTGATACCACTGTTATCTCTTTCTGGTGCTTGCAAGCAGCTCTCCTGAGGAAGCATTCATTTTGGTAAGTGTCTCCATTTGATCCACAAACTGGAATATAGTTCGTGTGACACTAGAAAAGAAATTATAATATAACCCAGTCATACAGAAATCAAGTGATTAATCTGAACTGCATATTAATATACAGAAAGATAGTTGTGTTATTAACAGCATCTTATAACCCTTTTTGCTAAAGAACTACTTGAAAYATATTAGTTTTTCAGTATCACTATATGTATTCCTCTTGGATCACTGAAATARTAGTCTAACTCCACATGGACTGAACATAGGAATTCAGTAGGAAAGATTAAAAGCACAAAATAACTATGGTGGGACTTTGTACTGGCTAGAGGGAATATGCCAGGCATCTAGAAGTATTTGAAGGATAAACACTGAGGCAGGAGAAAACTTCTTCAAGATAATACAAGAAAGTATGACTAGGCACAGGGGGCTGAAACTGAGCAAAGGGGAATTTAAGGAGAACAGTGCTTAAGGGGAGATTTGCTGACCTTTTTGGTCAGAACAGTCTTACAAAGGAGATGGAAAACAAAAGCCACTCTCATTAAATTCAAGAGCATCATGAGTCTTTTACTTGGTCAACAACTATAACAACGCTTTTCTATTACTACATTGAAAAATTTAAATCTTAAATTTAGTAGAATTTGATACAAATAAAAAGAAAGAATGGAAGAAAGGAAAACTTRTCATTCATAACAGCTTTTTCAGAAGCTACCTGCATTTTGCTGTTTTCTTACATTCTAACAGAAATGGATTATAAACCCCTTGTACACATAATGTGCATTCAGATGCTGGGCCCAGCGATCTGCCTAACATCTGAGAGTGCTGCATGACTTCCTGCTGAACTGGAGGTCCAAACCCTGCTTCACAGCATGGAAAAGGAGATATTGCCCTGTTTGGGGGTGYGGTGGTAACTGTAATGTCAGACACCTTTTGCATCTTCAACATCCCGATGGAAAAAAAGCCCAACCAAAAACAAAAGCTAAGCAATGATGAAATACAGAGTAGCCACCAAAGTTCTTAACCATGCAAAGTTTATGATTAAACTGGTATTGTTCAACCCATGAGAGWGCATGCAGAAATAACAACATTAGTTAAGCTAAAATGACTTAAAAATAAAAGAGTTTCATCTCCAAATTCCAAATGAGAATCTCTCCCACAACAGTTTCTTTGTGCTTTGACATACATAAAGGTCAAAATACTGAAATGTTAAAACATAATTCTGAAGAGTATTACCCTCCAGTCCTTTGTCATCCTGCAATAGASGACCAACTGAGAATTAACTAAGCAGGTACGGACAAAAAAAAATCATTCTGCCAGCTCTGAAAATTATTTCTAACAGTTTTGTAATACTTCCCCATAGTGAGCAGCTCTCAGACACTCAACTATTAGTCCTGCCACATGCCATACAGAACAGTCATTTCTAGAGAGTAATTAAAAGGCAACTCCTGAGGGGGACAATACTTTCCAATAGATGATTATCTGTTCAGTAGATAATTCTCAATCCTCCTTAAGTCACTCTGTGATGTTTTAAATTTGCAAGTTCTCTTCTGAGGATAGAAAATGAACAGTAAAGAGATTCCTTTTTTACAGTTTGGTAAGCCTTTAGTGATTTGTTACAGWGCAGCCCAAAGTTCTCCTGTGAGCACCCTTCAGGAGTGAAGTTGTTTTCTTGTGAGGAAGTCCTCTAATACCTCAAATGGCCAAAAGGGAGAGCAKCTCTTCGTGCACARGATCTGCTCWGCASAGTGTGCCATGGGAAAATCCATCCAAGRTCCATCCAGTGCTGTGTGATTTCAGTTTCCAACATCTGAATGGCTTCTAAGATTTGCTCACTGTCACTTAGCTCCTTTTCCTATCCTCTCCTTTARAGCAGTTATCTTATTAAACTGATTGTTGTAAAGACTTTCTCACTGAAATTGGAAAAGAGCCCCATGATGTCTCTCTCTCTCTCCTCATCCCTCCTCACCCCATCTTACCTTCCACACTGGTTCATAACACACGCAGTAGGCACTGATCAGTTTTTCATTCAGATTTTGTAAAACTCATCCAAAATACAGYAAAAGACCTTTTAGCCTGCAGAGCTCTTGCTGCCATGACATTATAGATGTTTCAAACAACACTGAAATTTGTCATCCATTTTCCATAATCTGAAATAAGTTTGTTCCAGTCTCAGCCTTAGTTCAAGGGTGGCTCTGATTAGTTGTGCCACTCTACTCCCCAAAACACCTCTCTGTCATGCAGATCTCACTGAGTTACCACTTCCTYATGAGGGGAAGAGGAGGGGCAGGCACTGATCTCCTCTCTGTAGTCACCACTGACAGGACCCGAGGGAATGGCCTGAAGTTGTGTCAGGGAGGTTCAGGTTGAATATCAGGAAAAGGTTCTTCACCCAAAGGGTGCTTGGGCAGTGAAACAGGATCCCCAGGGAAGTTATCACAGCACCAGCCTGACAGAGTTCAAGTGTTTGGACAATGCTCTCAGGCACACGGTGTGACTCCTGGCATGTCCTGTGCAGGGTCAGGAACTGGACTCAATGACCCTTGTGGGCCCCTTTCAACTCAGCATATTCAGCATATTCATGGATTCTATGATTTCCTCACTAGCAGGAACATCTTACCTGGCCACAACCTGGATCCCAGATCAATTTAATTTTGCAACTCTTTTGTTAGGGTTTATTTTTCCAAAAATTGCAGTTTTAACATAAAAAATGCCTTGCTGTATTAATTCAGCAAGTATTTTCCTGGCTAAAGCTTTTGACATACATAATATATATGTTATGCAAAGACACTTAGACCCTTGAACTTCAAGCAGGGGTTGCAAAGTAATCTTAGGAAAAAAATGTAGTGGCACAGTTATCCAGCTCTGTGATGAATAGGAAACACACTTCTGGAAGAACAGGGTGATATTCCCACATCTTCCTTTCAGTGSCTCTTCAGCTGAACCACTATACACAAATCTGTCTGCTTTCCTTTCAAAACCTTGAAATATCAGAAAAAAATAGCTAGCCCTCAGATAGTCTTGCATGTGATGAACCTAACAGTTTGGGCTGGGTRTTTGCTGCCTGGAAATTTTGGTGCTGCTAGTTGCAGCAAATTGAGTAAGCTCAATTAAATTTGAGAGTTACAAGAAGATTTTCAACCTGCTGTGTCTGAAAAACACAGTATCTTCTCCTCACCCATAGACTTATTTCCTAAGAGTATAGAATAAATTATTCAACAAGTACAAGTAAACATGCAAGTAGTTTAAAAACAATGCTTTAAAAAAATGCATTCTTCAAAACAAATTAACAGTTTAGCACATGGACTAGTTTTTTTTTTTTATGTCTTCAAGACCTGGTTATTAGGAAGTCACAAAATTTACCACCTACAAAAAATAAAGGAAATCTTTGTTTCTCCTAGGGTTGTATTTATTTCCTTTTTTTTTTAATCATTAATGAGCTTTGATTTTAGTATTTTGCATAAATAAATGTTACAGACAGACTGAGACAGATGAAAAAGCCTTGTAACATAAGAATTTTTTTTCACCCTTTTAAAGGCAGCTAGAACAATGTCCCCATCACAGGTGAACAGCACASTATCAAAAGCCAGCTCTGAAACACCGGAATCCAAAACCAGTGAAAGTTCATATACACACCATTGCTATTCTGGTTCCCCTTGATTTATTATTTATTGCAAAYGGAACACACAATTATTTTTAAAACACTGAAAGACAGCCCACTCCAAGGTTTGCTGATAACACTGCCAGTTCTTCCAGTTTTACCACGAGTCTTGTACATAATATTTGATACATTTGTCCTGGCTAAAAACTGTGAAAAGAAAGAACTGTGGTATTTTTCTCTAAAAAAAGTTGGTGGCAGAAGGGGAGAAGAATTGCCATGATGGTTATAAAAACTGTAAACTAAAGGCTCAAAAACAGAAAAAAAAATTAACCTCCTGTTTATTTATTTTTAAAACTTCCGAAGACATTTTAATTTTTTTTTTTTTCTGAGCAGGGCTAATTCATTGTTCAAATTCAAAACCTTTATGATCACTGGTGACCTAGCTATTATCTGATCCAATCAGCACCACTGAAAAAGGGGCTTATGGTCAGAGTCCATAAGCCTGTTGCTGAGTGGAATTTTTGAAGCAGTGACTCTACAAATACTTCAATACACCTGAAGGATTTGTTAGAAATGGCAAAAAAAAGATGAGCAGCCCTTACCTGGAACTGACACGCACATTTCAATCCATCTCCCTCTTCCTTGCACACTCCTCCATATTTACATGACGACTCATCACACACTCTTACGTCAGATTCCCTTACATTTAACTCTGCAGAAAAACAAGACAGGAAAGAAATTTTAAGATTAGTTATTTTGAGGACTGCCTTGTCCTTAAACCCTCTGAGCACCCTTGCTGCCTTAGTCCCATATAGAAATTAAAGGAAAAATGCCGGAGCTGTTGCTCCAGGCTGCCTTGCATGGGCTGAGCCCTGTCCCTGGGCTCCCCTCCAGGGGCAGGTCCTGCTCCCCARAGGCAGCTGCGCCTGGCTGCGAGAGTGCTTGTGGCTAAATGCTGATTCAGCACATAAACAGATACACAGAAAGCATATATTTACACTACCCAAATTCTCTTCCATGTTTCCCCTGATGGGTTGCCACAGTGCAAAACCCTTCTCCACAGAAGTTGCTTCTAGTCAGAGTCAGGAGCTTTATACAGGTTATAGCCTCTGTTTCTCACCTGCTACCTCTTTTTGCTTTGCTCTCTACAAAGGTCCCGAAGAAGTAGAAAAGCTAAACCATCAGAATTTCTCTGCCTGGTTTTTCAGTCTCTGGCATGGCCACACTGTTATCCTTCAGACTAAAAATAAACCCAACTGTGTTTAAACTATTATAATTTGCTTGCACTGTAGGAGCCAGAGTAATGAACCAGAGATCTGTGTCTTAGTTCCTGCATAAAACTTTGGAGCACAAGTGGCAGCTCCTGTCACCATAAGCCTCCAGCACAGGCAGAGCTGGCAATAGGGAGGGGAAACCAAGGGGCTTTACACTCAACTGCATAGGAACTAGCTCCAGCACAAAGRTCTCCTAACTAGCTGCAAGCTTATTTTGGACATCACAATCCAAGGCTAGTTTTAAAAGAGAATAAATATATTCTTTTGAAATAAGTATTTGATTTGAATTATATATAGGAAAGAGAGCAAAAGAAAGCACAAGTGGGATAATGGAAGTGGTCACTGTCTGCCTAAATGTGACCTCATCAGGCTGTACGGGCACAATGCTAGTACAATTGATTCCAATGAAAAGGGCAAAATAACACCAAGGGCTCTGGAAAAATCCCYTGGCACTGTTAAATGTGCAGTGAAATCAGAGGATATGATTCAAAGATGTCTGTGCTATGGTTCAAACCAGAAACCTTCAGGACTCCATAGCAAGTATGATCCACTAAAGAGGTTCRCTGACAGTGGTGTGATTTAAAATAATGTCTGTGACTTTTAATAAGCAAGCCCTATGCAGAAAACTGGCTTAAAGAAAGAACTGAACACCAGCCATTCAGAAATAGGGAAAGGTAGGTCAAAAGCAGAAGAAAATAATCCTYGCTGCCACTTAGTCTTAAATAGGCAATCAGCCTCCTCCTCACAGCAGCATCAGCACTTTGGTGTGACAGTGACAGACACCCTGGAAAACTGCTCCTATGTGTTTATGTAACATTATACACCCACATATAGTTTATATAAATAAATAAATAAATAAGCAATAATTAATGTAATRAATTTTAACACTTTTGCCACATGCTTCTATATTTAACAGAGCATGCATTTTTATGTATTTTTTATGGCACTGAAGTTACAGGATTACAGCTCAATGAAAAGTCCAGTTACAATCCACATATTTTTTTTTTTGTCAGCCATGAGAAAAAATTGAGAAACATATTGATTCTTTTCCCTCCATATGTCCATGGCTCCCAAAAGCACAGATGAGGAGGGCAATGTGTGTAACAATGGGCAGATAGGTATCCTGGTTGCCATCACAACCCCGTGCCTGTGTTCTCTAATGTTATTCTTAATGTCGCCGTTTATCAAGCGTGACTGCTGCGTTGTAGGGACCAGGCTAATGTGACAGAACATAGCAGCTTTTCAATTTAATGTGCTCATAACTCGCTCCTGAAGGAAATGTGCCTTTCTTTCTCTTCATGAAGGTCTGTTCCACGAAGATGAACAAACTATCAAAATTAATTAAGGGGAAATGATTGTCGTATCTGAAAGAAGGGTCCACCTTTAGGTGATATGACATTTGAGAACATGAAATTCTAGAAAGGAATATGTGTACAGTGAAATTAGAGCATGCACTGCTTTCAAAAGACTCTGTTCATCAGATCAGGAAAAAAATGAGACATTGGTCCCCCCTGCTCAACTCTCAGCTGAGCATGTTGGACTCAGTGCTTGCCAACATCCTAMCCCCTGCTCCTGATCAGCAGAAGAAACCCCTGGGCAGCTGCAACTCCTGCTTGAATTTCTCTGAGTCTCCACAATGTCCAACTGCCTAAGCAGTGTAGTGCAGACTTTTCCTCACTGGTGTTCGCCCACTGTGGAGAGGGCACACAGACATGCAGAAAGGARCCCCTTCACCAGTGATGGGCAAGGGACCTCACTTTTTTGCAGAGGAGAAGGATGGGATGGGCTCAGAAAGAGAGGTCAGATAGCAGATCAGCATCAAGGCTGAACTCSAGATATACTTGTTCATAGCTTAGCTATTGCTTTGCCTGCAAAAGCCAGAGAGAAAAGGAAAGATTTCAGAACAAAACTGTAAGAAAGGATATGAAGATGGGGGCGCAGAATTAGCCCTTGTGAACCTCCCTCACCCCAAGGAAAAACGATATTTGGCATTGTTTTTGATCCCACAGGAGGAATTAAGAGGAGAGAAATGACACTGTGCTTTTAATGACTRCTTCATTTTAGGCATGGGCTGTTTTTCTTTCCATATAAATGATAAATACTGATTATAAGCCTTATGGCATTAAATGAACACTGAGAAGGAAAGGTCATGCAGAGACCAGGAGACAACATGATTTTTCAAAGTTGTACAAAAAACAAGATATCCTGGTGATTGGCACTTGAACATGACAGATGAACTTTATTCTGTGACARGATGTCACCTAATCCCTTATTCCATTCAGTGGCAAATTCCAGCAGCAGTGAAATCAGCCTCCAATGTGTGCATGATTACATCTGATGGAATCACAAGTACCGGGAAGTGTGGTGGCTGTAATTACTTCTGCACCCACAGCACTCYGCTCAAAAAGGAGTACATGTGGATGGGTGGATGATGTTAGAAGAGTAATGTGAGGAGGAGCTGTAGATGTCTTGCATGTCTGAAATGTGCTCTCTTCTCAGTGAATTCCCCACAGACAGAGAATTAAAACAGTCTCTGCAATTACTTCCAGCAGAGTGGAATCATCTTTGTAAGAACAGGTCCATGAGAAGAGCAAGGATATGTAGCAAATGGTTCGGGTAATTTCTTGCATGTTTCTTTAGTGCTTATTGTAACTCGTTTCCTTGACTTCCAGCAGGTATAAATAAGAGAAAGCCTCAGTGTGATTCATTAGGCACAGTGAGAATATGCTAGGTAGTAATCCATCAATTCCCAAGAGAAAATATAATTAGCGCAATTAAATCAGGCTTTGAAATTTATGATAAAATTAATCTCCAAAGACCTGAAATGAGGCATTTAAAATGATTTGCTAGTATCTGTTCAGCCAATACACTTCCTGGTTGTGTGAGGCCTGACTGGCACAGAGCAGTTTGCAAAGACCTACAGCAAGGTCTTCTGGGTTTGTCTTTTTTTTTCTCTGTTGAAAAGAATTCACTTTGTGAAAATTTGTTAGATCAGTAAAGATGAGGAAAGCCTTCTCCATTTTGACTCMTTTCAGAGAATGTGAAGTACAGCTCGATACAAGTAGCTGCAGATTGGCTTTTTGCCTGTGACCTCAAAATGCATTACTCTGAGGCTCTTGTTATAAGGTAATTTACATGTGTCAAAATGCTGAACCTGAAGATGAAATCAAATTTGTAGCTTTAAGTACATCAAACATCTTGTTTCCATCTGGATATCTCAAGAATAAAGTAAAATCTAAGATGGGCAAATCTGTTTGCTTTGCTTTTTCATAACTCATGTTTCTCCTGGGGTGGGCAATAGTACATAGTAATGATGAATGGACATAAGGAACCAAAAAAATACCTTTCCCACATGAAAGTGAGCATGTGACTATTGCATCTGTGCCTGAGAAAAMAACTCACTCTGCCTGCCTGTTATCTGTTTTCTCTTTCTATGGGTAAGTTTCCAAATAGTAGGAGTTGGGACCCCTTGCTGCCTTTTGCTCTTGACCTATGGTTTTGGTAAAAAAGGGGTAAAAGGGTAAAAAAAATTGCATTAGAGGGAAAAGGCAAGGATTTTTTGTCCTCCAAACAGTTTGTTCTTTGTGAAGCCAAGCTTTAAATTAGGAYGTATGACCTCTGATGAAGGTCATATATAGGCACATACACACGGACAGAGCTGGGAGAATTCACAAAGTCTGTAACTCTACAGCTTAACAGAACCCTCAAAGTTGTAAGAACTTGAGTTGAGTCAACATCGGCTTGGAAAAGGGGCTCAGGAGAAATTATGTTGTGTAAGGATATGTTAGAGCACACAAAGTCTGCTGGAGATAGTGATATTTTGACTGAAGCTCTCAGGACCACAAAACAGAGTCAAATAAGGTGAAATCTGATGAACAGAAAACCTATAACCTGCTCAGTTATGGGAGTCAATCTTTTGACTCTGGATTGGCTCAGGCAAATCACTGGCTTTTTTTGTTGTTGTTGTTTTTTTGTTTTGCTAAATTATTTATATATGAATGGAGAATTTAATGGAGAAAAAAACCACCCAATGAAATCTTTCCCTTATAAAGGGAATTATAAATCTCAGGTGCTCACATGACAAGCACAGTAATAACCTGAGTCTTAAACTGAGCTCTTGACTAAACCTTTACCTGCCAGTCCCAACCTTTGCCACACAACAAAGGTGATACTCAGAGCCAGGCATCTGATCCCATGCTTCCCAAGGACAGCCTGCCCACTTCAACCAGGTGAGTTTGAATGGCACTGCACAAAAAACTATCCAGGGAAGAGTTTTGGATGTCCTTAGAATAGCTCTGCTCACCTCCTGCTGCCAGCTCAGAACAAAACTGCACAATTCTCCTGTAAATCCTACCCATGGCTTGCAGACACACGAGCATCCCATCTGGTAGTGGCTTCAGTCACTTCAGATTTCCATCACCCACAGCGRCTCTGACATTGGTTCAGACACTTAGCTCACATGCACACGTCTATACATAAACATTTACATTTAGATGTCTTAATCTACAAGCTCAGCTCCATCCCACAGCTTTTGGAAGCACATCCAGAACAGCTATTCCTGCAGGAAGTCATGCAAATGCTTACAGAGCTGTTTCATCCAGGCTCTGAACAGAAAGTGTAATTGTAGGAACTTCCTAATATCTAGGAAAAGTATATATTAGGAAAAATACCTTCAAAAGACCTAAGCCTGCCCTGACACAGCTTCATGCCTTYCACCAGGTGCTGTCACTGCTCACCAGAGAGAAGAGGTCAGTGCCTGCCCCTCTGCTTCCCCTTGTGAGGAAGCTGCAGCCCACRAGGAGCTCTCCCCTCAGCCTCCTCTTCCCCGGGCTGAACACACCAAGTGACCTCAGCCACTCCTGGTGTGGCTTCCCAACCAGACCTTGACCCTTTCCTCATCCTTGTTGCTCTCCTTGGGACATTGCTGGCTTCAGCACTGCAAACAAAGGAGAAAGTGGCTTTCTTGCTTCATCAGTCAGAGAAAAAATTATTACTAAAACACTGGAACCATGAGCTTCCCAAGTAAGTGTGTATCATTGATAAAAYCTGAGATTACCATTTATTTGGGAATTAATAAACAACCTCTGCATTATGTTTTGCAGAGCATTTTATAATCCTTGTGTTTCAGCAGTTGTGGATTATGTAAATCACAATAACTTACATTGTAGAGTTTATGTTTGCTGATTTTCTTCTCAGAAATTGTCATAGGTTAYGGGAGAAGAAAAAGAGAGCAGACAAGCCCCTCAGACAAAATTAGCAATTACTTGTCCAAATAAATAATACTTGCTTGTGTCAAACAAGGCAAAGCAAGACAGAACAGGTCATGCTATCTTGTTCAAATGAAAAATTATGTTTTTCAGAAAAGAAAACAGACAGAACAAACTAGTGGGAAATAATTTAGAGAGAAGAAGGATGCCCTTCAGACACTGCATATCCCCTTTGAATATGGCTGTTGCCACTGATTTGAGGTGACAGTTTAGCAAAAAATTATAAGAAATTAAGAATGTGGAGAGTGGAAAGAGAAGAACAATAAAAGAATTTTTAAATAAAGGCAATCAGAGAAGAAAAAKATTAAAATGAAAATGTAACACAAGAAAATCTAAAGCAAATGTAAGCTTTAAATAATTAAACCAGTTTAAAGTCATTTAAATGTCCTTTTCCTGATGTCATATGGTATAATTATCTTTCAGACTTGAATTAAAAGAAAACAATTAACTGGGACAGTCAAGAGGTTATATGAAAAAAAAATTTAAAATAAAAAAAATTATTAAAATTAATTTAAAAAAGCATAGACAACTGTAATCTAACAGCATGCAAATACTCCCACATTTTTTTTAATTGGTCAGTTGATGGATGCCTTGTGTGGCTGATGGCAAATATGCTGTTTTGAAAACAATCTTAGGCAGTATTAGAGGATAGCAAAACCTGTTTTGCTGTGTCTCAGYGCAATATTTAATGCTCAATTGTGCAGAAAGAAAAAATAAAGCTGTGCTTTGGCTCTTGAAAATGCTATCTGAGTGAATAAAGCTTGAAATATTTCCCTAAAACTACTTTTACAAGACTGCATTAGCTTTTGATTGCTTAAGTGCTGTCCAATTTATCTAGGATGATTATACTTTTACATTTCAAATCACCATAGTTTCCTTTTTGAGCAGAGGAAAACTGAATGCATACACGCTGCTGAAGCAATTAGTATTCTTGTACACAATAGGAAACCACAGCAATTTTTAACAACTAGCACTCACACAGCAAGGTAACAAGGCAGGCTTTGAACCTGAGGGTCTACCACACTGCAATATTCACAGTGCTGGTGTGCCTGAGATTAACTCTATTCAGTGTGAAAAAATAAGGAAAAGTGCCATAGCGATGAGTGTTTGTATGACAGYTCCATCAAAATATTGGGTGCAGCCGGTGGTACATTTCTGCTTTCATCAAGGGAAAAAAATACTTGCAGAGAAAGTTAACTTCTTATATTAAAAGCTTTGGCAATATTTCAGAAATTCTATATTATCTGTAGGTGAATATGTAACCAAATGGTACAAATCAACAAGCTGCGCAGCTGGTTGGAAACAGGGATAGACGTGGTGGGTACCTGGAATTATTTTCTCTCTCATGAACACTTTTGTATCAAGGTCAGGCAGTGCAGCAATCTGGCCTTCAGGACCTGGGTCTGGTGTGCTTCTCTGTCAGCAGCTATCCAGGACACTGACTCAAAAAAAAAAACTTGCTTGCAAAGCAGAATATATCTTACTACAAAAAATTATTGACTATGATTATGCAAAGCCATTATAATAAGTAAGCATGTCATTGCATATTTTTACATAAAATTAAAGTATTAGAAAAGGAACATGCTCATATAGCATATTTACAGCAAGATTGATTAAAACATATATTATCAATCTTCAGTCTCTAAGGAAACCAAGGCTGTGCAGGAGCTGCAACTTTCCAGACAGGTTGGTTTGTTCCTATAACTTTTTCACTCACTGGGGAATTTCAGCCAAATCTGRCAGCAGGAGATGCTGGGGACACTGGTCTTCTTACAAGCTAATGGAAAATCAGTGGCTGCTTGGAGAAAGGGGGGTCTAATGTCTAATGTCTCCACTGCCAGTTGGAGGAATTCAGGGCATGTCCTGGTTTGAGCCAGGGTAGAGTCAATTTCTTTTCAGTAGCTGTTGCAGTGCTGTTTTGGATTCAAAATGAGAATGAGTTGATAATACACTGATGTTTGGGGGTTTTGTCATGTTTATCCCAAGTCAAGGACATTTTTTTCCTTGTYTCATGCCCTACTAGTGAGGAGGTGAACAAAAACTGTGAGAGAGCACAGCTGGGACAGGTGACTCAGACTGACCAAAGGGATATTCCACACCATAGAACATCATGCCCAGTACATAACATGGGGGGAATTACCTGGAAGGGAGGCTGATCTGGGTTCAGGAAGGAAGGTCTGGCATCAGTCAGTGGGTAAATTATACCGTTAAGCCTTGACAGTTGTGCAGCATGTGCAATTACAGCCAGTGGGAAAATGTTATTTGTCCTTGCTCCCTTAATGTTCCCTTGCTTTCTTGCTCTGTCTCTCAGTTTGCAGAGTAGATGGTCAAATACTCAAAACATYTGCAAGCAATTTAGTAAGGGTCTTCTGTCTCTCCTCTCCCCTGCCCCCCAAGCTGGGGAGCTTCTCAGGCTTTCCAGCATCATTGCCCATATAGGAACACATCCAGCAAGTACAGTGCTCCCATGGAAGCTACAGCTTTGGCTAATGAATCCTTGTCCTGAAGAAATCTTTCTATGCCAATTACAAACCAAGGTGAACTCTTCAGTCCTGCTCATGAAGTAAATCTGACTGTTAGTTTCCCAAACCTTTAGAGGAGTGGTAAGCTGTTCAGACACTAAAACAACAGAGCCCTCATTTATACTCCCAGAGAACCTGAATCCAAGTAAAATAGTGGTAAAAATGAGCATTAAAGCAATTAATAATCTTCCATAAACATTGCAGGGAATTTCTTCTTTGATCTCCAGGTGACATACATGACTCAGGTTGATTTCTAAATTGGAAAATAATATTGGTCAAATTCTGATCCCATTCCTTGCACAAAACTCCAAGGCAGAGAGTCCAGGGACAGCTAGCCAGATTAAGAGCCAGAATAGAGGTGTCATGTTCTATTGGGTCTCCAGAATTACAATATTTGCATACAGGTAGGGGATGGATGGCTGATGGCTCTACCCTCACCCTGGTGCTTATTCCTGAGCTCCTTCTGTTTTCTGCTCCTCACTTTCATTSTTTCTACAGCAGAAAAGAAACAAGCCCTGGTGTGAGCAGCCAAGAAGATGCCAAGAAGATGCAGTCCTTCTATAACCATGTCAGTCATCTAATCACTGCCTACAGAGCTCTGGGATGCAGGCAGAGAAAGGAGCCTTCATCCCTGTGAGCAAGAGTAAGGGAAGCGTGTAAAGGGCCTGATCACGAAGCTYCTTGTCATTGTTGGAACAAGGGCTGAAGTCAGCAGAAACCTGATCACATCAGAAGTATGTCCATTTGCCACAAAGCCCACGTATTTTCTTCACTCTCAAGGTCATGTCAATCTATGCTTGTCTTCAAGTCCTAGCACAAAAAGAACTGAGCTCTATGTGYGGGTTGACACTTTCCTCTAAGCACAGCTATGGAAGCGACTTGGCTTCTTGTCTTACTTCATTTTAAATACATTTGGGGGGAAATCAAAGCCAACTATAATTCCTCATTAACCTCCCCACTTTCTCTTTCCCTTATTCTTCTTGTGGTTTCGGTGTCAGAGAGATATTTAAAAAGCAGCTATGTCTTGGTCCTTGAAAGCTCCACGGAAACTGTATTCACAGCTGTGGAACAGCCTCCCAGTTTGTCATGGAGGGATGAGTTGACCTTCTGGGAGCCATTATCTCAAAAACTAAAATAAATTCAATAATGATTTTTTAAAAATAAAATCTCTCCCAAGAAGAATGGAAAGCACTTAGAGGGAACTGCTGGCTTTTCATGGATGAACCAACACAGTGCTGACATAGATAACACTGCACAACTCAGGTTATTACACATGCTCTGCATATTACACACATTATGCATGATTGCCAAAAATTTTATGTTTCTTGGGGAAAAAAAGAGAAATATTTTTAAAAATGAGAAATATATATATATATATATATATACACACATTCAAAATCCATATTTTCAGTAAAATATATTTTCAGTGTTCACTTTTAGCTCCAATGCTACTACTCATTCCTTTCTAGTTTTCCATTTATCACAACATTTTTCTTTTAGAGATAAAAAACAGAAGAAGAAAACTATCTGGAATGGAAAATCTTTGCATTTCTCAGCTTCAAATCCCAGAAAAATGGATGTCTTTTGGTGAATTTTCTAGAAAAACACTATTTACTACAAAATGGTGTTCAATGAGGAACAAGTCTATTTGAAAAGGTGTTCTGCCATTTGGCATASATAATTTGAGGCCCCAGTCCTATATATGCCTGCACAGAGACTTAACCCTGAGCGTTTGTGATATCTAAATAAGCTGAATGGAACTGATTATGTGCAAGACAAAGAATGTCCTTAAGTGCTTGTAGGATCAAGGACACAAGCAATTTTTTGAGGATCTGATTTTAATGCAGAAGGCAATTAACTTAGGATTCTGTCTGTTGGTTACAAATAKAAGTAGAGTTACAGAGTGGAGAATGTTTTAAAGCACTGTGTATTTTCCAGGTTTGAAACTTTTCCTTAAAAGCAGCAGAAAATATCTGACAAAAAGTTGTCAGATAGTGTATTAATCTTAATTACTCACTCTCTACAGGGAAAATGCTGCTGTCTGCAAGACCATTTGATAGTGAAAATCTATAATGTGACTTCAAATAGCTTAAATTTTAGATATTACTCATTGCTCCCAGTTACTATCATTAGCAGCTATGTGAAATACCTAGAGGCTGCAGTGAAGATCAGAGCTCCCTTCTGAAAGGCATGGGTGAGAAGCAGCCCATTACTTACAGCATAAGCACAGAAACCATACAAATTGTGATAAAAATTATATAATATCACTTCCCTTTCAGTGGATGAGAATAAGGAGGAAAAGTATATATAGAGGGAAGGATTTATTCAAGGCAGCAACACAAGGCCAAGGCAGGATGCCACAATAGAGCTTGTCTCTGTCCAATTGTTTTGCTACAAGGTCATCTTTTCTCCCTCTCATCACCTTCCCTTTAACAGAAATATTTTCAACACCACAGCTAGAAAATTATTGTGATCACCAAAAATGGAGCAGACACAAAAAGATTTAGGCAGTACATGTTGATTAATTTAAAAAATGAGAGAAAGAAATGAATACTAACACACTAAGGCTACTAATGCTAACTAAAGAGCTGTGTTGATGTATCAAATGCAGCTTGCAGGACTCATTTGCTGTATTCAAATGGCTGATAATCACTGCTCAGAATTCAAACTGTGCTGCTGTGATAGAGCCTAATGCAGACAGTGCCATGCAAACCCAGAAATGTGTCTCATAGTCCCACTGGGAAAAACTTGTTTGTTCAGGAACACAACACTGTAGGGGTTGGCTCTTGTGCAGCAAGACATGGAAATATGGAGGAGCCTGAACAAGCTTTTAGGACGTGCTTTGCCCTAGAGGAGGCAGGACAGAGGGGCAAAGAACAGGGTAAATTTGGCTTAAATCAAATAGGGATACTATTTTTTAGAAAAGACACTGTCTTTGCCAGGGTGTGAGGAAAAGGACCTATGCTTGCAGCCCCACCCTATGCGGTCTCCTCTGCCAGGGCAGGTGGTGTCCCTGTGCACTCAGGACCAGTTTTCTGCCGGAAACACCTCATCTCACATGCTCTCTCTTTCCAGTCAACTGAGATTTTCAGGAGCTGATCCATTCTTTGCATAAACTGTAAGAGAAACCACTCCTGCAAGGCTCAGCTGTGAGTGTAGCTCAAGGCTGGCTGAACATGGGGAGAACCTGCTGTATCTAGAATATCCAACTGGCATTTTCCAAAAATGTCAGCACATCACCTGTCATCAGAAGGTGATCGGGGCTGCACAGGTTTTGAACTTCTAGCAAGATCTGAAAACTGTAAACCTGTCATAAATCTTATTTCTAACTATGCAAAAGTGGAAGAGCCTGCCAAACTTATATACAAACTTATGAAGAACAAAGTAAATTTCATGTCTGCATAACCTCCAAACTAGAGAGACTACAGATCAAACTTGACAGGTTGTGGTCACAGGATAGGAAGATCTTAATTACAGAACCTAATTTCAAATTTAATTCAAGTTAGTAGTGCCTGACACCCATTTTCTATCTGGAAGAGCCTGCCTTGCTTTCTCCAGAGAAAATCAGAAGAGCATTTCCCATGTCACAAATACCCATTCAGTGCTATTCCAGGCACTCTTCTGGCAGCTCTGCAGGGGTGGGCCACCATCTCCAGATGAGTCAATGAAGGGATGGATGGGTTGAACACTTGGGGAGGGATTCAGCATTACCACTGTTCATCTGCACCAGCATTTTCAATGTTAATAGAGACTGATCGAGCTGAGGCAAAAGGAAAACTTTCAGAAAACAGTCTTCTTGCAATGATAATGATTATGAATGTTTTCCATAATCTCAGCCCAGATCTTTGGGCAAGACCTCCACTGACACTGCTGATCGAGTCTTCGTACACAGGATTACTGAAAGGCCTGTGAAAACAAATAACTGGAAACATCTTCCTCCAATTCCCTAATGCTGTTCACAACAGTTTCATATAAACATAGCCTTACTTGTAACCAGGTAAGGGAAATCAGCAGGGCCTCATGGCCATCTCTTACATATTATATTCTGCTCCCAGCAGCTGTAAATTCAACACTTCGCTAGGCATTAAATTTACTCTCAAGAAACATTTTCTAAGAGAGGTGACAGAGTTATTGCACTGTTGCAGCTGTGGAGTCAGATGGCAGTGTACCAGAACTCCAACAAAATTTTAAATTAGAAATCTGACCATCTGCTATAGGTGGGAAAAAGGGGCTTTTATGTCCAGGCTCCTCCCTTAGGTTTGTAATTTTCCCGGTACCAAAATGCACGGTCTGGTGTGCAACAGATGCCATATGCTTTTCCAATGACTTCTTATTTGCAGCTAATAAGCACTGGAATGTCTTAAATATTGAAGAGAATCAGGAATTACTTCTTAAATGGCATTATGTCCTGCTATTACTCAGTCTGTGACAAAGCAGGGTAATACTTTCCAAAAACTTCCAGTTACTTTGGGATACCCCCAATAATAAAATCTGCTGAGGTTTACTTACTTGCTACTTGAAACAGGATCAACAAGGAGAACAAATGTTTTTTATCACCTGCATCCTAACTAGCTCTTTGATCAATAGATCTGGTGTATCTTTAAATGTTATGGTAAACTGTTTAACAGCTTCTTTGAAATCTATAACAAAATGGGAGTGTCTTCAGGTAGGAAATCATGTTTTTGGGGTCTGACCTTCATATGAAAATATTATGAAATTCTAAATAAATGCAGAACAGGAAATGTTTTATTGATGCTTACATGAACATTGGCTGTACTGCTTCTACATAATTCTAAATCACAGCCTAAAAGAATGGCAGAAAGGTATAAAAATGGACCTGGGATATCACATTTACCTTCATGGATGGGAAAACACAAAATGCATTGGATTTGAGATGAGTATGGCAGGTCCTGACAATATCACGCACATGTCAGTAGCTTGTTTAATCAATAGTGAAGATAAACACTAAAAGAAGGATTCTGCCTAAGTGTATATTCTAATACTGAATTCTAATTGTATATATCATTATAATCCCCCATGTATTATTCAAATGATCACTCCTGTTCCTATTTTTGCTATACAAAGTGGGGAGAAGAGCAAAGCCCCTGAATTGTTTCTAGAGCCATGTATTGACTCAATAGCTATTTCAAAGGCCAGTTACACTTATCAACATTAAACTTAAAAAAAAAAATTTGAATTCACTGTTTCTCCTGACAGATAAAAGACTCAGATTTTCTAGGGGACATTTTCATAGCCCATGGGCCACCTCTTTCTTTCCTCTTCTTCATTCTGCACAATGTTCTATGAAATACGTTCGGGGCCTCTGGGTCCATTAAATGCACATCTTTAAAGCAGTCTGGCTCAAAGGGCTCCATGATTAGGCTGAAAGAGTTCCCTTCTCCAATGTGAAATGGCACCAGAGACACTCTGAAAGTGTTTAAATCCCAAACACCATGTCTGCACCTGAGCTCAGCCCTTGTGCACACAACACAGACATTTGTAATACTCACTGTGTAGAACGTTTTTTTCCAGAATGCTTGATGAAATCTGAAGACATAGCTGACATACCTTTAGAATACTAAAAAAATCACAAAAACTATTATAAGAGAAGTCACATTTCCATACTCTTTTAGGATTACTACAGAGAAGTGCCATGGAAATTTAGCCAATTTTTAGTACTTCCCAAGTACATTTTAGTAGCTTTTATAAAGAGATCATATGGGATACCGATGGGTAATTATGCAGTCCCTTAATCAACTTCATATTACTGTTATATTTATATCACAGTGGGCAGGTTTCCCACAAAAACTGGTTTGGGGCTAATCTCTTGATGATTGGGTGGCTGTGGAAAAACATTCTGTCTTCATGAGGCTGTCTGAAACATTAAGACATCAAACACATAAATCTGCTATTGTGCCACTACAGGACTTCAAAAATACTATTAATATGTATTCTGTAATACATAAGATGTCCACAGGACTTTAAAACAGATGAACACAAATTTCAAAGGCAAGGTAAATATTAACTCAGTTAGATAAAAATACAGAAAGAATAGATAATGAAGAGCAGTATCAAGAGTCAGACAGATAAAGGATGCCACACATTAACAATAAACAAGAAGAAAAACTCCTAGGAGAGGTTCAGTAGCTCCTCTTAGCTCCCCCTCATAATAGGAGTTTTCAGCATTGTTTACTGGCCATGTTATCTTTTTAAAACTGATTCCAAATCATAAATGTAATGTCTTTATTCTAAATTTAGGCTTTAGACTCTCATTAAAAGCTCTCACAGCTGGGTACTTCTGGAAGGTTTGGGGGGAAAGAGTGGGCTAGAAGCACTCTCTGTTCAGAACAGCATGAGTCTTTTATGAGTTTTTTTGCTGGTGCCACGCAGTTTTACACTTTTCCATGCATTTCCTCACAGCTCATGCAGCTTTTGGAAAGAGCCATTACCCAACACATTAGGAAGAAAACCAAACACTCTGTGTGGAACGCCACATTTATTGATACATTTATTCAAACTCCTCTGCTGCCTTCCCAGGCCGTTGTGCTGTAGACRCCTGAGCCACAGCTTGGTAGGGAGAACAATGAGCGGCTCCAGGGCTGAGCACATGGACCAAAGCTGCCCTAGGATCATTCCTTCAGCATACAGGGCACAGGGAGCATGGGATTGAACTCTGCCACCTCTAAATAGCTCAGGAAAACCTCAGTGAAACCTCAGAGGCATCCAAAGAAATGTGCTTCCTCTCCTTATCCTTATTAATCTCTTCTTAAATTAACCTCAATCATCTTGTACTGTTCTGCGCTGGCCAGCATCCTTCAGCAGAGGGAAAGGACCTTTAAAATTAGGCAAGACTTAGTGATCAGCTGAATTCACTCATCCTCTCTGTTTCCAGACCTATTGTAAAGTCCTGTGCATTTTCCCTATTTTTGGATACAAATAAAAAACCCAGCTTTGACAAAGTCTCATTTTCGCTGATAACTATGAACTGGTGTGATTAAGATTGTTGAAAGAATCCATAATTCAATGCTATTATTAAAATAGAAGATAAAAACAAAATGGGCTGAAAATTTCATCTTTGAGAAGCATCGTGCCATTTAAAACCTACTATGGTGGGTAGGGGAATTTTGTTCTATTTTATCTGTGAACAATCCCAACTTCATTCTTTCTCTGTCCACCTCTTATCTTTCTTAGATTTTTCACCTCATCCTAATTTTTGCAGTAACTTAGGATCAGCTTCTGTCTTGGAACTTAGGTTGGAACACATTGGCAGCCAATACTTTGGAGAAAAACTGGACTGGGATAGGTATTGCAAAAAGCAATTTAGAGTGTATAAAGAGTAATTAAAACAATTTTAAAGAAAATAAGTAAGAAATAGTATAAAAATGGATTATGGGTGGTTGTAGGCTATACTTATTGTAACTAAAAACCTTACAGTTTTAACCCAACTAGGGGACCATTTCCCATAAACAAATCTAGACAATAAAGACAGTAGCAAACCTGAAACAAGAAAGAAATTATAYGAAAATACAATTATGCAACAAGAGTCTACTTCATATATCCTTAAACTTATAGGCAATGATGGGTCAGAATATCTGTCTTTGGAAACACTGACTGCAAATAGAGCATATTTTCTACATGCAAGGGTAAAATTTATGCTTGTATTTTATGTCTTATAGAACTGAAACAACTTCTCTTGCCCGAGTGGAGCACAAATTACCTTATCTGAGTAACAAGATGGTGACATTCTCTGAATGTGTCTCTTGAGCCCTTTTTCTAACCTATTATATATGGTTCAAACAATGCTTTAGATAGGTTATTAAAAATAAATGTAACATTTCACTTCCTCTTCCCAGTATCTTCATTTGAGATCTAACTCTTCAGCAGTGAAGAACTGCAGAATATATTACAAACTGCAGATATAAAAATACTGCTGCACTCAACATTGGAGAATTTTTTCTCTTTCAGAGTACCTGAATGTTGTACTTYTTGCAGCCTTTCCTCACCATTATGGCATTTATGCTTCCTGCGTCTGACATTTCAAATATGTCTTAAAGAATCTTAAGGATCTTTGGGCCTAGCTTTTTTAAATGGCATTTGAAGAAGATTCTTTGAATGATGCTCACTCAATATTACAACTTTCTAATTGTATTATTTGTATTTTAACTATTTTATTGATATATTTTTAGCATCTTTTTGCAATAGCTTTCTACTACATATTTTCTATTATAAAAATTACCAATTCAATTTTGATGCGAGTGGGATTTATACTTAATATAAACTCTCTCACCTCCTGTATCTGAGCAGTTGAGACATGCCCTAGACATGTGCCAGCTGCCTAAGAAGGAAATGTGAACACAGGGCACAAGAGAATCTCCCAGCACTTTGTAACTGGCCCCCCAGTATAGATAACCAGGGGTTCATGGCTGCAGCAGGTGTCATGGGTGCTTCTGCCCTGTCAAACAAGTGAAAATTCAGATGATTTAACCCTGCAAAAATTCCCAGGGAATTCAACAAGTCATGGAAAAAGAAAATGGAAATGCACACTGGTTTTATACCTGGTGGATATAGTTCAGATTACTTTAGATCCAAAATCCTTTGGGCAAGGATCCCTCCAGTAGGTTCCACATGACTGAGAGTAGAGAATGCTATGACAGAAGCAGAGGGGAAATCACAAACTACAGCATTAAGATTTTTTACATCATTATTTAATATACAGGACCACAGTCAGCCATGTGGAAGACACTGCCCACAAATACAATGGCTGATAGTCCACAGCCAAAGAGCAAGAAATAGCCTTCAGAAAAGACAAGAATGCCACAAAAACTAAACAGCTTCTTTGCCTGAGAGAGGTACTCAGGGGAGAGGTTCCCTCCTTATACACAAAAAGCTTGGCACCAGATGACTGATAAACTTACAGTTTCCCAATTTGTGTAGGGTTCCTGTAGAGTGTTCCCAGGGAAATTAGCAGAAAAGCAGTCAGAAGAGCAAAACTATAGTAGAAAAAAAATCACAAAACAAATATGGAAGAGACAGCATGACTTTGCCAAAGGGATCTGTACCAGAGACAACTGCTGGACTCCTCTGAAAGAGCAAAGGAGCAGGTGGACAAGGGAGATCCCCAGATGCCTAAATGTGCACTTGATAAAAGCCTTCATCATAAACTTTAAATAAGCTAATGCAGCAAAGTGCTGGTCGCATGGAGAAAGGGTTGGCTAACTCCCCAAAAACATTTGGCCATGGACAGTCACTTTCAGATCAGCAGGATGTACCCAGTGGAGGTCAAGAGAGGTCTGTGTTCAGCCTTGGTTTTCAATCTGTTCCTGAAAGATTGGAAAGGGTATGAAGAGCAAGGTGAAAATACTTTCTGGTTGTGTCAGGGTGCTAAAACAGATGGCTAATGGAAAAGTTGAAGAAATCTTACAAGACTGAATGACTGGGTTATAAAATGCCTGATGTAATTCAATGCAGATAAATGAAAAAGAAACCATATGGAGAAAAATCCAACTTTCTTCACACATACATATTAGAGATACATCCTGAGACTGTTATTACCATTAAAGAATAAAATGCTGGTGTTATAATAAACAGTTTTACAAAAATGTCAACTCTGTACTTAACAGTGGTAAAGCCCCCTAGACTGAATGTTATGAATTGTTAGGAAGAGAACAAAACATGAACCAGAGTACATTATTATGCCACTATATAATCTAGAGAGCCTTTTTAATAATGTGTGCAGTCTGGTCCATTATTGCAAAAAGAACATAGAATGGAAAAAAAAGTTCAGAGACAACAAAAGAAGATGAAAAACACCAAACCTAGCTGTTCTGTAGCAAAAATGAAATCCAAACACAGTTGTTTTCCTCTTCAAAGATAATCCTAAATATGTACCAGAACTCAGCATGTTTTTCTGCAGCTGCTGTACAATGACACTCCTGATGTTTACAGCTGTAAAGCAATTAGAAACATTTGGCTGAAAATTACCATGTAGATAATAACATTATTATCCACTGTCCTTAAAAGAGAAAGAGGAAAAACTTTTTGGAAACTACTACGAAGTCTTACTGGTGTGTCACAAACTAAATTTAAGGCACAATCTTCTAAATTATCCTACACAATTTTGTGCTTCTTTTCACTAAGAGTCTCACAGTCTCTAAAAAGGCTGTTTAGCTTCCTCCTGAGATAAAGAAAAAAACCCCAAACTGCTATTTTTATTCTTTTTTACTATGTGCACTCCTAGCCATGTCCATTCCCACTCCCACCTCTCAGCGTAACTCAGAGAACAACATTCTCAGCATGGATGTTAGAGAGGAAAAAAAAATTTCTAGGGATGTAATCTGTGCTGCTTTGTGGTCTCCATCTGGCATAATTTTGGCAGCATTTTGGCTGCCTCCCAAGAGGCACTTGGGTAGTTAATTCACTGCTGTAGGAGMACAACATTGAAGCCAGCACCACACTGCTTCTTTTACAGTGCCAATCTCCAGTCCATCAGCCTGGATCTACCAGCGTTTTGCTGAAGTGATTGACCATTTTGGCCAAATACATCTGATTAGGACTCAATCTAGGCAGGCATCATACTCCCCCATCTTCCTCTACCTTCCCCACTAGGAGCCCTGACACAACTCTCCCTGGTTTTCCACCTCCTCTGGCTTCCCCAGCTCAGGCTGGGATCCTCACTACGTGCTATAGCAACAGGGCAGACAGTCTCAGCTTTCTCATACACTGCCTTACACTGGCAGGGCACTGCAAAAAGCAGACACAAATCTTTCCTTGCAATGCTGTGATGTCAGCACGACCTCCTGGAGCTGGCCCAGAGCAGCCGCCATGCCTCTTATCTAGGGAGGCAACAAAAAACAGAGAAGGACTCAAAAAAGAGGGAGAGAGAGGAATTCTCAGAGAGCTGAAGCTGCAGCCATGGATTCTTGTGATTCACAGCTTAGGCCTGCAGGTGCCCTGAGCACAGGACAACTTTTCTCAAGCTCCACTGGTGTACATCACAAGAAAACTGAGACATGCTGCTCCTAGTTCTAAGTGTGGAACTTTATGTGGAAAAATAAAATACCCAGTCTTATGATGCATGCATCAGAATAGGTTTTAGAATATTATTTTTAAGTTTTATTTATGGGCACTTTTTATAAGCAGATGATGGTGTACTTGAGGAAACATCTATGCATTTATATGTGCGAGGTTCCTCTGTATTTCACCTCTCTAAAATTGAGTCCAAATGGCAAGAAAGATAAGCTGAAGCTTCCCTTTACCCAAAGATAAACACAGTATGTTTAAAGTATTCTTCCAGCATCGTAATGATTTAGGCAATAATAGAGAAGGGTASTCCCTTCTTCCAATGTAGGGAAGATGGAATTCAGCTGGACTTCTCTTCAGCTTTCTGAGTTCCCTCAGCATTCACCACCTGCAGTGTCACAGACATATCTGTGTGCCACCTGTGACACATCCTGAGCCAAATCCACTGCCTAGGGATTTCATATGGAATAAAACTAGTGGCAAGGACTGAAGGAGAAGCAGCGGCTATTCCCCACAAAGCTGAAAGGTAAGTTAGTGGCAAATATGAGACCATGTTTTCCTGAGGTTTCAGACAAGAGGTCTGAAGTTTAGAATCCTTAGGACTACATGCTTGTATTGAATTTCAGTATTTGAGACACCACACAGAAAGGCTTTCATATATGAAGATCCATCAAATATGTCATCAGTATTATGTTACAAATGATTGAAACTAAACCACTTCTCCTAAGAAATGAAGATACTTTCCCAGCACCATTTCTCAATTTAAGTTACTAAATGCAACTACAGCATGACTTTAAATGTTAGGGTCAAAGCATATTATACAGTAGGGCAGGCGGTTCAATAAGATTTTCATGGTATAAAGAGGTATCCTAAGTGAAGCTACTTGAGAGCCTTGCTATAAACACATTTTAGTGCAGGGGTGAAATCTCAGAAAAGTCATAAGCACTTGAAGACAAAGGGAGTAAAATAAATAAAGTCTCCTCAACCATAACTGCTGAATACTGGGAGAGATATTAAAATAAAATGCCATGACAGTTTATCAGGTGAACAAAATTGCAACCTTTATRTTTTCACCTTCTTTTTCAATCAGGGTGTTCCATCTGTGAGCGCGGCAGTGATTAACTTTTCTTGCTACACCAGAAGATGTGCTGCTACTCACTGGGCAYCCTGTGCCATGGCACACAGAGAAAGCAAAGAGAACAACAGGCTGGTAATTCATTGGCCCCACAGATGCAAATATTTAGGCCTTTTAAAGCAATCTGGGATGCTGTGGAGGGAAAAAGGAAGCACAACTCATTAAGGCTGAAGCAGAAGGGACCAGGTCAGGAAAACCAAAAGGGATTTCCAGGARAGCCTGGAACATGATTACCTAGTTACTTAAGGCAAAGATTCTTACAGAGAAGGAAGATAGTCCCTACTTCAGACAGACAACCTGCAGTGAATGGGACACAGCTCACCACTGTTCAGCAGCCCTGGGCCCCAGAGTGCCCCCAGCCACCCTGCTCAGGGGCAGAGTCCTTCCTGAAAGAGTGGACTCACCCAGAAACATGGCCTGGATGTCCCAGAGCGCTGCAAAACAAAAGACTATGGGATCTATGCTATGAAGTTAAGATGGAAAAAATGAGTTTCAAAGAAAAGTACTGAAATAAATAATGTCCTTTTGACTGAGCAAACTCAAGATATGCTCCACTAGGCATAACTTCTTGTAGTGCTTTCTAAGAGCTTTCTTTCATCCTTAAGTTTACTTCCTTTGCTTCTTTTTTTTTTAACTGAAGAATTTTGCTGGCTTTCTTTATATTAATGATTTCTTGAGAATTTACTATCCTGTGGTGTCAGGAATTTCCAAGATWGGAGAAACAAGTGAAAAAAGTGAAAACAAACCAAACACGTTGCCCTCCTGAATGGCAATGTTCAAAGTTGCATGTCTAAGAGTGTTCTGCATCCCTGGGCTTAAAAATYCCTCTGTAGATACTGACAGTCCTTAAACAGTACATCATCTATCACACTTTCTTTTAGAAAGTGCTGGGGAACCTTTTAAGTGTCCACCAATATATTCCTTTGTTTTCATTTTTCCTGTTGGGGCAGAACTTCAAYAGTAATGCTTCTTTGAGTTCCAGTGGGATTTTCAAGAGCTCTCCTTGGCCAATTTAGTCCCATGGACTTCAAATAGAAACAGGATGATGAGCATATTTGAATAATCTATACTAGAGGTAAACTTGACTAAAAGGGGAAGTTCTTGAGCCAAATTTGAAAGCTGCATCCAGTTACATTAGGAATACATTTGACATCCTGGTAGCAATTATTTCCATATTTAACAGTTTAGGATGGGTCCTCAACTGAATTTTCTTTACGAAAATATTTGTGTGGATACCACCCAGAGTATCTTGAAATCTCAAGTCTGAGAAAAAGAGCCTGAAAGTGCTCTGGTAAGTTCCAGGCAGAAGGTGCACTGTCTGCTCTGCATGTACTGTTAAATGTGAGTCAACTAAAGTACAAATCAATAGCACCATTTTAAAAGCTCTAAAATGTTTTGCCTTGAACTCTGTTTTTTTTTCTCTCTCCTGGCCAAGTGTGGAAACAAAAGCAAGCCTTCACAGGCAGAGGTGAAAACAAYGTATGTCTTTCCTTCCCCCTTCCCTCCACTTCATTCTCTGAAGCAGAAAAAGCAGCATCCCACCTCTGAGGAAGCACTAATTTCCATGCCTGCCAAAGTACAGCTGAGAAAAGGCAGTGAGGCAGGAACTAAGGAAAATGGGAAACAGAAAAAGAACGTATTTCATCTGAAATCTCATACAACACATGTAACATTCAAGGGTGGAGGAATAACTATGTCCGTTTCAAAAGCCCAGGAGTGTAAAGAAGCACAGGTCATCATTATTAAAAGGATGAAGTGGATTGCACACTGCTTGAAAAGCTTAAGAAGTSTTCTCATTTACAAGTAAGAACTGCAAATGATCACAATGCCTTATAATTTGACCCCATCTAAATAATTCAATATTCATTGTGTCTAATATAAAGCAGACTTCCATTGCAAATGTATTAAATCCAAATTAATTAATGCTAAAACCCATTCTCCAGTAAAATAATACAATGTCATTTAATAGTTTCTTCCCCCTGAATATATGGTTATATTCTGGTTATAGACAGTTACAGTCTTCCAGTGAATTCTCATGCTGTGTTACACAGTGTTGTATCTGCAATGGATTCTCCTGGGACTGGAAAGCTAGCATGCAACTCAGTGTAAATGTCAGCCTTTGCTCAGGACTAGTAATAACAGAGATGTGTAGCTGAAGAATGAGATGCTTCTCTAAAGCCCTAAGGATTTAAAAGGAAATGATGATATTCTTCAGAGGAAAAGATGATGCTCTTCAAAAGTTCCTGGATCAGAATTGAAACCCAACACTAGTTCTTGGACACAGCCCCTGTGCTAATTGAGTGCTTTGTCAGAGTAATTGCCAAGTAGATGTTCAAAAAAGATAGCTTCTGGCTAACTTGGAGGTGTCCAGATGTTAAAAAAGGGTTTTACAATTCCCACACCTTTTTCCAAAGACATTAGGTTCTAACTATTGTGCTTAATTATTGTTCAATCTCAGCAAAGTAAAGTAATTTTAGATAACTCTAAGTTACTGTGGCATTATCTATTTAGCTTTGCTTGACCACCATCAACTGGAATAAAGCCATGAGACACCCTGGCCCTCTTGAATTAATTCAGTTTTAAAGATAAGGAACCATCAGCCATTCCTATACCCCAGGAACAGACACAAGCAGCCAGGCACTGCTGCCACCATCACCCACAATAATTATTCAGCTCTGCAGTGCACAGGTGTGCACAGAACTGCAGGTCACTCAGGAATGCTCCACCCTAASGCACATGGTAAGTCACTTTCCAAACCCAAATACAAGGTACAGGCTGAAAAACAAAGCTTTTAGGAGGGTGAGAGAAAGACATTGTGGTCATGATGGTACCCAGTGTTTCCCATGAAGGAAGGAGGACAAGGAGACCTGGGTTTTATCAGAGCATGGAAACAGAGAGGAACTGAAGAGGAGCCTCTGAAGAAAGTGCTGATGGTGAGATGGTGGTACTGGGTTGAAATGTGAAAGCCAGGAAAAGGGCATGAATCTGCATGAAGGAAACTGCAGTGCAGAAAATTAATGAGGATTGAACAAGTAGATGCCTCAGTCCACTGTCCTGCTTCCCCTAAAATTACACAGGAGAGCACAGGCAGCATCAGTACTACCTATGATGCCTGCTAGATTGAGTCTTAATCAGATGTATTTGGCCTAAATGGTCAATTACTTCTGCAAAACTTTGACCAAAACTTTTTCAAAATGTTCTTCCAGTTGCTTGTTACAAAAGAAACTTCAGTTCTGATTGAGAAGATACTGTTGGCAACGTTTGATGGAGAGAGAGCTTGCCAGTTCTTCCATCAGCATCATCTTATGTTCTGGGGAATTTCCAACGGGAGTAGAAGTAGGCCAGCCAAAACACCATAAATAAAATACAAAGGAAGACAAAAATCCCACCACTTGAAGGACAAGACTTAAACTGCTTTCATTGTAACTGTGATATCAAGAATCTTTTAAACCAGCATTTTTCCTTTGCTTTATTATGCAAAATATGTTGGGCTGGGTGTAAGAAGAAAGAAAATAAGAGATTGCTTGTGTTTACCATTAAAAAATAAAGCAGTTTTCTAAGCATAGTATTTCAGTGTCAACAGTAGAACGAGACTGGGGCAAACTGTAAGGCTCCAGAAACATCAAAGGGAATCCAGACTAAGGGGAAATTCCCTCTTCTCTTGACTTCAAGACAAAGATGAATGGCGGAAAGAGGGCAGAATTCTCATTGTTTATAAAGTAAGAAGCTTATAGGAATTTTAACATTTTCTCAGAAACGTACAGGTCTGGGTAAAGCAGTCAGACTCCCAAATAAAGAAGTTTGAAATAGCTTTGGTTTTGCTAACAAYAAATCACTCTTGTACCTACATGGATTGTGCACAATGTCAATGGTTTTGAAAAGAAATTCCTTCCACTCGAGCCTCAGCTGATCTTTCTTAGCTTATGGAGTACTTGTGAGTGCTGCTGATAGTGTTTTGCCACACACACACACAGAGTGGAAGCCCCTGAACTGACAGAGAGGACACCAGCTGCCTCTTTATTGCTCCTACAGTACAATAACAGAAGCCATGAAAAATCTGTCTCCTACAAATTGTCTTGTCAAAGGCAGAGGCTTCCTTTTTCAAGAAAATATAATTCACAAAATGCTTTTGAATTGTAGATTTTCATTTCCATTCACATTTAACTGACTCATCCAAAAGAAATATCTTCTAATAACAATTTCTTTTCTTTCACATATATACAATCACTACTATTTTGGCTTATTTTAGCATTCTGTTCCTCTGAAAATAAAAATGGAATTATTAAATTGAAACAATTACTTGTCTATGAAATGTCAGTGAAATTCATCAGGAATGCTCATGCTTCCCTGTAAATAAAAAGACTCACAGAAARCACAGTCTTTTTGTATAAACTCTCATCATTCAAGTATTACRCCATTATATAGTGTGTGTCTTAATYAGAAAAGCATTCTTAGAGCTTACTATTTTATTTTAAAAGCATGTAAGCATTTTTGCCATMATCATAAGACTGGAAACCAAATCTTCGTATTTTACAATACAAAATTTACCCTACAATAATTACAGAAAAGTGAAAGAGATGTTTCTTTGTTATCTTGGGTAAATTACTATAATCATATTGGAAATGCAATAGGTTTTCCAGTATCTGCTTTATCAACCTCCCTCAGAACATTACCTTAGTGCTAATTTGAATTGTCATTCCCAAATCTCAATTTATTTGCAAAACTAACCTCAGTGCCAAAAGAATATAATTTTTGAAATAGTCTTTSCAGTGTGAAAATCACAGACAATAGGGTTAGAATACAAACAATACCCAGATCTGTAATCTTCTATTATCATGTCAATTATCTGGAACTGGTAAATGCAACCAGAGTTTTATTCAGCTCATGTCCCCACTGCTCAGGGCTGTGCATCTGACATTTGTGCATTTCGTCCATTTTTCTATTAAGCTACTGAAATGTTTCTTTATATAAAATGCCTTTTTTGGAGGGGGAGTGGGTTGGTTTTTTTGTCCTTTTTTTTTTTTGTTGTTGTTGCTGGTGTTTTTTGGTTTGGGCTTTGGGGTTTTTTTTGATGGAAAAAGGAAAATAAATTATCTGACATTTTCTATAATAGCCATCAGATGTTTCACAGTAAACATGTTAAATTAAACAATCAGGGGCTGTGAAAAACTCACCATCATGTCCATGAATAAGGACAGAGTAGCAGACATCCTAAATTCAAACTATCAGAGGCACAGAGACACTCTGCCAGCTGGCCATTTCAGTCAGCAGTGCACATTTGCATTGTGACCATGTCTCAGATGCTGAAAGGGAGCCTCACAAACCACTCTGCTACGATGGATCCAGGAGGCTACAGCCTCCTGTAGGATGCAATAGGAGGAGSGAAGCAAACCACAGACAATGCTTTATAATATCAAATAAGGGGAACAGTGCAGTGCCAATGCTTTTGTATTTTGTGATGTGTTTGGCACTACTTAAGTCGATTCATACCCCAAAAATAAAATACCCAGTAAACAATCATGTTTGGTGGTCATCATTATGCTGGCCAAAGCACTTCCCTGGTTTTGCTGCACTGGGTGCCCTTGTGATTGTGGCCAACAACACGTCCCAGACCTGCTCTGGTCTCCCTGCTCTTCCCAGGCATGGTCAGAGTCACTGTGGTTGGGAAGATTGTGTAGTCCCACCCCAGCCACAGGTGGTGGGAAAGAGACCAAGCGCCCTCCCTGCCTGGCTGCCATGAGCAAGGGCCCTGACCCCTGAAGTGGGAGCTGCTACATGGCTCTCCCTCATCCTGCACCACATCAACAGCTCAGATGAAACCACACAGATGACAAGCAGTGAAAGACCCCAAACCTGAGATATTAAGRTCTGGTTCAGTTGCTGGTCAAAGCTGGGAACAGCTGTTCACAAGCTGCACTCTGCTTGGGTCACTTTAAAAGAAACCTACAAAAGCTGGGAATAACAGTAGAAGTCATAGAATTACTTTTCTGGGAGGCATGAACAATTCTTTTTTCCCTTTTTATCTTTTTTTTAGTATTTTTTTCAAATTTCTTTGTCTGGATTAAGGGCAGYTTCTGCTTCTGGTAACTCAGGAATTCCATCACTCACTACCAAAACTTAAGATTCAGTCCTCAGGCTCTTCCAAGCTCAGCACATACAGATAAATGAGTTTATGTGCTTTAGTGCAAAATACTGATGTGTTTGAAAGTTAAACTCCATCTGTGGTGATTTTCTGAGCTGGAGTAAGGCTGTTGAATTAATGTCAGAAATAAGTCTTCACCCTTTATGTCAGTAAGGGTACACATCATGATGTAAATATGCATTTATATTATATATACAATTTTCCTTCTTTCCATTGAAACAACTTTGTGAGAAGTTACTTTTAACATCAAGGTATCTCAATTGATTTGGATTTATCTTCTTTCTTTTCACAGTACAGTAGCATATTTTATATTTCTGGTGAAATTACCAATTCTCTTGATAAGGTGTCAGATGATATTACTAATATCGCTGTAGCAGTAAAATGTTTTCCTTTAGGAATATATTATCATTACCATGAGAAATAGTATTTATCAGCAGCACTTTCAAGAAAATTTAAGTAAATGTATGCCGCTTCAACCTTATTTTAAACTCTGACATATTTTCAAGCTGACCACAGTTGATCTCTAAGATAAGGATAAGAAAGCTGTTAAATTGAGAAAATACATTATTGCTGAGCTCTATTGAGAGTTTAAGGTGAGGAAAGCATYGTCATAATTTGATTGTGCTGTTCATGAGAGAACTGTAAATCTTGCATGTTTTAAAAGATCCAATTTAATTAAAAAATTAATAACACTTCTGAAAATCAAGATATGTATCTGCACAATTCCTTTCTTTAAAGGTACATTTTGGTTTATTTCCTCTTGCTTTCTTTCTCTATCATATTTGCATGAGCTTTTTCTTTGAGGGCCAGAAATATCTTTTCTTTTATTACTTTTTTTATTTGTCTTCTTGTTCTCTGATACTGTGCCCATATGAGTTCGTATGTTCTGTCTCCCACTTGCAAGAGGAAAGGAATATTATCTCGCCTGCATATTCCCAGTAGATGAAGAACAGCTAAGCCACAATAAAATGGCTTTGTGAAGGGCAGAGCTGGTTTTCATAGGGACAYACAGACAGAAGTGCAGAAAGGAAAGGAAAAAAGAAAAGAAATAAAAGAGAAAGAGAAGTTGGTGAGAGAGAAAGAGAGAGAAAGCAAGAAAGCAAGTAAAATAGAAAGAAAGAGCCCTGAGGCAGTAGGCTGCCATTGTTAGTGTTGATGCTGAATGTGAATTCCATATATTAAGAAATTCTGTTCCCTGAAATATGACTAATTTTTTGGCTGTGCAGAAACACATGAATCTTAATAAYGTAATCTTGTGGCCTGAGAAAGAGATAAATTTGAGAAAACACCATCAAAATAAGAGTAATAGAAAAGCCTTTATTAGAGAAGTCTATTTTCTCTCTTTCTCTCTCTGTTTACAGGGTGTCTGGGCACCTGCCTTGAAAAYATTTCTATGAGGTTTTTTGTGCATTTAATTGCAAGCAAAACCTATGAAACTTTCCAGTGCACATTTAGACGCCTACCTCATTTCTAGCAAACATTATCAAACCCCAGTGATATTCCACTAAAACCAAGCTAGTTTTCTTTCAAAGTCAAACTAAAAAACACACAAAGTGACAGAGATAAAAAAAAGAGTAGTTTCTGATCAATGCTCTTTTTCAAAATGTCCATTGTGACCAAAACAAAAGGATTTTGATTCACACCTACAGGAAAGCACATGATTGTAAAATCTTCACTACACCTGCTTGAACCAGYAGAGTCATGCTGAGGTACTTTGGCACAGGTGTATTCCGCAGTCACCAGCACATTTCCTACCTATGACCCCCTCAGAGCATACCAGGATGCTGATGTGAAATAGCTAAACTGGGTGTGCCAAGAGCTTGCTCACATGCATACTCCATCTGCTATCCTGAACATTGCTTCCATCTCCCACAGCCCCACTGAGAAAACTTTTTAACTTCCAGCCTAAGCTCTGACTTCTGTTAGTCTGAACAGAGCCACGAGACCGAGAGGCAAAGGCAGCAAAACTTCCACTAGCAGGTAAAGCCACTGCTCTCCTTCCTTCCAGAAAGCACCATCTGCTCTTTTAGTAAAGAAGCACTGTAGCTTATTATGATGCCATAAACTTAATTTCCCCTAAAGTCTTGATATGCTGTACAGACCAACACTACAAACAGGGGATTCCATGCTGCTACCAAACTGTGCATGAACTACTGGCAATGAATGGGCAGAGCCAGAGAGACACCAAATGGGTAATGCCTGGGTAATTCAGGGATAAACATTATCTCTGGGGATTTGTGCACTATTTTTTGCTAGGAGAAAAAAATCACCCCATTCCCCCTGTAGTAGCGTCAATTCATGCTCATCTCTTGAATCCATGTGTTACCCTGCAAAACCCTCTTTTCCCCAGCAGGTCTGAGAGATTCTGGAGAGGTTTTTCATAACCAGCTCCTATAACAGCATGCTGGAGTAGAATTTTAGCTACCTAGCCACTGGCTTCTAGGTGTTGTAAGGTATCTGAGGGATCTGCATGGGGCTGAAAGACAAGGCATGGGATTCCCAGGAGTACCAAAAGGATGCAGTACTTTAAATGCAGGTAGGCCTCCTGAGATGGCAGCATAGTTGTCAAAATAGCAGACATCCACTGTAATACTAAGATGCATAAATTCACTGCTAAGTAGCAAGCAGGAATGCTGTTACAACTGGTACCAAAACTGGTACCCAGTGTGTGAGGTACTTGTCACAATTTTCAGTATCTAACAGTAGGTAGACATCTTCAGTGATGGAAAAACCACTCACGAGATCCTGAAAAACGTTAGAGCCAGTGAAAAACTCACTGACAGAGAGAGGCAGTGAAAAACAATTGGTCCCAGTAACAGTGGAAATACTTCATGCTGAAAAATGAAGCTGTTATCATCTCACCCAGAAGATGTGATAGTCATCCCRTGTCTCAAAGTACACTTGCTGCACAAAATGTCTGGTCTCTCCTGACTGAGGCCCAACCATCCATYTCAGGCCAGAAATTGCAGAGAAGCTACCTGCTACCCTCAACCAAAGTGTGACAATATCACAAACCTGAAATCTAGAGATTGGCCTAACACCACTGACACGGTCATACCTATATACAGCACTGTTTCTGGGCTGTTCAACCTTTCTGCAACTTCCCTCATACTACACCTGCTGTTTGAAAAACACAAAGCACACTGGAAGCAAAATACTTCTACAAGTTCAGAACTCTAGAAACCATGGCTAGAAGCTAGTTCCTTTTTATTAGATAAGACTGCCCTAAATTTCAGTCTCCCAGATTGGAAGGAAAAGAAGGATCTGCAAAAAACCCTGTTTGGTCTTCAGAACTCGATGCCATGTGTTCCCTGGAGTTGACATTTCAGATGAGCTCAGGTACAGAACGGCCCCAGGTACAGAATGACCATTAGCACCTGGAGCATTGTTGGGGCAACGCTTAACTGCACATTTCACCTTCAGTTTTATGTGAAATGAACCCACTGCACRTTCAGCACAACCACACCATGATGTAAATCAAAGCACAGCAAGTGGGGACAACTCCAGGATTTGTCTTGGGCCRGGAGCCCCTTTCTGAGCTCAGATGCCAACTTTCAGAGATATCCTTGGCTGAGAGCCTCTCTCTCCCTTTCCAAGGGTTCGATGAAATCCCTCTGCCTTCAGAGGACTGCATCAGCTGCTTGTCTTAGCTCAGGAAGCTTCCTTTAGAGTGGTGGCCTCTTGGTGGGAAGTTTTTAATTCAGTTAACAATTCTCTGGCCAAAACATATGCTGTTAAGAAATACCAAATTTACAGTGTGGAAGAAAAAGAAAAAACTCAAATCTCTGCAGGCTTTGCCAAGAATGAGTGATATTGCCTTTGCTTCTCAAAAGCTGTTGGCAATTTTTGCTGTATTTTAAGACTTTTTCTTCAGAATGTCCAAAATAAAATYAGCACAGAAGGAAGTACAGGAGAAGGCTCTTCTGCTGGTCAGTGCCTCTGAGGGTTAGGAGGTTAACTGGGAAGTTAACCACAGGCAGAGTATCTCTGACATGCTCCCAGAAAGTCTGTCTTTTTATTGGTATTCTTGGCTGCTCCTGACTGTAGCAACAGATCAGAGAAACCTCACAATTCTGAAAAGTGATTCATCCTGCCTGAATGGCAGGTATTCATACTGGAGAGGATCTATCTGTGCCCATCCAGATCCCCATTCAAAAGCATTTATCTCCAAAAGCCATTCTTGATAAGATCATTAAAAAGCAAATAATCAATGCTCACTTCAAAGCTAAATCAAAGGCTACAGAAGCAGAKAAATTATTTGAACATTTCTCTCCATCTTATTTTCTTTGCACTTATTTCTGCCTCCAGAAACAACTTTGAAACTGAGCTTTTAAAGGACACCCGCTCCTGAAAGGAATTGAGTTTCTCTTAAATTTTTGTTCAACTATTCACCCTGAACTCGGGTCAGACTGAGCTCTTCCCTGAGGATTAAGGACACACCTGCCTGATAAAAGGAAGAACAGAGGGTAATATTCATGAGTTASTTCATCTCTTCAGTAAGAGCAGATCTACAGAGTGCTCAGAATTTGATAAGAGAACATCGTCAGAGAATGTTTTACTATTCATCAATTAATTATTACAAAGGACTTTGCAGATGAAAATCAGCCCTTGAATGAGTGTTATTTTAAGTCACTATGAGGTGGGGAGCACTCAAACACAGRAGCATGGAAAAAAGCTTGAAAATTCTGTGCACAAACCTATTTGAGAAGCAGAAAACAACAGTTTCCAAAAAGCAGGATGGAAGGTAACTGTTTCCATAGGAGCTGCTTACAGATGAAAGTGAAAAAGGAGGCAGAGAAAGAGGGAAAAATGAAAGAAAGCTACAATCGGTTAAGCCTTGCAGAGAAAAGATAAGGGCAGCAGAAAGGAAGAATGATTTAATGCTAGCTAAAGTGATTACAGAGAACAAAAGGGCTCTTATAAATTCACTGTGGCTGTGAAGGGGGAAGAAATACAAGTGAGAAATTATGACTGTTAATAAATAAGGAGGGAAACAATACAAAATAATACYGTAAAGTGGCTGAGCACATGACTGATATCCTAAAAATCCTGAGTCTTTAACAGAAGAATATTTTTCAAAGAGGTGCAGGTAATTAGGAAATTAGTAGATTCTTGTAAACATCATTTTCAATAAATAAATTTWAAAAAAAAGCCTAGAAAACATAAGTCACTTATTCCAGAGACTTAATTTAATCAAGGAACTCCTTTAAATGAGTGGAGTTTTTAGCTCTACAAAACTGGACAGCATCCATGAAGAGATAATATTGGTTTTGTTTAAGCCATTTAGCAAAGCATAAAACTACCAATATTATATATATATCTAAAGAGAAACAGTAGCTTGTCAGTAGGAACTACTGAATGACATTTTGTCTCAGACAAGCCCTATAATCACTGTAAAATACAATCAGTTTTCAACATAGTCCTGCAGAACCTATCTCTGAAGCCCTTTAAATCACATTTTTCAATACAGACAAAAACTGAAGCAAATCAGTAAATTTGAATTTGATAAAGCATGACCATCATAACATAATATTAGAAACTTAAAACTTTGTCAGATTCAAAGATCCCGCTGCCCGGGGGAACACAGACAACGTGTAGGGACTGCAAGCATGATGGCACTTCTGAAAGCAGATATTTGCCCAGGTTTTGTGTCTGGCACTGGGTAGTCAGACCTCATGGCAGACTAAAATATGCAGGTGATTTCCCCAGCCAGTGGACAGCCATGCTGCCCACGCTGCTGGTGCAGGGCTGCAGCCAACTTCCCTGCTGTGCCCAGGCACTCACTGCTCACCTTGCAGCAGCTCTGCCAAGCCCTCTCCTCTGCAAGTCACACACTGCAGGACTCGCAGGTACAAGGCAGAAAATGCAGCTCAGTATATCCTTACATGACATCTCTCAGGTAGCAAAAGGGTACGAGTAGTAACCAGCAAAATATTGAAATTGCAGGTGACTTTTGCAGACCTTTGTGAATGTCATGAGAGAGAAACAGCGTTTCTCACAGCAGATTGTATGAATTTTTCAAAAGTTGTAAGGGTGTGATAACGTGTTAAGTATAAACAATCTGCAAGTAGTGTTTTTCTACTTCATCTTTYTATTCTTCTCAAAGATGGTGTATGAAAAAGATGTTTTTATTAGTTAACCAATCAAATAGAATCTGTCATATCACCCTATAAAAACCACACAATTCTCTTAAATAAAGCCCTCTTTTGCTCCTTCTACAATACTGCCTCCCACCTATTCTTGTGTTATTCTCAATGCAAAAGTGACAGACCTTATTGCAGAAGAGGGATGCAAGGGAAGCTTCAGAAAAATTAGGACCTTTCTCTCTGGTTTTCTTGTATTCAGACAAAAAAAATGAGACCAAATACATTAGAAATTACTTGAAGGTTTTAAGGCATTCAATTCTGTACAAGAGGAAACAAAATGTGACCAAAGRACAGAATAAAATAGAAGACTACAAAGACATTAATTTATTTTAGCTCAATGGAATGAGCATCCATAACAGAACCCTGATTTGTAAATGCAAATAGAGCAAACTATAAAATAGACAACACGATTAGCATACTTCAAAGCTGTGGGAAGCCATTCATYACTGAGACAAAAGGCACCAACTCAGGAAACACCACTCAGATTTGGCAGCGGTGTCCTGAGCCAGAACTCAGTGCAGACAGTGAGGAAATCACCTCTGCCTTAGGGACAACCAAATACTCCAAAGTCAAAATCACCCTTGGCATCTGTRTGCCTGAAACGTCATGATTAATTAGCAAAATTCCTTTGACATSGCCTGCGTGCTTCTTAGAGACCTCAGAGTGCAGAGGAGGAGAATCCCCTCCCAAAGGCTGCCCGTGTACCTTGGCCAGGAGCTGGAGCCAAGCAGGGGCATATGAGTGATGGGCAAGGTGACCAGAGCAAAGCCATGAGGTCCCTCTCRTCAGGGCACGGGAGGAAGTGCAGAAAAACCTCAAGTCTTTCTTCCTTTGTCTGACGAAGAAAAGCACTGAGGCACCTTATGAATGGATGTATTCAACAACACCATGGAGGCCCTTGCAGCCCAGGTCAAGGGGAGAGGGCTGGGTGAGAAGGAGAAAGGAGAGTGAGAAGGGCAGAAGCACCGGAGCAGAAAGAGATGGGAGTCGGATAAAAAGAACAGGAATTGCTTGGCTAGGGWAAGAGTTATGGGAGGCCTGAAGACAAAGGAGCAAGAAATTTAAGCTAGAGACAGTCAAAGGTGTCAGCAGAAGGATTCAGAGAGGGAGGTAATAAGGTCACCATGACAGGCAAGAAAGGGGATATTGACGGCTGCCTTTCACGGGGCTTTGAAGTAGGAGGTGGAGGTGTCAGCAGAGAYAACAATAAGTGAAGGAAGGCAACACATAGATCTTGGTTTTTCTGTAGGAATAGGGACAAAMGGCCAGCCAGGGTAAATGTTTTTTGGGAGTAATTATCAGGATTTAAACAGATCCTAAACGTGCAGGTCACAGAGGTGGTGGCAATGGTGCTGAGCTGCAGATGTGACACCAAGAGAGGAGAGAAAGGGAGCTTCACTGTGTTTCCTGGGATTAGGTTTGRGGAGGGGGGTGTGCTTAAGAAATAGTAATAAAGAGAAGCCCACTCCAAGCCTGAATGCACCTTGATATCTGGTTGTGACAAGCTTCCCACAAAGGTTCCCAGGGAATGCTACAATCCTTCACTGTTCCCCATACACACATGTTATCTGCTACTGTTATTTCAGGAAACAGCATAGGCAGAAAGAGATGGAGAATAGCAGAGGAAAGAAACCCTATGAGAAATAAAATTCAGGTAAGAGAAAGGATCTCTGGTGRAAAAGAAAGCAAATCAAGAGGAAAGGAAGCATGCTGTGCAACTGAGAGTCCACAAAAATATAATGCTCACAATAAGCTGGTTGAAGGCTGGGGTATGGATGCATCATTGACCAAAATATATGCATGAAGATATTGCATGAAAACAACGAGCAGAAGAGGAAATTACTGAAGGGCATGGGGAAAATTTAAAAAAAATAAAAAGGCCATATGCTGGAAATATATATATTTTTAAGCTAAAGTAAGTGTTACAATTACTCTAAGCTACCACRGTGAAGTGACTGATTGCAAGTACAAAGCTCAGTTCACGTTATTGGTCCAGATCATTAGAAACCTCAGTGAGAGAAATTCACAGACAAGAATTCAGGAAAGTTATGTGTTTGAACAAAGTAAGAGGGAAAAGGTCAGGCAGCCTTAAGGGTTCAGAACATGACTATTTGTGGTGAGGGAAAAGGGTTTTTTGAGGACAGAATGAATTGATGGTGCCTGCTCTAAAAAAAGGCATGCAGGCATATGACCTAAGTATGCAGGTGACAAACTGTGGCAGAGGAAAGCAGGAAAAACAAGAAAATATTTCCAGCAATGGGGTCCATGGTGAAGAAATCCTGAGATTTCTTCTGTGGAGGCACATGGCTGATGTATGTGACAGGAACAAGGCAGAGCTGGGTGCTTTAACACACAGTGCTGAGAGAGGAAAATGGTAGCCAAGGGTTAAAGATAAACTGGGCAGAAATGAGAGGAGAAGCAAATTAACGAGAGCAGAGAGGGGAAGGATGAGATTGGGAATTAGATGTCAGGGATTTTTACAGATGGAAGGTCACAGAAAGGACAGGTGTGGATGGGCGAGTGGGATGGGGACAGGGGGCTTTGAAAGAAAAGTGGTGGTGGTGGTCAGATGAAGGAACTGGGTTAGTGGGAGGTCAGAGAGTGACTGGCTCCCCCTCCCTGAGGTGGAAAGGGTGGATATAAATGTGTCATTTGCTCAGTATTTCATGCCTCTGTGTCAAAGGGCAGGATCCTTAATAGCACAAGCATTAAAAAGCATGGCAGGTCGGAGGAGGTTTTTTGGGATGTTTTTACTCTCACASGACAAAATAAATGGCTACACTTTGCATCTTTATTTTTCATCCATGATTTAGTACAAAGCTGCTTTAAAAAAAACCACCACCAAACATTTAAGAAAGTTTACAACTAYGTAAATAGATAACAGCTCCCCTTGATAGATAAAAACATCACAGCACTTCAAATGCCTTTAAGTGTTGGCATGAACAAGCGTAACTTGATTTTAAATTATCATTATTTTAAGCATTTATTGTAGTCCTTTCTTGTTTTACTGCATTTCTATTGTATTCAATAAAAAACACATCACTTCTGGTGGAAATTTAGCACCAACACACCTAGCACCTTTTTCCTACAAAGKAGATGGATTGATAAAACTTCCCACTATAATGGCAAGATATGTATTCTGCACACAGCCTCCTACTTACTTTAATTATGAAGAGAGTAGGTGACATGGATATGAGGTGTTCCTCTGGCTGAGGGTCAGTGTAGATGGAATGCACAGCAGTGGTCAGGAGGACACTATGAAGCTCAGCTGGCACATAGGAGAGCTTACAAACACTTGTAAATTGGTTAAGCTGTGGTCAAACTAGCTCTGGGGATAGAAAGAAACCTGTTAGAAGCTTCAGGAAATTACAGAAAACACTTTAAAGTCTSCCTTTTTCTTCAAAGAGTTTTTGAGTTTTAGTGATGTTTTGAGGTTGAAGTTTAACCTTCAAAGCTTTGTCTTTAAATACCAGCTGGTAAAAATCAATAACTTTAGATTAAAAAATTCACAGCATGGTTTTATAAATTTTATTTTCTTGTTTAGTGAAAGTTAGTGCTTAACTGAATACCAAATTTCTCTGGCAATCCTCTGTGGCCTTTCTCTCAGAGTTCCTCATGTTTTGAGCTCCAGCCATCACTTCACAAGAACCAGCATGCAGACACTCAATTCCACAAATAATGACTAAGTGAGAATAAAATGCCACATTAGCACCCTGAGCCTCCCTGATGCACACTGCTCTGAACAAAACAGAAGATGTTGATTAGAGATTTCCTGGCTGTATTTTGCCCCACACATTTCCATGAGCTGGACTAACATTCCCCAACACTGTGGCTGTTGGCTTGCCTGTGCTGAGGGAATGGTGGCTATCTACAGATAGCCACCACTGCAGGCTTTCACCATTCCTTATCAAACCCCCACACAGAGAGAGCTGCGCCTCCTACTCAAAAACCTTGCTCCTTAAAAGTACGCATTTCCCTCTCAAGATGTCAGCTGCTTTATTAAGCCTATTTATAGACAAGTAAAATGAATAGCAGATGGCCTGGGCAGATTAGGATTTTGAGGCCCGCTGCAAACCATAATGTCTTGTCTTTGACGCAGCTAACGTCGACCAGAAACAGCCATCTGCAACCTGGAATGCTCCTCTCTGAATTTGCTCCATTAGCAAATGCAGCAGCAGCCCTGGCTAAGAAGTATTGATCAGGAATCGTGATGGATTATTCTGGGTTTGATCAAGACAGAGGGTGGCACACCGCAAGGGAGCAGCGCTGCTGGGAACCGAACCGATTCTGGCAGGTTCTCCCCTCCACTGATTCACCGATGACTCTTCTCATCTTCCCAGGTGCCTGGGCAGCTCTCACATAGTTTTTCCTGCCACAATAATTCACCAGGATAGTCTTCTTATTGAACAGATAGCTTTAACCATCTTTATGAGCAGTCCCCTAAAAGTAGCTGTTAGCTTTGAAGAAAAGAACTTTGTGTCTCACACGACTAAACTCTTTTTAAAAGCCAGGGTGAATGGTTACAATGAAGGTGAGAAAAAAGCCTTTGGAACAACAGTATTCAATTTTTAAAGTAAAAATTAAAATGCTAATTTGAGCATCGTGCCTTCCTATTCTTATTCCATTTATACACAAACTCCCTAAATTATAACTGGCTTACAGGGGAGGCATTTATAATTAACTCATTTTTCTGACAGGTTTATTCTTGTATAGTATATAAATATTCACTTAAGTTCTCTGCTGTATAGTATCTTAAAATAAATTRACACAGGAGGCTGAGGATGGTTGGATTTGGACAAGGCTAATAGACACATTTTTGTTATGTGAACAAGAGAAAAAAGCAGATCTGGTGCATGATTTCAGCTGCCTTTTGTATTGTAAAAGAATCATAATTACCACTTAGGGGAAGACARTCATGTAACTTGGAACACTCATTCCACAGCCATATTCTTTTCAGGCTCTCTCCAGCATCAAAAGTCTCAGAATGTTCTAAAAAGACCTCAAGGAATTAATTTCTTTACCTTCAAATCTGGAGGAAGAAGTTGCAGAAGCCAGCCTCTGCTTAAAAATGCAACATGCTCATTCTTTAGATTTTCAAGTCAGGAGCACAAAACCCCTTATCAGGCTGAGGCTCAACTCTACCAGGACAGAAGCTGATTGGGAAATCCATTTACCCAATACCCAAATTCCAACATGCTCCAGTTTCTCAAAATAGAAGTACATGTTTTCTGCTGCTATAAGACAATGAGGAAAGCAGGTTTCATCAAGAAGGATGATGGCAAAGAAAAATAGCRGCAAGATCTGTTATAAATCCAGTCTTAAGCTTATAAAACCTTCCCATACTACTGCAAAATTAATGAAATGCTGTTTGGAGCTATAAATTAAAATTCCCTGSATTCATTTTGGATTTGTCAGTTCCCAACATTTCTCTTGGCCATTACAGATCATCTTGTCTGTTCACTTACTTCTAAGACTTGAGACTTTCCAGTTCTCATTATTGCAAGCAATGTCAGCATTCTGGACTATGTATTAAACTACAGCTTAGTTTTCTCCTTAAGCAACAGAAGAAGCAACTGAGGAAGGTCTAACATCCGAGGAGAAAATGCCTGTGTTGTGCTTATAGCAAAGGCACTTGGTGAGGCTGTCCCTGTCTGGTTTGGTCTGGTTTGTAGGGACCATGTATTTCATCTTCCAGCCTTTGCTGAGGGCTGGTGTTTGGAAGTCTTGACACGGGGCTGGCAGCTGACTGGCAAGCTCACTCGCACACAGCTGTGGAAATTAAGGTGTGAGGTCCATAMAAAGTCTCCAGGTCATGAAGAAATTCAGTTAGGTTGTTGAAGTTTGTWGGAAGTAGCCTGAAACCAATTCTTCATAAAATTTAGGGCATAAATTAGATTGCTGGGAGATTTGTTCACTTCAGTTGCAGGGAAAGGTTGGATGATTTTTCTGACTTTCCTTGCTGCCTGGAGAGGCGTTCCTGAAGCACCGTATTTTCTTGATGTATCTGATTCTTATGTCATGCTGTCTCTTTAACAGTCTGCTATCACCCCTTTCTTCTTATTTACAGTGACAATATCTGCATTGTCACTTTCATGGTCATGCTAGAGGAATTCTGCAGGAAATACTGATTTTTGTCTGCTGGAACCAGCTTGATGGTCAGGCTTTGGTTCCCCCTTTCCCACCGCCAACTGAGTATTGTCCATCATGTGCCCCTTCCTTCAGCTGAGATGCTGACTGGCATGTGAGTGACACACAAAGCTGGACGCATTTACTTTCCAGCCAGCTGAGCAACTTTTGCTGTTGTTTCACAAAATCTATTCTAATTCTGGGAAAATTCCCGTCAGCCTCAGATCAGGACCTCCCTTGGCATGGGGAATTAGCTTAGCTTGCAGAAGACAAAAGAGCTCCAGAGGGGAATCGTGTTTCTCTGGGGCAGAATGAAAATTAAGGACAGGACAAGCTAATCAGGAGATATTATGTAATAGATGCAGCTCCTTATACAAATAATACTGCTTCATACACTCCTAACAACTCATGTTAGGCTGATGTTGTCCTGGATAACATCACAAAACAGCAAAGGGGCAATGAAATTTGCATGCTGAGATCTTAATTTCTTAATTTGTTTTTATTATTGTGAACAGACAGTTTTATGACTGACAGCAAACATGATACTGTCTCTGGTGAGATTACTTCTCCTTTGTGAAGACAACTCTGTTGGCAAATAGACTTTTGCAAAGCACTTTATTTAGAATTACTTCTAAACAATCATACGCAGATATCTGTGACACTTACTGTCTTATACTTCAACAATAATTGTAAATAAGGGATTGTGATTTCTGGGGGGCATTTTCAATGAGATGCTCAGATACCAATTCTCAGCCTGACACCATTTACACTTCTATTGATAGTCTGAGAGAAAATAGAGAAAATATAGTCTTCACCCAAATAAAGTTCACAGGTCATAMAACAGATGAAAGGGTGAACGATGACAGACAGAGGTTTAACTGCAGAGTGATCTGTGCTGCCTGGTAGCTTAAGTTTCCTTGAACTCCCAAAGGGCTTTTAACACCACAATACCAAGTCACGAGCAATGGTAGGAAAAAGAAAGAAATTATGTTGTTCATGTCCATAGGAAAAGGAGCTTTGTCATGGTAAGAATGTCTCAGAAGAGGATTTAAAGGTCACAAAAATGAGTTTGAAACCTGTAGCTAACAGGAACTGACATTCCTGCTCCCACTTCCACCCTCAAAAGGGAAGCCTTGATAGAAGTCTACTAAGAGATTGGGGATGAGTGAAAAAAACCAGAATCTCCAAAGCAGAAACCTTGCTTAAATGATTGTTGAGTTGSTTAGCTTATTCATTGTCTCCTAGATCAAAAGACATGAAGATTTTCAAGACATGTGACCTGACTGGGATGACATTTTCCCAGTCAGCCACCACTCCAGCCTCCTCATTCCTGGAAAACTGTCCTGCTKTGGATAACAGGCATTTCCCAGAGGAGGATCTCATTTGACATTTTGAAATACTGGTGAAAGAATCCTGGAAACATCCCCATTTCCAGCCTTACTCAAACTTAGAAACAGCCTGAAAATTATTATCAGKTACTGTTTAAAATTATCCGTAGTTACTGTTGAAAAGGAAGATACCTCCTTCTCCTTCTCACTGTTTCTTGATACACATGTATCATTTGGCTTTTTTTTTTTTACTTCAAAAGAAAATGTTTGTTGAATGTTTCCCTAAGCTGAACACTTTTCTAGTGTTAGATAGAACTAGAAAATCTAGCTCTATCTAACACTAGAACTAGATCTAACACTAGAACTATTGGCAATTGGCAATTTTCTGCTCTGTCCACACAGTAATGACAAAATATCTTTGTTAGGTAGGGGGTTTTTTTATCCTCTTGGGCCTTGAAAACATTCTGCACTGTTCTTACCTCTGCTGGGCATTGATTTCTTCTCATTTGTGTCTTCTTGCTTCCTTTTTTCYAACCACAACTCTTCCTAACATGAGCTTGTATCAACATCCTCATTCTTCATTTCATAAACACATATGTGTGTAAATACACAGATATATACACAAGTACAGACACACACCCCACTGTACAGACAACCTCTGGAGGCAGTTTGCAACATAAATATTCTSTGATTCTATGATTGTACACACATGCATATAATTAAACAAAATGGTACAAATGGACCTGTTGACGTGCCTGTGGAGACTTTAATTTACCTCTTCTCTTCCCTCCCCCCTGGATCAGACTGTAGATGGATAATTATATTGAAGCATATTATTCAAGCATTTTATTGTATTTGGTAAAGCATACTTGGCATTTAATCTTAAAAAGAATATGCACGCTCAATGAAAATAGTTTTTCCTCAGAGCTTAATTAGTATTACCAGCTTTGTGAAACTGGCACTATTAAAACCCCAAGTATATACATATACACTATCCTAAAATGTACTTGTCTGAAGTTTATGCTTTTGTCATATCAGTCATGTACAAACAAAAATTGTTATTCATACCTCACCAACAACTCTTTTTGTGTTGAGTTCCCTTTTTTTCTGTGCAGGGCACCTCTAGCCAGGGAAACTGCCCCTGGTTTTCTAAGAGAAGAGACATCAAAGCAGTGCTTACCATGGACCCTTCAGCCATGTCARTGACATTTTCCAAGCACATGCATGACTGCTGAATCCCTTCCCTGAATCAYGAGCATCTTCTTTCCATCACTGTTGGGATTTGCAGAAGCAAAGACCAGCAGCACCCTGCTTCCAGCCTCTCCCCACTGCCCTGGTCAGGCTGTGCTGCCTCTCTGGCAGCTTCAGCCCAGCCCCTGGCACCCACCTTGTCTCCCCAGCCTGCTCACCTGCTCTGGCTCTGCTCCCCAGCCCGTGCTGATGGGGCCCCCAAACCTGAGGAACAAAGCRGCACTGAAGAGATTTCAGAGGCTTTCCTTACACAGGCAATTAAATGCTCTCCAGCCCAACTCCCATCTAGGGCTAGTAGAGAAGGAACTCTGCTCTGTAGAATTCAGAAATTCCAGGGACAAAGCTCTTGAACCTTGGCTGCTTGTGTTAAAACAAAGCTTTAAACATCCATGCTCATTTACCTGAGCATGCTGAGYCAGGTGTGCCATCATGGGCACCCCCAGAGCCCTGTGGTGGCCCATGGCAGAAGGGCCTGGGACAACACCTCCGGCACATCCACAGACAYGGAGCAYGGCTTACACCTYGGAGCACAGCTTACACCTGGGAGCACAGATTACATCTTGGAGCACAGCTTACACCTCAGAGCACACCTTACACCTCTGAGCACAGCTTACACCTYGGAGCATGGCTTACACCTCGGAGCAGAGCTTACACCTCAGAGCACACCTTACACCTCGGAGCATGGCTTACACCTGGGAGCACAGCTTACATCCTGGAGCACAGCTTACACATCAGAGCACGGCTTATACCTGGGAGCACAGCTTACACCTGAGAGCACAGCTTACACCTGGGAGCACAGCTTACACCTCGGAACACGGCTTACACCTCGGAGCATAGCTTACACCTGGGAGCACAGCTTACATCTTGGAGCAGAGCTTACACCTCAGAGCACAGCTTACACCTCGGAGCACAGCTTACAGCTCAGAGCACGGCTTACACATTGGAGCACAGCTTACACCTTGGAGCACAGCTTACACCTTGGAGCACAGCTTACACCTCGGAGCACGGCTTACACCTCGGCTGTCAGCGGGCTGGAAACAGGCTGTGCCATTTCTGGCATCAAGCTGTAGCAACCTCTGTCTCAGCTTGAAGCTCAGGAGCTGATGATGCTGTGCACAAATGCCTCAGCAGAAAGATGGCTCCTGACAGTAGAGAGCACTTTAATTTAGGAAACAAAAGAACAACAAGGTTTGGCTGCTGGGAGTAGAAGCTCAAACGAACTCAAAGTCACAATGTGGAGTGGATTTCACGCTGAGGAGGAATAAACACTGAGACAATGTACCTGGGGACTGACAGACTGGCCTATTCAAGTCTTTAAAAATTAAGTTGCGAATGTCTTCCAAAAAGCCACATCTCAGCTCAGACAGAAATTATGGACTTTTATATGGGAATTACTGGATGGAAGTCCAGACCACGCACATGTGGAGGTCAGGTCACATGCCCGTAACAGTCCCTTTTGGCTTTAAAATTATATTTCAGGTTGCTTTCTCTCCCATTTTATGGTTTGTGACTATTTAAAATTGTAGTTTTTCCTGGCTTAAAAAAGGTAATACACACACCCACATGCTTTGAAAGAGTTTAACTAAGGCTTATGTTTGTAAACCAGCCATAATCTGAATAACATTACATTAAAGTTGTTCAATATTCAAATATTCAAATGCTATTATTTGCAGGAGAATTTTGCTACTCTGCAATAATGCTGTTTCCATTTCTCTGAATATTTAATATTTTCATTGACTGGATTCAAAAGACTACCTGCAAAAATCCAGCTTTAAAATATTATCCTCAGTGAGAGACTAAGGCAGAAGAAATACACAAAATCTTTCAAATTCCCTTTGAATTTGTCTTTAAAGAGATAAAAAACAAAATAATATTAAACAGACCTTCAGAGACAGAAAAACACTCTTTTACCACAAATAGTTTTATGAAGTAATTTGCAATCCAAATGCCCTATAAAAATGCTGTGTGTGCTTTTTGCAATGCAAAAATTGGTGTAATCACACATTGAACACAACTTGCAGTGTATCATTCATTGAGAATCCTTCCACATATTCTGTTGACAACTGAATGAATTTAATACTTATATATCAGGCACAATTATTTGTATCAACTGCAACTATATGTTAATTATTCAATAAATATAAGTTCACAGGACTGCTGTGCCATGCAAATTCTGTAAAAATATATTTTCTCCAAAAATAGTTTGTAGACTGGCCATTTATTACCTTATGAAATAATAGAAACATTACAAGGAAGAGTTAGGGAAAAATGGTGTGCTTTATTATACATTAGTAAATTGATCTGGTAAGTATTTTAATCTAACGTTTGTCTATTTTCTTAATTATTATTTTTTTCCTAAATAAAGTATTTGCATTTCTTGCTAAGCAAATAACATTTTTACACATGTCCTCTGCGGATATTTGACACAACACAATCAAATTTACAGATTACAGTGTATTTTTTCCCTCCATTCTATCAAAATCTGTATGAGGGAGGAGAGCAAGTTTAGGACTTCATAAAAAATGTAGACAATATCATCTAAATCTCCGATCACAAACACGAAATACTAAAATGTAGGGATTAAATTAAAGTGTAGGAACAGGCACTCCCTTAGCTTTTGTTAGAAATAGTAGGAAAACCTGCCAAACTCATTGTTTAAAATCCTCATTGAAACTGGTCCTGAGATGCTGAGGAATTTTCTGCCCTCCTGTTGCACAGAGAGCTGCTGCTGACACTTGTAACAGTGCAGAGCAGGCAGGAACCACACCACCTCCATAATTAGGAGTCTCTGTCTCCAAGATGTGGCTGCTCTAATGATGTTCTCCAGAGCAGACCCAAACAGAAGGACAAATTTGTCAGGAGCTCTCTGAGCAAAGTCTGGAGCAAAAAGAGGGAGAGATGTAATGTTTATTTGTTCACACATCAAACCTGCCCAAGGAGGCTGGGTATGGACCAGCTGGACAAAAAATCTGCCCAAATACCTCCCCCATACAGCCACAATGAGAATCTGCTGACTGCTGGAAGCACCTGCATGCACTTCAGACACTTCAGAGAGGGGATAAGGGCATGTCAGTAAAGGACTCAAGTAACTTTACACTGCRGCTTTAGCAGTAGGACCAAAAGGGGCATCCAGAGCAGCTGAAGAGAACACTGGGTGCAAGTGATGAATGAAATCATAATTTCATTTTTTCCCTCATCCCGGACTATGCACAGTTCTTGGACAAGGACACAATGGCTGTGCCTTCCCCTTGTTGTTCCTTGCACGGGGAAATAAAATCTTGCTTGAAATTCTCATGGTCCCCTGATTGCTGGATCACTTTCAATTAAACAGAGAGGAAAACATGTCTCTGATGTAATTCACGAACAGCAAAAGGTCTTTGCCCTGCCACAAGAAAGTCAACTTCTGTGCAAGATGAGAAAGGGAAATAATGTAAAATTACAGGAGTGGTTATAAAGCACAAGAATATCTTGGAAGTGAGTCTTGGTGAAGGAAGATGATGGCCAAACACTCAAATACAAGGGGATGCATTGTCCCTTGCATATCCATTGATGGTGCTTGTGACAGCCCTTAGACCCAGAGGCTGCATACTCCACCTCCTGCCAAGGGGCTACATCTCCTGCTGACAGGATTCACACTCTGCCTCACACAGTTTTACTGTCTTGACATATCTGGTCCTCCAATTTTCTCTCTCTTTTTGTTTTTCTACTCTTCAACTTTTGCTTCGCTAATAAGCTCATTAAGTACAGCAATATAATCAGCATCCCATTTTCCCCAGGGGATGGAGAGGGAAAAGGGAAGGATACTACATGGCAAATGCTATCATTTCATTTAATGTACATCAGGCGGGTACCCAAATACCACATCTGTGGGCTTGTCACAGCAACACATTAGCAGAACAAAATGAAGTGGAAGGGCTGCCTTTATCCTCTCTGTCCATRAGCCTGAAATATCACAAACCTAAGGAGGAAAAGACAAGGAGAAGGCTTTCCTCAGAGAGGAAAAGGATGGCAAAAACAGGAGGCAAGACAGACATTAAAAAAATAAAGAGCTACAAGATCTGGAAAGATCAAGTAAGCAATGGGCTGCAGAGGAAGTTTCTGAACTTCTGTGTCCTCTGTGGAAAAAAGCTGGAGAAGCTGGCCTGTCTCTCACACCCAGGGCTGTTGCCAGAGGATGGGACAGTGGCTGGAGTGAGTGAGGAGCTGAGATCCAAGGGCTGCAAGATCTTTTCTCACAAAGAGAGATATTGCCAGAAATATTCTTGCTCAAGGATGTATCCTGTTTCTACCACAATTCTGCTAACTTCTGGTAGCAGAAGTACACTAGTAGAATAACTGCTACTCTAGTGTATCTCTGGAGCTCATTACATGGAGAACGTGCCTTAATGGGCACAAGACCACGTGTTTCAGCCAACCCTACAAAAATTACATGCAACACAATGCACATGCCCTCTGTCCAGCACTAATCCACTGCACTGTTCATCTGTCAGACAGCTCAGTCAAACCCAAATGCTTCCCCAGTGGCAGACAACTTAAACTGGGTTGTCCCAGGGACAACCTTAAAATAAAAACCCCAGTATGTACACAATAAGTACACCAACAAATCATTTGCTTTGTCTTCCTCAGAGTGTGGAGCCTGAATTACAGGAGCAGAGTCAGACCCAGMTGGCCTTGTGCAATGGAAAGGAAAACAGACACTCATTAAAACTTGTCTTCCTCTCTGCGTCCAGGACAGGTCAGCAAAATCTCTCCAGAACTAGGAGATCCTTTCTCAGTCTGGCAGAGGCATTCAAGGGAGAAATATTCAGCTAGAATATTTTCTGATTAATCTGTCACTGGCCTGCATTGCTTTTGGGACAGCACACCAGGATGCTGTGTTTCACTGGGAGCGGAAAAACTCATAACTGTGCCTCTTGTATTTAATGCATGTTTTTCAAATACAGCTGTAAAAATTAGCTTTCACAAAAGGGCCTTGGTAACAATAGAAACATTTTTAAAATCATTTTTTACCCTACTAGTTTTTTCTCCAAAACATACATTCTATTACACTTCTACTATGCAATAAGGTGTCTTGCTTCCACAAAGTGACCAAATCAAAACACAGAATGACAGCAAGGACATCCAATTATGAGTCCATTACTTTTTAAGACCTGGACAGAAAGCAACATCAATTTTCTGAAAAATATTGTAACAAAAAACACAGTCATTTCTGAGTTGTTTAAATAAAAACATATAATTTAAACTTTACCATATAATTTCAATATTAAAATATTCCATATATAGGTAAACATAATGATTTGAGAATCTCAAATCAGGATACTAAACTTCATCACAAAACATCTTGCTGTAGCCAAGATAAAATGCAATGAGGATCAGCATGCCTACATTAAACTCTGCCAGTGTAATAACATAACACCTATGTTGGAAATGACTTACTAAAAGAAAGGAGGAATAAGACTTACTTTTCTAAGTCACGGTTATAAAATTATGCACTCATTTCTCCATAGAGACTAGGGGACAAAAGAGAAACATTGGGTGATTCCAGATTTATAAACAACATATATCCAAGGATAAAAGGGCACAGTTTCTCCATCACCAGTCTAACTTCTTTCATCAAAGGTTTGCAATACCTAAGGAAATAATGCCAAAAATTAATTTTATTTTTTGAAGTAGAATGGCCTCCAAATGAGTTTAGAAGCTTCTGTCATATCAGTCTCGGTCATTTTAATATGGTATTCTAGGTATAAGACTATGCTCAGAAAATCCTGACAATATAATTTCTTTTTAACTAGAAAGCATAAATAAATGTTCCAATGCAAAATCTTAATCAAAAATCATTAATTAAATTTTTTTGAATGAACTTGATATGAATAAAGACAAAAAAACCAGCTTGTGGATGTTGCCTATTTCTGATTCCAAACTGGAAAAATACCTGGCCAGTTTAAATTTAAAGACTTGATCCAGTCACTGTATGTTAAGTCCAGCACCATCTGTGATTTAATTTAATTTTTCTGAAATTAATTAGGAGATTTTTAAAGGTACCAATAACCATTAGATAAGTACTTTCAGCTTTGAAAAATCTCATTAATGATAAATATATGGAATGAAGATATSACAGCAAATTAAAAATTATGTGAGTCTTTCAGGGTGAGTTTTTTAAGTATTCTTGATCTAATATCCATATCTGTTAAGTCTGAAACAGTATTAAATCCCTTTGAAAGCATCTTCATTTTCAATATTTAAGGCAGTTGAGCACTTCAGCTCTGATCTAACAAAACAGTTAAGAACATAAGTATATAACTGTAGAATTAAGCACGTGCACATTTTCAGTATTAGAGGCTTAATCTGTCATTTTGRCTCATGGTCTGTTAAACAGAGAAAAAAAATATTTCTAAGGGGAAACCACAATAACTGATAAAAGAATTTGGGTAAATATCCAGTAGCAGGGAGAACATTTGGTTCTCTGGGTTTTTAAGGAAGGAAAAAAAGAACAAAAAAATTACATTTTTGATGAACTGACTTCCCTTCTCCTGCTTCCTGATGTAGGATGCTTTTTCTCAGGAATCTTCAACATATTTCTCTTCCCTAATCCTCTCACTTAGCCAACTCCTCAGCTAGATGCAATGCTTTCTTCCTCTCTTCCATCCACCCTGTTGTTCCTGTCATAACACCTTTCTCCAGTTTCTTGTCCAACACCCTGAGTGCTGCCCTTGACCTCCCTGCCCAGGTGCCAGGGCTGTCCCCTCCTCACTGCCTCCTTCCTCACAGCCASCCACTGCCTCTTGCCAGGGATCCAGTTCTGCTCCCTAATGGCCAGGAAGAGTTCCTGTTTTCACCCTGTGTTTTCTTCTTTGTTTGAGGCCAGCAAGATTTTTACACTCTTTCCAGGCAGATGTCTCCAAGTTCTGTTATTCCTACTCTTCCTGTCTTTACATTTGCCTCTTCCTCTTTCTTCAGCATTTACCTTGAACAAGCAATTTTAGTCTTTGTTCACTTCTCACTGAAGACCACTCCTTTTTCACTTGTTTTATCCTGTCTCAGTCCCTTGATTCAAACTTAATAATGAACTCTTCCTTCTGATATTTTAATTTTCAAATCCCTTTTCTCTGAGGAACAGCTTTTCTCACCTGTCATTCTGCCGCAGCTTTCTGATACCCAGCCAATTGTCCTCTCCACCTTGCCTTACACACTGACCTTCAGCAGACTCTTCCTACACTGACACACACAGAGCTATTCCATTTCCTAGGAAAGCTCTCTGCTTTCATTACTCTCCTGCTGCCCTGTCCGCTTTTGACTCCACACAGTGAATTGTGCACAGCTGGCTTGGKAGCAATGTGGCTACAGTAATATGAACTTTAGCGTGAAATGAAAAATTTACTGAAAAGCAGGACAAACAGTCTGACATTTCACCCAGCCTCATCTCTTTTCAATCAATGTCCTCTTCTTGGACAAAGACAGACAAAACTATGTCTTATTTTAAAGTCCTTGCCCCCATCGGCCTAAATCTATTGCCTTTAGAGAAGTTGTTCACCCGCTGCATTTCTCACAAGTGCACCTTTATGTGGCTCTGACTGTTCCCTGTCTTGACTTCACCTTTCTGGCAGTGTGCCTGCTTGGCAGAAAAGAGCCTTAATGAATTGAAAATACAAAAAGGGAGCACACAAGAGTAAATAAAGATAGGCAAGACAGGAGGAGAACAAAAGCTTTGCCTGGGCACTCTGGCACAAAAACAGGAAGGCAAAAGCCCAGCTGGAGCTAGCAAGGGACATTAAGGTTAAAAAGAAACTATTCTACCAGAATGCTATTTGCAAGAGGAAGGTCAGGAGAGATGTGAGTCTGCTGATGAATGGGGAAGAGACAAGTAACAGGCATCAAAGAAGAGGCTGAACCACTCTGTGTCCTTTCTTACAAGTCTTCATAGACAAAGCCTGCTCCCGAGTCCCAGCAAATATCAGCCCCATTCAAAACACACAGGGCCAGACAACAGCAAAGCAGCAACAAGTTAGAGACTACTCAGAGGAAASCAGGTATGTTCAGGTCCACCAGGCCATGTTTCACCAAGGATCTGGCAGAGCTGACTGATGTGACTGTGAAGCTGCTGTCCATCAGCTGTGAGAGATGAAAGTCAGAGGGCAAGCTCCCTGATGACAAGGAAAAAGCGAATATTATTCCCATCTTTATGGAAGGGCAAGCAATGCAATGAAGGGCATCCAGGGAATAATTAGTGGGTCAGCATCACCTCAGCCCCAGGTGAACATCCTCTCCTAATCCATCATTGAAGACAGGAGAGGATGACTAGCAAGAACAGCCAGCATGGATTTTTCAAGGGAAAATCGTGCTTGACTYCCTCACTCTCTTCCATGAAGAGTCCAAAGGGAAACCAATCAGTAATTAGACTTGTGACGCTATCTCCCCTTTTAAGCCAAGGAAATCCAGATGAGATAGACTCCTTGGCTGCAAACTGACGGGACTGCCAACCTCCATGGCTTGACATGCCATAGGTGGCCAGGAACAGCAGGGACATGTGCCCTTGGATACCTTCATCCACAGCCTGTGCTGAGACAGAGGTTACCATGGGCAAACACACAGGACACATCAGGTTGCAAGGAAGGGCAGGAGTAGATGGGCGGAACAGCCACTGTGTCCTCAGCTTCCCTATTGTCCAGYGCCTGGAAAGGCTGCCTCCATAAACACAAAGGGGAGAAAGAAAAAAACCTGTACATTTTTTGCAGTGTTTTGAATCAACTCTCTTGCTAAAGTGGAGAGGGTTCACACAGCTCTTTTAGAAACACAGCTCTTTTTTTCCTTGGGGTTTRTGCTCATAAGCCAAGCTGGCAGATGCAGAGCTTGTAAGCTCAGGTGATGGAGCAGACCCCAAGAGACAATGAGTTTCAGCAGGTTAAAAATCATTAATGTTTCTATTACTTGTTTGATTAGATGATTAAAATTTACCACCAAGTGTGTTTCCAGAGATGTGAACTCGAGAAAAGGGGATTCCTCTGAGATAAAAGGTTTATGTTTTGGTTTGTTTGGGGTTGTTTTGTTTTTGCCATTCAAAGAGAACTCAGTTGCTCTTCTTTTTYAGCTGCCATGCTTTCTTGGATTAATTCTGCAGGGGGGTTTTTTCCCTAAAGCAGTGTATTGTTTTCTTGCTACTCCTAGAAAATACAAGAAATTTAATAGCTCTGTGAGGCTTATGTATATTGTTGTTCTTGTGACTACATTATCACTGACATTTAATGAAAATKCATTCCCCATATTTTGTTAGCCGAACATGCAACTGCTTTTAACTTGCAATAACTGCACAAGCCCATTAAGAGATKCTTCCCATTATGCTGCCATATTACTTTACAGATTTCACATTTTTTAGTRGAATAAAAAGTTTAATTGCTCCTCAATTTTGGGAACAACAGTGCTTAACATCTTTCATTAGATTCCTACCTCATCTTTTGCTGTTTCACTCTGTGTCTATAAAACCTTTCTCGCAGTTAAAATTCCTTTTGTGCAGATAGATTCTGTCATGTGTAATGGCAGGAATAAAAGTAAATATATTTAGTGAAGTGTAACATGAAGAACAAGGCAAATTAAACAAGAAAATGAATCATAAGCAGTGCTCCTATGCTGGCTATGCAAGGCTCTGAAAAAGCAAACAAACTCTTTCTTCCTGACAGACTTCTTTAGTCCACAAGATTTCTGCCCATTTTGCCGAAAGATAAATACTGAAAWTCATTATTTCAATGTAGTGATGAAAATCTGTGGCATAAGACCTATTTATGTCTGTAATGAGGTCTGTCCAAGCTAGGGAGACCTTAAAATTTCACTAAGGGGAATGAGTTCATGAGGAAATACCAAGAACCCATTCAAAAGTTAATCCATATGTAGAATGCATGTATGCACCTCTAGYCAAGCAGAGGTAAAAACTTTTTTCTAAAGGTTTTATCCTCCTATTTGGTTGACCTCTGGAGTTCATGCTGCCCCACCAGCCGGGCAGTGAAGCATTGGAATTCCTGCTCCAGGACCTTTGCAGGCAGCTTGCTGGTACCATCAGGGACAAGGACTCCTTTCTCCTTGCAACCCCTTCCTGCTCTTCACTTCATGGTCTTGTCACATCTGGTACTTGTCACAGAATCACRAAATCACAGAATCATTTGGGTTGGAAAAGGCCTCCAAGGTCATCAAGTCCAGTCTTTGTCCAATCTCYAGCTTGTCAACTAGAGCTTGGTACTAAGTGCCACGTCCAGTTATTTCTTGAACAGCTCCTTGGATGGTGACACTAAGAACCAAGAAATAACACTAATTTAAAAAACATCCACTATTTGCTGCACTAGGGTTCTCTGTTTTTTAGCTGGTGCTAAAAAGCCAGTTGAGAGCAGGGTGCAGTGAAGGCTGAAGTAGGTGAAACCCTTGGTAAGGTCAATCTTCACTACCCTCTCTCATAAAAGCATTCTTTGAAGWGGGATTTCTGTCACATTCAAAAATCAAGATGAACCCGCTCCCCAAAACTAAACTACAACTTTCCCTTTCTGCTCTGCAAAGCTTTTCCAGTGTCATCTAATGATATGACTCAGTTGACGCTTCTAAGATACATAGAATAAATACTTGTTTCACTTCTATTWTTTTCCCTTTCATAGCAAGAAATAAGGCAGTCTTGCAGACCCTGAGAAAAAAAAGCTGTACAGAGCTTCTGTAGGATAAGTTGTTAAAGAATCTCAGAAACATGCCCACAAAAATGAGGATATTTGAYTTCTTGTAGAAAATGAGTTTGACACTTCAAAATGTTGGCATTTTCTAACTTCTGAACAGTGARGCTCTTTGATTTTAATGCAACTTTCTAATGCTAAAGCTGCAATAATACACAGAGCTGGGAACTGTATTTTTAGTTAATGGTGTATAACATTTTCCATCATAAGATCAAGTTTTAAGTTGCTCATGCCGTGCAGGCTYATTGTTTTCATAGAAAATTTCCAGCTGTGTAGTTTTTAAGAACGAAGCTGGGGCACTCACAGTGTTTTGTTGAGTTGTTTGGGTTTTCTTTAAGTGACTAAATTGTAGCTATTGTACTATTGTGTTTGAGGAGGTCTGCATTCAGGAGTGAGATATGAGGTGCAGTGAAGGAGGTACGAGTTGCCAGGCTCAGATCATTTTATTCTGCTATGTGAAAATACATCCAATCCACCTGAAATGTTAAGCTGCTGTAAGAGGTTTATCTGTTATGTGCCACCAGCAAAACTGGTCACAGGCTCCACCTTTCATGCACTCTTTTTTAATGATGTCCCAGGTGAGCTCTGGCTCCAGCATTTTCRAAATCAGTGCTGGCAAACTTGTATATCTGTCCTACTTGTCACATTCATATGGTCTCAGTGGTCTCCTTGCCCAAGAGCAGAAAACAGTCCAAGTACAAAGCTGAGAAGGGGCTGTGAAGGAAAGAGACCTGGCAGGAAAGACATTGTGGAAAGAAGACCACAGGAATGCCAGAGGAGAGGGATCACAGAGTGGAAGAGGCAAGGATGGATAAAAGACAGCCACTGGRAAACATGGGATCCAAGGCCTGAAGACACAGCCCAGGGTTGCTAGGTCTTTTCTTTCTGATAAAATGTGGAAAAATTCCATGTGTGCTTTTCAGGTGCCTGGTTGATAGAGAACTACTTCCAGTGGTACCCATTATGCCATTAATTCAAGTGAGAGGTCTCTGCCAGGATATAATGGTCTTAGCTTTTCTTACAGCCACTTAAAAATCAGTCCATCCTTAGAAATGTCTGTATTTTCCTTATTTSTTAGTGGGGAGGTTTGTTCTCTTTTCTTTTTTTATTTCCTGAAGAAACTTGTGTTAAGCAAAGCCATATTAAAAGCGCAAATCAAGTGCTCAGAAACAAGAAGATTCATGAATTAATGTTATTTGAACAAATGTAATTTTTATGTTCTTGTGCAATGCTGGACAAGTTYCTGAAATCAGATTTTCCAGACATGTTCACTAATTGGGCATTTCTCATCGTCTGGATGCTTTTTTTTYCCTCAAAGCAATTCAAGCAGGGATGCAATAATTCACAGCAGTGGAAGCTGTTCATTGAATATATCAAGTTCTATTTAAAATACCCAAGTATCCATAYCCTCTATTTCTCAAAAATCCAAGATTTCACCCAGACCTAAAGTCTAACTAACACCAAAAAAAAAGTGTAAGCAGTTTTCACATTAATCTGGCCCAAGTCTAATTTTTAGAGGTGTTTCAAAGCATGTACAAAAAAGTTACTGATTATGTTGCCAAGGTGGGAAATTTCTGAATACAGAAATTTTCTAATACAGAAATTTCAAGAACAAAATTATTGTAAGATTGTTTACAATAATGTGTCTAATATATCTTCTCTTTAATATATTTCTAAACCAGGTTTTTAATTCYATAGGTAAGACAGAGTTAAGAAAATAAGTGTATGGTGGGATCAATCMAAAAGAAATGGGACACAGGTCTGAGTGCAGAAACAGAGACCAAAGAAGGCCTGATACCATGGCAGATCTCCCACAGCCATGGGGATGACACACTGTCAGCATGACAGCCAGCATAGATGACAGCTCTTTTGTSGGAATGTTCTGTTTACAGGAACAGAAAGAAATAGCTATTTGCAARTTGCAGAACTTTACTACATATAGGAAATGAAACACTGGCTTGCCTAAACATGAGTTATCCAACAACAACAACAAAAAAAAATTAAAGCCTGTTGTAGTTATTGGTGGTCTGAAAGAATTTAGTGCTGACACTGCATGTTCTAAAGCTACAGACACTAAAAAAAAATAACAGGAATACACTTCAAAACTTACTTACAGGGAAATGTACCATAGATCCTGCCAGTCTATATCAAAATCAAGAATTTATAATAACATCTTAAGTGGTTACTGATTTCAAAGAACTAAGTACTTTYTCACTTTTAGAATACTAAATAGAAGTTAATTCCAACAAGAGGGTACTCTCCATGTAAGAGACTAAAATGCAGTTAGATCTCATAGTTTCCAAATTAATATGAAAACCTCAGTTTCCTCTAGCACTTCACTCTTATTAAAAATTCTTTAGCAGATCTATAAACTAAAAAATCATTGTGGTGCATTCTTACATTACACAAGCTTTTGTAAAATAATATTAGATTCCTATTTTGTATACAGAAAAAGGAAATAAATTAACTCCTGGGTAATATCCCTGAAACATTAGCGGTATGAATGGTGCTGRAGCATAATTAGGTTTGCAGAAACTCTCTCCTCTGAACACCCATACACTATGCTATTTAGGTATAGTTTTGAAAACTGTAATTAAACAGTCAGAAAACCACTGGAAAAGAAACAAAATAACCAGCCACATAAAAGTCACAGGGAGAAAACAAACAAACAAGCCCCTGGTTGATCATTTAGGTTTCTTAATGAGTTCTGGTAATTCCAGTAAGTTACAGAAGCCAGGAAGAACCTGAGCAGCCAGTTCCCCTCCTAGCAAACTTTAACAACTCTATTACGCTTCAAAAAACCAAATCACTGCTCAGCTTACTGAAATAACATTTTTCTCCTGTATGCATTCATGTCAGATAAATCTATAGCTAATAATTCCTCTCTGCCTGCTCCTTTATCTATACTGAAACACCAGGAAAAACACAATTCCCWCAACTCCTGCTAAGCCCCTCTGCCAGCCTGGAAATGATTTTCAGGGGCTGGGAGTTTACACTCGGGCTACAGCATGGCATACACAGAGCAAGGAATGCTGTCCTGTTTCATCACCTCTGGCAATGATGGCTGGCACAGGGCTGGAAGAGCCACTGGATTTGTGGAGAACTGGTGGAACTCCTGCTTGCTTGGAGCTGATGGCATCTCTGCAGCAGCAAGCTGGACAAAGCCACTGGACCTGAGTGGACCTGTGACACTCAGCATTTCAGAGCCAGAAACAAGCCTCTTCTAAGGGACAGACAGAAGGCCACCTCTTTTTTTAACATATTCATCCATCTCTCCCTCTTCCCATCATGCCACTTCCAGAGTTCGAAGCAGGTGGAAATTATTCACGGCTGCCAGCTGGGGATTCCCRCAGCAAATGTAACGCTGGATTAGAGAGCTCACGGGTTGTCCTCCCGGGGCCACTGCCAAAATATGCCCGGGGTCAGCTCACAGGTCTTGAGGGACACCTCCTAATTGCTGTAAATTAGCCACCACTACCCGGTGGGCAGCAGAGAACCAAGGAACTTTGCYTGGTTGCTGTCATTCCGCCCTCGCCCAGGTGCTGCAAAGGGACATCTYGACTTTGCCAGGTGTTCGGACAGCTGGCCAAGTGAGCAAGGAGCAGAACCTCATCCTCCCCCCAGGCACAGCCAGTCAGGCCAGGGGGGTGGGCTGAGGAGGGGCACCAGACGTGTTATCATCCCTKCTCTGCACCCTCTCACTGCTGGGGCACTGGGAGACCTTGTGTCGCTGCTAATCTGAATTTAATCTGTGTTTTCTCTTTGAATGCAGGGCCACAGCCTCACTCACTTCACAGCCTCAGTCAGCTGTCTGTAACAGCACACCCAAAATGGCAGAAAAAAAATTCAGCCAGCACAAATCTTCACATAAATATAGCAGGAAGAAAAAAATGACAAAACATAATAAGCTTACAGGTAAACACACACATGACTGAATTCTGCCTTTTCTCTCACACCCACACCTCTGAAATGGAATAAAAGGACAATTCAGTCCTGGGGTACACAAACACTGACTGAGATACAGTTCATGAGTAAACCCAGGCTGAACTRAATACAAACATGTCCGTGTAGCTTGGAGAAAGGAAGCAGTTGAGCCCATGACTTTGGTACAGCTCTGGCTGCAATCCGATGGAATATCATTGTTTCTACACCTCCAATCTGTTGAGCTGTATGAGACTAAAATTTACAGGTTCTTACTCCTTACTCTGAACAAAGGGAAATGTGATTTTCACAAAGACCATGATCTGGGAGCTCCCATTGTTTTTAATCAGTGGTTAGTAATTCTGGAAAAAATCCTKAGGTAGTGGGCTTTGCTCTACTGCTTAGGAAGTCAGACCATCAGCTCCCTTCCCCTGTTTGTAAAAATCTTTTTAAATAAGTTATTCATGGAGAAATACTAAGAAATATTAAGAAAATGAAAGACACTTTGGATATTAGATTTGCATGATCAACATGAGATTTTTGTTACGTGCTTTGTTAGCTGTTTATCAACCTACCAATCCTCACTCCCAAGGGAAAAAAAACCCAAACCAAATAARAGAATGCCAAAATTGGAGAACAATACGGCACAAAGGTCTCTGATCTCATTGACTCTTTTCAGAAATAAAAGCATTTACACACARAGGACACATAACAGCAGATTCTGGTTGCTTTCCACAGTAGAAAAGAGACAGGTTACAACCTATTTCTTTCAGTTACCTGCAGTCACAGAAATGCATTGATCCCTTAGGGTGGAGAGGGGACCAAAAGATGGATTTCCTACCAGCATGGCCAGACCTTGCTGCTGCCCTTCCTCTCCACAGAACAGCCTGTACATCATGGCATTCCCCAAACAGTCTATCCTGCACCTAATCCCTACAATTMAAAAAAAAAAAAWAATTCAAAACCCAAAGGAAACATCTTAAAAGTGGAAAATGAGCACAGAAGCCACCTTTTCTTAGTCTTTTCTAGATAGAGACTCAATGCTTCACAAGGAAAATCAGAGAAAAGTCATGAAGAGCTATTGGTGGTAAAACTATTCTGATTTCTTGTAGCCTGAGTAACTGAAAGAGGCTAGGGACACATTTTCAAGACTTTTAAAGAAAGATGTAATTATGTCATAAAGCTAGTATTGGTATCTTATAATCTTTCATTAAGTAATTCTGAATGCACTGTAGGGTGACTTTAAATAGAACAGAAATATCTATTACCATAATACACAATACTAGTAAGTAACTCCTGYGACAGAAAAACCTATGTATTTGGGAAAGAACTGTGAAAGCAGTGAAAAGCTTCACTTTCCCAAATGAACTGATCTCCAGATTTTGATACTGAATTTTTGAGCCATTATGTTTGACTAATATAAGGGGCTTGGTATATAATACACCACTTCAGATTACGTTTATCAAGTSTCTAACAAAGCAGGATGTTCATCTCTTTGTCTTCTGGATGAAGACTCTTTTATTATAGTGTAGTATCTTTTGTTTTAATGCTGTTCTGCAGTGGATTGCCAGCTCATTAATTTTTCTGCTATAACACCCAAATCCCTTTGCTGATCAGTGTGCTGAATGATTGATTCCCTGCTCCCAGACTAATTTTTTACATTGGACTGCATTTACCATCTGGTAGATAAATCACCCAAAACACTCAAATTCGGAGCCTGGTTCCAGTGATTCTCTTTGTTTGTTCAGTCAGCAGCATGAATATCACCTGCAAATGTGGAGATTGTGTTCTCTCACCTGGATAACTGTTCCACATTGCAGACAAAGGTTTTAACAAAGAGCAGGAAAAAGTAAAAAAGAAAGGTATCTGTTCTTTATGGTTTTTAGCCAAAATTTTTGTTWCATCCCTACCATGCCACTTGCTTCTCATATGAAAAAGAGTGTTTCTTAYAGCATAGAACCAGTTTTGCACATTACAAACACATTTAACTGTTTTCACAAAGACATCCTTTGTAGGTGTAARCACCTGCACAAGTGAAGAAAAGGACATCCTTTGCAGTTAAAACAGAGTAGAAACACAATGAAATAAATTGCCTTCCCAACCCCGTGTTTTATACGGAAAACAATTCTATAACCCCAGCAAGAGCCTGCCTGTTTTATTTTCACTTTTATAACCTTGAAATGATACTGCCATAAAATTATACTTCCAAYCAAGACAGCAAGAAAGACTTCTGCCTCACAGAATTGTCTCTGCAAAATCCTGGGAGAGGTGAAGGATGAAGAAAAAGCTCTGGGAGAGAGGTGGTGCTTCAGGAAAAGAACCATTCATCTGCCCACTGCACGTGGCAACATCGCTCAGGGAGGGGACAGGGCACCCCTTTCTTTAGTCTAAGGATCTTTTGCTGCTCTTTGCTGCTCGGGAGAACCCATTTGGCACAACACACTGACCTCTGTCTCTCCCAGAGGGATCAGGCAGAGGTAGCACACAATCAGAGTCAATACTAATTAGCAAAATGTAAACATTTCATTAGATCAATGCTTCCCTGAATTTTTAAAGCAACAAACTGCTATCCAACCACAATTTTTTATCAAATTTTCAATGGAAATACCTGTTGAAAGCTCTGTTTTAGCTGTCTATACCAACCAGCTAAAGATTTTATAACTTGTTCATGTGTTTTATGGACACCCTTAAGGATTAAAACTTGAATTTTCAAAAGCACTCATTCATTTTGAATGCCTAGACTATTCTGAACACTTTTGGCACATGGACAAACACCTTTAACCACCCCATCTCTCAAGCTTTTGTGTTGCTCTGGCTAAGAATCTTGTTCAGTTCAAAATTTCAGAGAAAACAGAGCCACTTCTGCAAATGATGTTTATCCAAACACTCATTCTTTGTAGTCATATGTGAAGTGTCTGTGAATAGGAAAGAAAGCAAGTAAATCTCTTGTGAGGTACAACAAACTCCTCCATACACTTCAGGCTTAAGCAACAGGGCACTTTGTCACCCACTGCTGAAATATGTGTGTTTACAGGAGGTTTTCTACAGCCACAGAGCAGCAGATGTGTCAGCGCGTTTTCATAGAGGGCTGTGTCCCTTCTTCCCTCACCACCTGCAGGGCTCTCATCAGTTAATAGCAGAGACTGGTTAAAACACTTCCTAAAGCAGCATTTTTTGGTCAGCCACAGGTGAACCCTGACATGTGTCAGACTCCTGAAGCTGGGTAGGAACAGTCAGGGCTGAATCTGGGATAAAGCAGTTGGAGCCCCTAAAGGTGTGCATTTCGTGTTCCCTCAAACACACTGTGGTGATCAAGGGCAGATAAGCAGATTTTGCACAGTTCCARCCCTCTGGCTTGCCTGACTGCCCCCATTCACCCCATCTGCTTCCACATGGATCCCAAGAGACTCATGGTAGGCACAGGAGATGCCCCAGGGCCTTTCCTACAGGAACACGGCTGTCGCCTGCCAGCAAGCCAGGCAACTGGAATGAGGCTGCCTACAGCTTTGCAACCAGGCAGAGCCAGATTTCAGGAGGTTTTGGCCTCCAGACAAGACCTGAGAAGAACCATTTCGTGTCCTGAACATCCTTTTGTCTGTTTGTGGACATTGAACCTGTTCTCTTCCTTGGCCGCTCTCTCCGTCTATGCATCTTACAAAAGTACAGAGAGTTTTGCTCCTATTTAAGATACACAGGAGCACACCAGGTCTCAGCCTGATGGGAAAAGGTGGAGAGCACCCAGCTCCTACCAAGACAAGTCAGATGACTTCAGAAAAATTACTGACAGTTTTGTCTYGTTCCAGATTTTCTTCCCTTTAATTTTTACATGTTTTCCTGCTGGTCTTAATTAACACTCTTTTTGAACCATGCATGAGGATCCTGCCAGCTTGAACATAGTTATATAATGTGGGTGTTTCAAGACTGTAACTGCAACTAAATTTATTTTTATAATACRAAATCAAAAGAGAGGTATTACAGGGGTTTAATTTTATTCCAAACTAGATCCTTTAAATGCTGTTTCTGTAACACATAATCTATTATCAGAAAAGTCCTGCCTTTTCAGTCCTTACAAATTGTCTACTGTAATGAGAATTTAAATTATCCTAAAATAAATCCCGATTTGCTAGTCAAACACTGCCTCCTCACAAACCACACTATGACCAGCGAGGCAGTTTTAGAGCAACTTAAAAGAAATTGAACACTGATATCAGTGTAACATTAAAATGCTCTCTTAAATGGAGAAATTCACATCAATAGATATGCAAATGCATGCAGAGCCTGATCTGTCTACCAGCTCCCAGCCAGCCAGGCCTGGGGATGTAACCAGGTCAGGGGGAACTGAAGTCTTTCAGGTACTCTTGTAGCTGTTTGCCTTGTAGCAAAGGCTTTCACTGGCATCTTGCTCCACAGAACACAGAAGTTCCCTGGAAAGAATCTTGAAGAGAAAAAAAGACCCTGAATTTTTTCTCCTTTAAAATAAACAAATAGTAAAACATATGACTCATAAATCCTAGATACCTAATGGCAACTAATGGCACCACTAGATACTGTCCTAATAACACAAGATTAAATAATTCTGCTTTCACATCCCCCTGAAGCCATCTGTGAACTAAATTAGAACCAAAGATACATTGTAGCTGTTCATCAAGACAAATAAACAGATTTCAGGTTCTCCAGGAAACTTTAATTTCATCAGATCACAGTTTTGACTGCTGAGCTTACTCCTAATCAGATTTTTTCTGTAACTTCTTATCCTTTTGTAGGAGAAAAATATCATACAAAGAAGACCAAGAAATGGTTTCATAAAACTTATTATCAACTGATTTAGTGAAAAAAGCTCTTCCTTACACACTTAGGAGTTCCACAAAACACAGCTCCATTCCTCCACTCCCCACACTCTCTCTTTTTCTTACCCTATTTCTCTATATTTCTAAATTGTTAGAATTTCAAGATGATCTAGGAATAAACTACAGCAATTAGAGGGGACTATTTAGTTTCCAGCATAGTATTTAATTATCATTTTCCTATTATCTAAAGCTATTTTTGGGAGAGAACTTTTTTTTAGAGTACTTCTACAAAGACTATCCTTGGTCTTTGGTTCTGCTGAGCACCACAGTCAGTTTAGGAAAAGACAGGCTTCCACCTCAGTAATACCAACATGTCCCCTATCTCCACTCTTGTTCCACAGCACCTGTGAGCACACAGTGAGGAGGACACGCAGGAGTCTCGAGTCAGAAGAATAAATCCTTTTTCAACATTCCTGATGCTCAGCATTCTTCCTTCCACAAATGCTACACCTACTGTTACCCTGGGAATTATTGCCACTGTCTGCTTTGGGGACACTYCCCAAAGTCTGGTCACAGGCTGGAAAAGGTACAAGTACTTTCAGCTGATGGATCAATGGCAGAATGGAATGAATGATCTCKTTCCAGGAAAAGGGTACAGACTCCTGTCAATATCAGTTGGATTCCCTGCATTTGTACCTCTCTATCCAAAGTTCTTGGCCACAGCTTCTTTTTTTTTCCAGTCCAAGTAAGTATCAACTCTCCCCTTTATCCAGTCTACTGTCAGCTCCAGAAGAAAACTGGCAAGATATAAGTATAAAATATTTATCCCTACATCAACAGGAAGAAAAGGACCAGACTTCTCATTTTCCCCTTAATAGGAATTATCCGAGAGATCTTGGTACAGGAAGAATGCTTCCTTAGCAGTATTTTCCACAACAAACACAGCTTCTTTTTTCCTCTTTTCAAAAAACCAATAAAGAAATTGGATTCAATCCAATCCCCTCAGTCAAGCCTCAATKGCTCCATCACACTACCAGTTCCCACTAGTGACAATGATGGAGTGACACCTGTTACAAGATGATTTTCTGCTATTCTGACACTTTCAATTCTACTTTAATTACCTTTTGGCTCTTTAATCAGCATAAGAATCTGTATTGCAAGGACATTTCATGTCTAGGCAATTACACTAAAGGGAAACAAATATATGCATGCTACTGTCCGAGTTTTAATTTTTCTTTTTACTAATTGCTTTTACTTTTACATGTAGTTGATTTATATTCATGCCTTATGATAGTTTCTCAAAGTGACATGTAACCTGACTGAGTTTAGATCATTTACTTCAGAAGTTCAATTGGCACAAACACATTTCACATTTTATTTGGCTTGACTGTTATAATTCATTTACAGGAACATAACTCACAGTATCTTGGATAAAATAACCAATTATTCTCGTCTACCATTTCAGATCGAGTGGAACTATGCAAACACAAAACAACATGTAATTCTTAAAATACTATAATTTACCTGAACCTGTATCTCTCTTACATCCCTTGCTCTTAATGTTCACACCAACATGGCTGCATATCTTTAGCACAAATTAGTTTTGCTCTGTGTAACCTAGAATGATATAGCAAACAAAACCCCTCATCCACTTAATTTGAGCAAAAAGCACAAAGGATATGTCTGTTCTAGCTGATAAGCACAGATGAAAGCCARTCTTGAGGCCACATCTCATTCTGGTTCACAGAGCCCCCACTGAGCCCAGGCAGAAACCACGGCTGAGCTCCAGAGAGCAGCAGTGCCTGAGGTTTATATCCTCCAAAATCCATGGTCACATCTGCCACGTGGACTGGGCCAAGGGAGCTACATGCTTGTGTTCACTCTCCCTTCTTACAGCAGGACAGCCTGGATCCAAGCTTCAGACAACACAATAGTTTGGAGCGAGAAATTGTGCACATAAAACTTATTTTGGCCTACTCACTAATTATCTTAAGGCTTTGCATCAAGTCTAGACATACCACATAGGAGTAGATTTAGACCTCATCTTCTCCTGAGGAAAAACAGCTACAATGGCACCATAATAGGTGTCCATCAATAGTAAGCCTGGGGGATTCCTGCTACAGGATCTGGAGGACAGACATGAAGGCATCTAAGAAAGTAATGGAAACAAATGCACCATATTCACATTTAAACAGGATCTCATCTTGCTCATTCAGTCCTTAATAAGCTGTCTTGAAAGAACTTTATTTTTACTCACTTCACTCAGAGATCTTACAAAAAGCAGGGGCAGCACACAGTCTGTGAGACTCATAGGTGGGGCATGGAATCATCCCTAGCAAGTCTATTTTATCACACGAGGGAGCAGCACACTGAAAAGGCTCACAACACAAGCAGCTCCCTGTTAATTAAAACCCTGGGTGCACACACCCACACCTGCACTGAGCAGTGTCTCTCTTTGAGTTTGTGTGCCTTCCACCCACATCTGCAGCATTTGGTCAGCTATGATCCAGCTGCAACCTATGTGGCTCCACAGGTGACCGCAGCACATCTCAAACCAGAGACTCAACCAGGCTAACACTGAAACTGGCGATGCCCACGCACAGTTTGTGTCTCCAGAGAGCACCATGGCATTAGGAGCTCAGAAAGGAACTACACCTTGYGCTTACCTTCACACATGGGATGCCCAATAACCCCCTGTAGTTCACAGCCCCTTCCTAAGGACATAGCTACCCCAGAGCCCGAGCCCAGAATCACACCACCAGCACATGGATAGGCAGGGAGTATCRGGAATGTTAGGGAAGAAGACTACAGGTAGCACTGGGAATAATATCTCTAAAACACCAGCCTAGGACTGTCTTCTCCAGAAAGAAATACCTATTTTGCTTATAYCCTATTCTGGGTAAAATGGGGTTATTTTATTTCATTAGCTTAGCAAAGTATGGATTGAYAGATGAGCAAACACACACAAGTCCGCATTGTCAATTAACTCCAGATACGTCTTAATTCTCTGTTTCCTGCTCTAATCACTTTATCAAATGTTCTTCCTTTGGCCAGGGATGATGCAATTATATCATAATTTAACAAAAGGCCAAGCTGCAATGCATGTGCCAAAGGAGCAGAATCAAGGCTGAAAAAGCCATCTTAATGTTCATGCTGTCTGCCTGTGTCCTCCACCTTGTAATGTTCTTTTGTTACAGCAAACTCTTTCTTAAGCAGCATATTCTGTAGCAATAAAGGAGAGGGCTTCAGYATTTCTGAAAAGAAATAACAAATAAATAAAGGTAGCTATATAGTCTAACAATGATAAAATGTTACCAGCCCGGGAACATCTCAAGAAGTGCAAAAAACCTGTTAGGGCAGCAGGCCAAACTGATGCACATATTAAACTTGCAAAACAGCAGAAGAAAGGAGAAGCATTTTGCTTAGAATATGGAAAGCAATTTAGAGAGTCCAGTCATTTGGAGAAGTAGTAGTAGTGTTCTTAAGTTTAACTTTCAGTATAAACAGCAATGTACATCGTAGCAGTCCACTGAGAAGGGTGCTAATGCCAACAGCTGGTCTCATGTGTAAATACAGGAAACTCATCTTTTTCAGGGAGTAGCTCCTTCAGTAAAAGTTAATGAAGCTGTGCAAAGGTAAGTGAGGGGAAAATCTGACCCAGATATGGTGTGTTGATGTTAGTTCTTTCAAAATAAAGTTGAGCACTGAAACCCTGCCATTTTGCATGAAACAGTTAACACACAGCAGAATCTGACTACTGCATTTAAAACAAAATTTTCCTTCCATATTTTTGGAGTTACCCTCAAAAGAGTGCCTGCCACAAGTATGTATATAGCACATACATTTGCTTGTGCCTATTTTTAGTAGAACCAAATCAAGCTGAATGCCTTCAATATAGCACACAGTTTTCTAATTCCAGGCTGGAAAGCCCTCTTTCTGTGGCTGTTTCTAAATAATGATATCCCTGTGCTCCACATCATCTTAGAAACTTCCTCATACATTTCAGCAGCCTTCCATATTTAATCTCACTGATTTATGCTCATGCCATGGTCTAATGACCCATATGTCTCTGATGGGTAAGCCGCTAACGCCAGTGACACATTAACCTATTAACCTCTCTTTAAAAATAACCATCATATTCGTACAAACAGAATGAAAAGTCAGGCAGCAGCAGCAAAACAGTAGCATTGTGGTACTGTCACACAGTAACACAGTGTATATGTAAAAGGGGTAGAATGAAGAGGAGCATTTCAAGAATGTGTAGCAGATTTATTGTATTGCAAGACCGTTTTGCCACAGCTTGCTGGTCTGCGAATCTGATAGCCTGCTTTAGCAGCATTATCCGTATTGTAAAATGTAATTGGCAGGAAGATCACTCTTCCGYTCACTCATTTCTTGAAATCTCTGGTACAGTTTGGGGACCTCACCCTGGAAGGCACCGAGAGTTCCTTCCAACGCGTAAATTGCCTTCCGATCCCGCTGAAGACAATGGGAGCAGGGGGCTCCGCGCACAGGGCGAGAAACCTTCATCACCTTGGAGAAGGCACTTTGTACAGCTCTCGCTGGCGATTCGTGCAGTGAAATAAACCTATCATTTCAAAAGGCAGGAGGAGGCACCCACAGCCATTTTTCCAGAGAAAAAAAATAAATTCCSTTTTCTAAACAGTAGTTTTAGAAGATAAACAAATCTTTCTAAAAACCTGTAAACTTTATATTGTTTGCATTTACTTTGTTCGACTTCAAAACCATCATATCCCTCAAGATCTAAGAAAACGTGCTGCTGTCATGACAAACCACATTGCAACCTCACAATACCAGCACACAATTATGTATATTATGTATGTCATGCAACCAAAGCAGGAAAAAAMCCAAGAAAGCTTATTCTGAGCACATCGCAGGGTATTTTGCTGCCTACACCTCACCCAGAGTGAATCTCTACGACAGCCGGCAGACGGACTGGCGGAGAGGCTACCCCGTGGCCGGGCTGCTCACAGCAAGAGTGAGACCCAAGAAACAGCCCGTGTGAGCCATCAGGGGCTGCTCTCCCGGCTGCCACCCGGCTCGCACCCCCTGCTAGCGGCAGGACGGGCCCGGGGCAGCGGCAGGACGGCGGAGGAGGGGGCGGGATGCGGGCGGCCGGCGCGCACCTGCCGGCACCGCGGCGGGGGGGACAGCAGCGGGGAGCAACAAAAGCCGAGAGGCGGCGGCAAAGCCCTTCCCTTCGGCGGGGAGACCTCGGAGAGGGGGCTCCCCGCACCCCGCAGAGGGGCATCTCCCGGCCGGCCGGGGAGCCGCACCCGGGGCCGGGGCGGGCGCCGCTCCTTTGTTTTCCGCCGCTCGCAGCGGCACGGCGGGCCGGGCCGGGCCGGGCCGGGCCGGGCCGGGCGGAGCAGGGGGCCGCGCTCAGCCCTCCCTCCACGTGCACGCGTGGGCTGCCCGCAGGGGTGGGCGCGGGGCGGGAGCCGGCGGGGCATTACCTGAGCAGTTGATGCCTTTCCCCTTGCCGCCGCCCTGGCACTCGGAGCCGGGCAAGGGATGAGAGGCGCGGCCGGCGGGCAGCGCGGAGAGGGCGAGCACCAGGAGGGCCGAGGTGTAGCAGAGCGCCAGCGGGGGTCCCGCCCGCAGCAGCGGCCGGGCGGCGGCCGGGCTCTCTCCCAGCATGGCGAGGGGCGGCCGAGGAGCAGCGGGATGGCGGCGGCAGGCCCGCAGCATCAACCGGAGCCCGCGGCGCCGCCCGGGCGGGACCCTCCTTTCTCCGCCGCGCCGGAGCGCACCTTCAGCATCCCCGCCGCAGCGGCCGCACGGACCCGCTGCTGCCGCCGCCGCCGCCGCCGGGGCGCGGGCAGGGCTGTCCCCRCCGCGGCCGCGCTCCGTCCGCGCCCGTCCGCCCAGCGGAGCTGCCGCCTCGCCCCGGCCGCGCTCCTTTGTGCGCGGCGCCCGGCAGCGCCGCCGCTCCGCCTGCAACAAAGGGAGCGGAGCCGTGAGGCTGCTGCTGCCGCCGCCGCCGCCGCGGAGGGGGAGGAGGAGGAGGAGGGAGAGGAGAGCGAGAGATGGGGGAGGAAGCACACGTGATGGCAGCCCCCTCCCCCGGGACCGGAGGGGAGGTGAGGGGCTTCTCCTCGCTCGGCGGGCAGGGCGAGCGGCGGCGGCAGCGCCCGCCCTCACGGCGGGGCCGCCCCCGAGGGAGCGGTGCCGGGTCCCGGGCGGGCCGGGCTGGGACAGGCGACAGGCGGGCGGGGACAGCACCGGGGGGTGAACGGAGCACAGAGGGTCCCCAGGGGCGTCGAGGAGGGAGGACCGCTGGCACAGCGCTTGCCACTGTCCGGTGTGATTTTTTATTATTCACTAATAAGCCGGCGTGAGTGGGGTTGGAAAGAAAGCAAAGAGATCACCTCTTCTATTAATTGTAAGGGTTGTGTTTAATTTTTACTGAATGGAAGCCCAGCATGTATAGCGGGAGCGTTTGCACCAGTCCAAGTCAATTAATATATTTACGGTGAAGGCTGTGAGTTTTTAACACAGTGCTTTTACTATCTACGGGTTGTCCAGTCCCTTACATGGAGACACTTCAGAGGCCAGAAGCACTGCACAGGTAGAAGGTACCAGGCACATATCTTGGGTGCAGATGCTCAGCATGTACCTGTGTGGCTGAAAGCTTTGTGTAAATTGACAGCACAGTGACTGTTTTCGCATAGTGAAAACACAAGACAATGCTTTACATTCAACGAGATTTTTTCCTGTCTCAGTTGGCACGTTTCATGTGAGTTTTTTTAATCCACTGTGCAAACCATTTGTTTTTCAGGAATAAAACCTGCCTTTTTCCTTGATCTCTCTGCTGCTACACACCACTGACGGGCTGTAAAGTGCAGAGCTTGTGTGAGGAGATCTGGCTTGCACTAAGGTATAGCTCTTGTGTGAGGAGACCTTTGAGCAGTTTGTTAACCAGAGCAGTCAAGAGCAAGGCCATAAATCCAGGAGTAAGCTTTGGGAGGCACAGTGGTCAGACATATAAAGTCAGATTGTTGTCTATTTAAATACAGCATTGAAGACTAAGTSCTGTATTACTAAGAGAGCAATTTCCTTTTGGCAGAGGGGGTTCAGCGCTGGCTGCCTCTGCCAAGAAAATGTTCTTCTGTAATTACTTGGTGATGCTAGGTGCAAAAAGAGCTCTGCTCCTCAGTAAGGTGAGGTGCATTAACTCAAACAGAACTGGTGCTCATGAAATTGGGCTGCTGAGGTACACAGGCCAGGATGTTCAAATCTCTCTAGGTTTGCATGCTGCTGTCTAAGTAGATGAACCTTTGGGATCTTTGGGTCTTGGGACTGGCAGAGATGTTTAGAAGGTAGCATTTTGCTGCTGTAGGAGCAAATGCTCTGTATACCTTCTTCCCTGAAACACATCTAGATCCATCTTACACTAAATGTGCTGTTTTACTGTACCTTTTGCTGAAGGGCTGGACCAGAACAGGCCTCATCTCAAACACATTCAAGATCAGTTCATACCCAYTTGTTCTTATGACATCCAGTGTTCCAGTTAGTCATTTCTCTTTCCYTTGCATTTAAATCTGTAATACATTTATAGGCAGTAGTTAGAGCCACTGTTTGCAGGTCTAACCTATCAGTACATTTTATTACTCTCCTCCTGTAAGACACAGCCTCTGTAGCTCAGATTTTACTGCACTAGATAAGTTTGGATTCAGCTTTCTTCAGCATAGCTACAATTTGTAACAGCTTTTCACAAACTATTGCCAGTCTCTGCCATAGAGGTAATCTCTCCTGATTTCTTCCAAAATTGTCTTTCTTAATACAACCAATCTGCTTTTTATATGACCAAATCTCACTGACGTTTCAGGTCACGCTGTGAGTGACAAACACAGGCTACTCCTTGTATTTGTCATTTACAGTCCATAATAATAATAATAATAATAATAATAATAATAATAATAATAATAATAATAATAATAATAATAATGATGATGATGATGCTTCTTATAAATGTCTAAGTGCATGACTGTATCTTTCCCATTGTTGCATTTCATCCCATTTCTTTTTTTTCCAATCCTCAAGATTATGCAGTCATCTTTTCGGTATATTCTGAACCTCCTTTCTATTAACAGTCTTGCACAGTTCTTTGTGTCYACTTCCACATCTAGAACAATTTAAAAATGCACAATTACAAACTATAGGTCTCAGAACAAATTTTACCAGTAACAGTATTTCCCCCAGTTCAAACATCCCTCTTCCAGGGCAGTGGGTAGTCTGCTGTAGGGAGTTCCCAAATAAATGTACAACTTTGTTTGTGTTCCCCATGTCTTTCAGCTTAGACAGGCAAATTGTATGCTGGGCTCMTAGAATGGTTTGGGATGGAAGGGACCTTAACTATCATCTAGTTCCAACCCTCCTGCCATGGGCAGGGACACCTTCCACTAGACCTGATGGCTCAAAGCCCCATCCAGCTTGGCCTTGAACACTTCCAGGGATGGGACATCCACATGCTCTTGCAGTTTAAAGTTGCTGCCCCTTATCCTATCCATACAAACCCTTGTAACAAGATGCTCTCCAGCTTTCTTGTAGGCCCCCTTCAGATGCTGGAATGCTGCTATAAGGTCTTCCTGGAACCTTCTCTTCTTCAGGCTGAACAGCTCTGACTCTCTCAGCCTTTCATCATAGAATAGGAGCTGCAACCCTCTGATCTTCTCTGTGTCTCTTTTCTGTACTTGCTCCAACAAGTCTGTATCCTTCTTATCTTGGAGGCCCCAGAGCTGGCCACAGTATTCCAGGTGGGTTCTTATGCGAATGGAGTAGAGAGGGATCATCACCTCCCTTGATCTGCTGGCCATGCTGATTTTGATGCAGCCCAGAACATGTTTGGCTTTCTGGASTGCACGWGCACATTGCTGGCTCAGGTTGAGCTTCTCATCAACCAACTCCCCAAATCCTTCTCCCCAGGGCTGTTCTCAATACATTCGCTCCCTGAATTTGTGCTGGGATTGCCCCGATCCAGGTGCTTTTCCTCATTGAGCTTCATGAGGTTTACACAGGTCCTCCTCTCAAGCCTGTCCAGATCCCTCKGGATGGCATCCCTTCTCCCCARTGTGTCAATCACACCACACAGCTTGGTGACATTGGCAGACTTGCTGAGCGTGTCCTCAATCCCACTGTCCTTGTCACCAACAAAGACATTCAACAGCACCAGTCTCAATACCAACCCCTGAAATCATCACTCGCCACTGGACTCCAATTGGATATTGAGCCATTGCCTGCAACCCTTTGAATGTGACAACCCAGCCAAATTCTTATCTGCTGAGTGGTCCATCCATCAAAATATGTCTCTCCAAGGTACTGACAAGGATGGTGTGCAGGACAGTGTCAAATGCTTTGCACAAGTCCTGATAGACTGTGTCAGTTGCTATTCCCTTATCCACCAATGCTGTGACTCCATTGTGAAAGGACACCARATTTGTCAGGCATGATTTGCCCTTAGTGTGAAATCTTTTAACAAGTCCAGATAGATTGGATAGATAGTAAACCTTAAGGGGTTTGGTTTTGGCTTTTTGTTGTTGTTATTTTTTGACTCCTGGGATAAATGACATGCCATTTTTTATCTAGAAAGCCACATCTGAGCAGTTCTGTCTGTCTGGAAGCATCTCTAGCTAGTTTAAAGTGAGTGATACAGTCATGCTTGATTGGCAAATTCACACTATGCCAGCTGGGTCTTCATTTCTACTCTGTTCTCTGATATATGTATTTAAAAAAAAAAGAAAAGGAAAAAAAGAACAACCTAAACGCTTTCCTGCTAGTTTTAAAAGCAAAAGAATTCAGAAAGAATTTGAGCAAGCTGCTTCTGGGGTGCAAATTGTTGCAGACGGAGGGAAAGCTGCACCAACAAAATGACAGATCTTGTGTGTCTTTGGGATCACACTAAACTCTGCCACATTTGGTAACTTCCATCTTTGGCAAGTAAATGTAACTTTATTGCAATTATCCATCAACTTCACTTTTGCTCACCTCCAGCTTCTCTTCTGTGAAAGTAGGAAGCTATACAGATTGTTGAAATTTGTCATCTTTGGTGAACTCTTGAATACCACCAGCAGTTTTTAAGTCCCCTGCTGATGCACACACAATTTCTACCCTCCTCCCCCCTGGTTTTTCTCCAGTAGTTGTAGAAATGAAGATGTACAACCAAAGGGAAACAGGGAATATGAAGGAACAGAGAGAAGCTGCCAGAGCAGCGAGAGTGATTTCATTTGCCGGAGATCTGGATACAATACAGATACACTTAATTGTGAAAGCTCTGTTTTATTTTGTCTTGGAGAGCAGAGATCTATAATTTAGTGAAACCATCAAAGCGTTGTTTGGAGCCCCTGTGGCCTTGTGCACCAGACACAAGAATCCCGATCTTGCCAGGTATTTTGCCAGAGAATTGTACTTATTAGTGTCAGCTTTCCTTCTTACCCCCCAATAAAGCCCTTCCCAACTCCTGTACTTGTAAAGAAAATATCAAAAATATTAAGAGTGTAAATTGGAACAGTGTTCACAGAATCAAAGAAACACAAAAATGTTGAGGCTGGAGGTGACTTCTAAAGGTCAYCTTGTCCAGCCATGTTCAAGCAGGGCCATCCTGAGCCAATTGCTCAGACCTGTGTCCAAATGGATTTTTAATATTTCCAAGGATGGAACTCCAAAATCTCCCTAGGCAACCTGTGCCAGTGCTTGCTCACCCTCACAGTGAAAATGTGTTTCCTGATGTTTAGAGAAAACCTCCTGTGTTTCACTTTGTGCCCATTGCCTCTGGTTTTAAATCAAATGTATTGTCTAATGAAATCTAGAATCAGCCTCAGCAAAAGAATCAGGAGTTCTCTCAAAGTATTGCACTTTTGTTACTTGATCAAAAGTACTCAGTTTATCCAATAGTTGAATTATTTATCTGTCTCTATCAGGGGCTTTGTGCCCAACATCTCAAATGACACCTACCTAAATCTGCCATCTTCAGTATTTGCAAGTTGCATAATACAAATTCAGTATATAGTCCCACTCTATTCTGATAAAATAAAATTAGTGCAAAACCAGGGAAGAGCCAGATGGCACTGGCTATGTAATTTAGGTTCATACATAGCTTATTATCCATTAAACTTTGTTTGTAACTAAAATTTTCTTTCAACACCACAGAATTTCTTCTGTGTTACTCCTGAGGTCTTCAGCAATCAGACGCACGGCTCAGGATTTACAATGATGTGAGATTTGGGAGTTTATCCAGCAGACCCTGCACAGGTGGTTCTTGCCACACTTTCCATGCAAACATAACTGTGGAGAGGTTTCTTTGTCTGGAAGGCTCTCAGTGGAACAGAAGGAGTGTTTAGCATACTACTGTTTTGCTCCTTTCCATCCAGGACTAAATATGTGGCACCAGCCTCAGATCAATACTTGCCCTCTGTCAAAGTTTCACACGTCTAAATTTTGGTCCAGGAGCTTGATCAAGTGATTCAAGGATCTAACCCCACTCAAAGCTAGGGGGGGAAAAAGCCAGTTTAGGCCAAACTGAATTTGCTGTCACRGTAATGAGGACAGAGTGAAGGGAGGGCAAGAGCTCAGTAAAACTGGGCTTGATGTTGCTGCTCCTAAGAGCTGGGAAAGAGAAGGCTGATTACTGCTTGTGCTCTTTCCCTGCCYATGTAACTCCATCAAGGCTCTGGGGCAAGCAACACAGGCAGTGATGCAGTGGCCATTTTACTGCCTCCCCCCAGCACCCTGCTGCCCTGTCCAGCTGTTTCCTTCTCCAGTGCATAAAGCTGCCTCAATATCTCACCAATTTTTGAGGCAGCAATGTGCTCAGGCTGGTAATTGTTGGGAAGCTGAGAACTCTTTCCCTTGTACTATGCCACTCTATTTTGCATTTTCTACCTCATTCCTATAGTTCTTCTCTATTTCCCTCCTTTTATTTTAATCTTTAATTTTTCAGATGTTTCCCTTGATTTTATGCTTTTCCCTTTTCCATTCACCGTGGTGCCAGATCTGTTTCTCTTCTTGCAGTTGTTTTGCCTCTTCTTTCCCAGAGTATCTTTATTCAGTCAAAAGGCATGACTAAAAGCCCATTTGGGTCAATAAGATGATTTTTAAGAACCAAGCTGAATATATATTTCTTCTCATTGAATTTCCTGTCACAATGTCCCCATGAGTCAAGAAATATTACTGAGCCCACTTTGCTGCTGGAAAAACCAGGACACTGAGAGATTTCWTTTTCTAGCACCAACCACGGGACACAAAGGATTCTGTGGCCATTGCAAAACAAAATCCTTACTTTTTAAAACCCAGTTTCAAACACATGCTTCTTCAGAACACTTTGTTTCCCTTCAATTCTAACACTTTCTGTTGACATCTATTCCGAGTGGTGGCAGGAACAGTAGGGGAAGCTTCARACCATTCTCAGGACTGGCACAAATTTGTTTGCCCATACCACTTGTTCTCAGTCACCTATTCCAAACAATTTTTCTTCTTGTTTGGCTTACATGAATAAACTATGAGCTGTCASTTAGCACTTTTACATCTTTTAATCTTTCCTAATGAATCAATTTTTTGGTGCATTAATCAGTTTGTTACCCTTTTCTCAGTTTCTCCTGATCTGTTGACATCCCTCTTCTTCAAATACTTCCAGACTAGCTGCTGATAAGTAAAAGTGACTTCCAGATGCTGATAAATGGTTTTGTCACTTATTGATCAGGCTGTTTTGGTTCTTTGTTAGTGAATTGTGTTTAAACTGGGGGTAATTCCCTGCACAGTAACCTGTATGTGCCTGGGCATACCAGGAAGGTCATGCCTGATTCAGTTCTGCAGATTTTCCACACTGTGTTCATAAAATCATGACAATTTTTCAATCCTGCTTTTAGCTTTTTGCTTCCTCAAAGGCAAAAATATAAAATATTTCATTSAACTTGATCTCCATTGCCCCAACAGCTCTCTGTATTCTGCATCAGATGGATATTCAGTTTGCTTTAAATTTAATCTTCAGTTAATGAGTACTAGGGCTCTTGTCAATTATACCACTTGCTTTGAGAATACCCTTCACATTGTTATCTGCAATTCTTAATCAAAATGCAAAAGCAGATTAAAGAATGACATGTTTTATGCTGTGTTTAATTGTCCCCAATGACTGGTTTTAGTAGTACATTATATGGTAAAATATTCTGAAACATTTTTGTCAAGGGCTTCTGTAATGTCAGTTTTATTTTGTTTTAATTTTTGCTGCAGAAGCACACAAGTGGATGCAGCATACAATTTGTCAGCCCACTGAAGTCATATAGAAAGGGACTATTACTTTCTTGTGACAGTGTGTAATTCAGAATTACATAAGCTTGTCGTTATTGTTGTATTTCATTGCATTTCTCAGTCTAATTTTCTCCAGCCTTCTGCTGTTCTCATACTCTGGTTTTGCATAACTTTTCAAAGTTTATTAACTATTTTCATCATGCTGTACATTGATTTCTATCATTATACAGTTAGCCTTCTCAGGCATAGCCATATGCAGTTATGAACAGCTATATTTCTCACCCTTGTATCATTACCAAACAGTCCAAACTTAATTTTCTTAGTTATTTTAATGTTTGCACAACACAGACAGATTGCATTGTTCTTGATCCACATTATATGTAATGCTTACAAGCACAAAAGCAATTACATTATCATTATGTTAATATGTAACAATATACTTAGAAGAGCAGAATTGTCAAGAAGGAGAGAGAGGAACTGTATATTTTTTTAACATAAACAGTGATTGTGGCATAAAAAAGAAGAATTAGACAAGGTGYCAGCTCTAACCTAATGCACACTAAGGTTAGTGCAATACTATGGTCTAGAATAATGACATGCTTAAATTATGATATATTCTTCTCTTGTTTCTCCATAAAAATTCAGAAAGAACTTCTGAAACTCATGGAAGCTCAATATGTGTCCATTAACATAGTAATATGCTTTTTCCAATGGAGCACATTTCTAAGTATTTGCAAGCCGTGACTTATAAATGGGAGGTTTATTGGATTTCCAGAACCTTGTGAAATCTCCTTTGGTGGATAATAAAGCCAAATGAATACATTTCCAGAGGAACTTGTCTAATATGATTACATTTGTGCCCAGAAATATGAGACTATTAGGGATTTAGATTGTCCAGAGCATCAGCTATCTTGTACCATGTGCTTCTGTCTGTCTGATGGAAGCTTTCCAGGTAAGAATAAGACCTTTCGGGTGAGCTGTCACTCTATGTGACAAGTGACAAAGTGACAGCTGATGCACCTTGAATAGGATGTACCTGGAAATATGGCATTTTTGGTTTCTGCATAATAATGTTTTTGTAGTGAATTAGGATGATTTCTCAATGGCTTGCATTCTTTTTTTTTCTTTTTTTTTTTTCAAGGTAACTGCACAAAGCATTTCCATCGCTTATACAACTGTAATAAAGGTCTGAATCCAGCTTCAAGCTTTTTGACAGAGTGATTTAATAAGTAATCTCATCATACTTATACTGAAATTCCTACCTGAAAAGATAGGAGATGAACAGAAAAGTTTGCAGATAGAGCAGATCTCTTGACTCACTGTAATTACACGATTTGTTTGTAGACATCAGTGTCTCCTGTCCTGGCTTCCACTCAAGAAATGTTGTGTCTCTTTCCGTGGATGGACATATTGAAATGAACATTAACTTGTTTGAAGACCACCTGCTTCTGACAGATAAAACGTAGTTGTTTAAAGGCTGAGCTGCTTCTGTGGCATACTCCCACCACAACTTTGCTGGGTTGCCCTTTGCAGGAACTGTTCTCCAGGCTTCCCTGACCATCAGCAGGCTGCACGGCTTTCCCTCTTTGGGCTGCTCTTCCTCCCGGCATGGGCACAGATGACTCTGCTGTCGGGATGAAACCTCATTGYGAAGTTACCTAATACCTGGAGTCCCTGTTGTCTCCTAACATATCTCAGTTTCTCAGCTGTGGTGTGGACGGCAGCCACATTTTCCTTTTCAGAGGCACATGGCTGGTGGTTGTATGGCATCCAACAGACAGCACTGCATAAGCTCTTGGAACAGCATTACTCTGTGCTTAATGGTTGGGGTTGTTTTGTAGAAAATATGGACAGCATTAGGGTGTAGATTCAGCAGGTATTGCAGTACAGTCTCAGTTATACACAGTTTTTAAATGTGGAATTTTGTCTGAATCACAGGATGTTTCTAAGCTTGTAAGGTTCAAATAAGTCCTTCTCCCTGCCCAAGGATATGTGTTTTGTGTCGGGAAGTGGCACTAATTGCTTGTAAGCAGGGAGCAAGCTAAATTGTCTGAAATATATCAATCAATATGAAAGCACCAGCTCAAACTATTAAGAGAGATGCACTCCATCTTACACAGAGAGAAATTATATGGCTATCGTGCAGCCCCAAGAGATGGCATGAAATGTTATTTATATTTGATTATTTCCTCCCTCCCCAAAAGACATGATGTTGTGGACACTGACGTGAGCCATAGTTAACTTCCAGARCACCATTAATCCCTTTGTTCTTCATCAAGTCACACATGCTTTGCTGATGCTTGAGATGATGAAAGGAGTTTTAGTTCACAAGACCCTGAACTTGCYGCACTTCTTCCTTTTACAGAGAGAAATGGAATTGCATCAGAGCCACAAAAAGTGCAGATTGCTCTAAAAAGACATATTTTACCAAAGCACTTTCTATGCCTGCTATCGTGGTCTGTAGTGGACTTATTGTTGACAGAGCTCTGGATATTTATATTCCTTCAGGAATAGCACAACATGATTCTGAATGTCGTGTGGAGCTTGACAATAGGATTGCTACCAAAGGAAAGAACTCATTCTGAACCGTGTTCTGAATTTCAATCTGCACACAATGAACTTTCACATGAAGGCTGATGGGAAGTGAGAAATAAGATGYTTTTGATAATTGAGTCGAATTTTATGGAGCATTTTTTGAATCTTGTATTGATTAGTAACCAGTATCACTGAGATAACTCATTTCTAAAAGAATGTTTAAGTGAATTTGTAGTAATGATGTAGCATCTAATCTGCTTTTAAGACTCCATTCTTGGAATAAGAAATGTTTCTGTTTATTCAGCATAAGGTTTTAAATTGAGCAAGAGGACATATATCACAGCTTCTCAGTTCCATTTTTCTCTCTGTCATTTGAGGTGTTTGAAATGTGCAACATCTATATTACTTGTGTACATTATTTTGAAATACATTCTAGCATGCAAGAAAGTGTTTTCCAGATGGATGTATCAGGTGCTTTGGTGCCAGTGCCCTTAGAGATGCACCGGGCATGCACTGCTGGGGATAAGGGCTCTTGCTTGAAATAGCTTCCTGTAYATACCATCTTTCCACATTGTACCCCCTTCTAGCGGGAGTCTATCCCTGGGAACAAATGGTGGAAGGGCTGTTAAAGTCTCCTTATGCTGCACAATGCCACAGTTTCTCTGGCATGGCTGCTGCTGGATGAACTCAGAGCCAAATACGGTCAGCGTAACTGAGGAGGAAATGTTAAACTCTTCTTGTATTAAGAAACAAGGCACTTTGATTCTCCCTCCAGACTGCACATGCACTTTTCACAGCCTCAATGTGCTGGAGTCTCCCACACCATCAGGATGGGGATTTTTATCCAGGTCTTCACTCYCTCTTCCAGGACAAGACCCATAATTCGAGGTCATGCTGCTCACCCACTCACGATTGTGAAAGGACAGGCTTGCTACCAAGAAAACCAAAAAGGACAAATCGTGTTTCATGTCTAGAAGGTGGATTTGGTGTCCTTATCCTGTCACTAGGCACCACTAGGCAGGGTCAAACTCCAATTTCTGTTTGCCTTCTGGGAACCTGCGGTACTTGGAGCTGTCAAAGCCACATCCTTCACTGCCTTCCTGAAAACTCTCTCTGCAAGACAGACAGTGGGCCAGGAATAAAAAGAAAACCTCATCTGTCATGTAGGACTTAATTTTTGGAGTTGGAAGAAGTCTGAAAGCTCCTCAACAGGGAGCCTAGCAGATCTCCCCACTCATCTGAGACACTGGCCATGGCACAGCTGGCAGGGCAAGAAGCATCACAGGTGATGCTTACCAGAGCCACAGGTAAAAACAACCCAATTTGTCACATCTCTGATTTATTTTAGTGTACAATTGAAAGGAAAGATGCTGAACTGTGAGGAACATTGTAGTCATAGTGATGATGAACAGCACAAGTACATTTGAGCATATATTTTATTAGAGAACTATTGCTGTACACGTTCATTATTTGCAGACTGACTCCTGTAGGCTATAAAATCTTCTAAAATATCACTGTCCTGGTGGTGGGGTTTTTTTCCTTAAATTAGTGTAAGCTTAAAAGATATCAGTTTGAAAAATCTTCTCCCAGCCAAACTTATGTGGACTTGGCTTTGTGTTTTTTAAAAAAAATTATATAACTATCCCTTTGAAAAAAACATCTGTTTCCCTTAAGCATTTCGATTCTGAGTTGAAAAGCAGCTTACAAATACCTATGATACAAAACAAATTTTATCATATGCTCTTAGACATCTAAGAAGAAAACAATACAGCTGATTTGCTTCAGTTTTCTATAGACTATTGTGAGAGAAAGGCTCCTGTTAATTTATGCTATCTGGAAGGAATGTGTGACATGCCTTCCCAAGAAAGGATTGGAAGTTAGATAAGTTACTAATAAACTAATTTTTATTTTTGTTTCAAAAAGTTCTTATTTTTACGGCTAGACAAATGAACATACATTTCTCATATTAAAAAGACATTTTTCCACTAGGAGAGAGAAATGAAGTAATACAGCACTACAACAGCATGATGTTGCTATTTCAAATGTCTTATTATCAATTTGAGCTATCTGACTAATGAGATACAGCAAGAGCTATGATAAAAAATAGGTAATCTTTTTAATATTATAAAAATGCAATTAGAAAAGGAAATATAATATGCAATTAGGAGGAATTTAATATGAAGATATAAAAATAGATTCTTTTCATATGTAGGCTCAAAGACTTATTTATAAATTTGTTGACTCATAAGATACAAAAGGCCAGTCTCATCTAGGAAAAACACTGCTGCATTTGGAGATACTGTGCTGCCCTTATCAATGTCCTGGCTAGATCCAGACTGGGATCTACTACTGTTTGTTCATCCAGCTACTGTGTATGTTTTGTGTATTGATACACAGGCTACTTTGGAAAAGCTGAACTTGGAAGAGTAGGAACAAGGAAACTGAGGAATGACATCTGGAAGTTTAGGTAAGTCCTCAGACTAGGATATGTCTGGTAATTTTTCACTAATGCCTCCAAATGCCCTGGAATATAGAGGAGCCTCATGCTCGAGAGAGTCCAGCATCCAGCAGTTCCCACTTTTGGGCTCTCTGGAAAGCCTGTCTGCTTATTTTGAGGTCTAAATGTTGACAGTTTGCCAAACTGTCCTTAAAAATCCAGTGCTTAGAGTAGTCTGCTTCACTTAAAATAAAAGCTGTGACAACAACCATTCTAATTCGCAGAGACATGCAGCTTCTGTTGCAGCATCTTTCCACCACCCTTCAATTGCTCCTAACTTTGGTCATTTATTCTGGGTAGTAATGTTCCAATTATGGTTTCAGCACGGCAACATTTTCTTTTGAAGTGAAAGACCCCTCCATAATGGAATCAAAGCAGGACTATTAAGGAGGACTGGGAGATGCACTCTGTGCTACTGATCCAAACTCAACTAGATACACCCAAAAGAGAGTAAATGTCTGTGTTTTCTGTGCCTGGAAGGTGTCATTTCTCTGCAGGGAGGTTTGCTGCCTTCTGCTCCACAGGGAGCTGCGCTTCCAGGAGGAAGATGATGAAAATACAATGCTGAGTGAAGAGCTGTGGATCTGTGGCGCCCATGCTGCACTGAAGTGCTGAAGATGTGAAGAAGCGAAGAGAGGAGAAGGTTAACCTTTACCAACAAACACAAAGGCTTAAATTATACCAGTATGAACATTTCCTTTACTCATTTAATATTTATTAACAACACAATGTGTAAACTCACAGAAAGCAAATGACACAACTTGTGAGCTTTGCCCTGTTTTGATGGCAATGGTAGAAAAGGCCCAGTGTATTGCTATGCATTTCCAGAACACTGCTATTGATCACATTACRATGTAGAATTGCACAGCAGAGTTGTATCAATTTGTGTTTAAAGAGTTGTTCTGCGAGGTCTGATCATCGTGTTTCCATTGAAGCCAAAGCCCGGCTGACAGGAAGTACAAATACGTGGCAGCTGCAGCTGTGGCTAAACCCTCCTTTGATTCTGAACTAGCTATTCCATCTGACACCCCTCACCCCAAGCTGTTTCCAAGATCACACAGGCCTGACTCTGGCAAAAAGGAGCACTGTCTAGAGAACCAGCATTTCTCAGTAACCATAAAAAGTGTTTCTGAAGTGGAAGTTACATTTTACTTGAAGCAAAAGTTTTCACAGCCTCGTGCAACACCTCACTAGTGACTCTGGCTGACAGTGTGAGATGCTAATTATGAAAATGCTTATGTGATGTACTCATACTGAGATTGCAAAAAATAAGTAGATATATTCTTGAAAGATCTCATACAGGGGCTAAATGAAAGGAAACCTGACACACACCCCCTACATAAACTTTAATTTTTTCATTTGTCTATAGAGTGTAATCCTGGATCATCAGTTCCTTTCCTTCACTTTCTCTCTCTGCCCTTGAACTTTTTCAGTTGTAGGGCTCAAACACTGCAGTCTATTTATTATTTATCTTACCATGGCACTTTGGGAGAGAAGCACAGCTTTTCATTCAAGCCCTTAAGAAACAGAACAAAACCATTTCAAGCAGAAATCAATTGCTTGTTTTCATCGCTTTTGGGGTGTTTTGGCCTTTCAGGGTTTTAGCAGAGCAATTGTCAATGTAGTTTAGCAGCTCTCCCTTCATGCTGGCAGTATCTTATCTGAGCCAGTTTTAAGCTTTGCTTAATTTTTCAGGTAGTACTTTACCACACAGACAAAAAAATCTGATCTTAGTTTTGACAATATGTCTATGGGATGACTATAAAATCCTATAGATGTGCAGGAAAATCCATTTTTTTTCCCCTCATGTTAACTCCTTTGTTCAGTCGTCTGCCAGGCCATGACACAAACATCAATATCTCTCTGCTCCCAGCTTCTAAAAAAGTTTTTGAATTCGACTTTTCAGATCATATTTGAACTTCATTAGGCTTTATATAGGGGCTGCATAAATTATTTAATATCTATATTAAGGCAACTTACTTAAATTTATCAGCTTCAGGTAATTTTGGATTTTACTTATGGATTGTAGGCTACTTGGGCAATAACAAATGACTTAAAAATACAGTAAGACCAGAGAATTAGAAAGGAATTGGAAACATATACAGGGTGCAGGTGCCCAGGTGCTGGTGGGGGAGGCTTCAGGGACCTCTGTGATGAGGGGCCAGGGCTGCTCCATGCTGGGCACAGCCCTCCCCAGCCAGCTCCAATGGCCCCACCACACGGTATGGCTGGGCCCTGGAGCCAAGGTGGTGGCCCCTTGAGGAAAATGTACTTTAAAAAGGGTAAAATGCTSCCTGGCAGTGAGGGGTGAGGAAAAATGGGAGAGAAATAACCCTGAGGGGAGAGCTGAAGGAGCAGGAGGAGGTACTGAGTGTCTGGGCAGCCACTCCCCTGCAGCCCCTGGAGAAAACCATAGTGGAGCAGGCACTTCCCTGCAGCCCACAGACAGGACTGGGCTGGAGCAGCACCTGGAGGACACTGTGCCACAGCAYGTGGATGTTTCCTGAAGGAACTGTGGTGCAGGGAGACCCCACACTGTATGGAGTGGTGTATCCCAAAGGAGCTCCACACTGGAGCTGGTGTATCCCAAAGGACAGCAGCCCATGAGAAGAATTTTACTCTGCAGCAGGGAGACAGTGGGAGGAGGAAGGAGCGGCAGAGAGGAGGAAGGAGTGGCAGAGAGGAAGACTTATGGACTGACTGCAGCCCTCATTCCCTGTCCTCCTGTGCTACTTGGAGTTGAGGGGAAGCAAGGGAATTCAGACATGAATGAGCAAAGTTGACCCTGGAAAGAAGTGGGGGAGAATTGTAGCTTTTTTCTTTGCATCTCAACATCCAGATCTATTTTATTTGGCTATAAATTGGATTAATCTCCCATGAGTTGCCTGGCTTGCCTGTGATAACTGGTAAGTGATCTCCCTGTCCTTGTCTTGACACATGAGTTATTTCAATCTAATTTTTTCCCCATTCTGTTGAGTAAGGGGAGTGAAAGATCTGCTGACTGTGTGACTGACAGCCCTCCAAGGTCAACTCTCCACAACCAGAAAGCATCCCTGTCTCACTGGAAGTGAACAATCAGAAAATTTTAGGGAGCTGAGACCTAAATCATGTGCTGTCATGAAACCTAATGCCTTCTGAGTTCATGGGAGTTTGATGTTGCCTCAAGACTATGACTGGAAATACAGACATGCTCTATAATCCAACCTCTGCTATCTGCAGAACATGTTGTGTATTTTAAGGTGAAATAAAGAATACATTAAGTTTACCAACAGAGGCTCACTTGAAAGATTTAGTGTTTCTTATAATATGCACTGTGAAAAACCTTAAGAAACCTAAGGGGAAAAGCTTGCAAAAGCCTTTGGTAGGCTCAGTCAGTTTCCAGCTGAACTGAACCTTGGGTAGGCTATTTCCATCCTTCTATGACAGAAAGGCTCAGTGGTGGCTGACAAGCTTTGTGACTTTGTGAAAAATTCAAGAGCAATCCCTGTGCCAGGACTCTGTGGACACGATGGCAGATGGACAGAGCTGGAACAGAGGTTGCTCAGTAAATCCTCAGCAGCATGGGGAAGGGGGCCAGCAAGCGCCAGAGCCCTTGAGGTTCCAGCTGTACAGCAAGGCCACCACAATGCCTCAGCAAATCCTCTGGTTGCCTTCCATTTGTGACTTCTCCTGTAATTTCTGCATCTCACCATCCCCAAGTAAGCACTATATATCCTGGAACTGCTGCCTTTATTCCAAGGTTTCATAAGGTTCAGACTCAGATTTTAATTACCACACACAGAAAATGTGTTTGCRTTTGTTTGCTTATTTGATATTTGACAGTGTTTCATCTCTGCTGGAAACCTAACTTTTCTATCAGTAGGATAGYTCTGAATCCTCAATGCTGAGTCAGAAATATTGCACTTCTTATATATGAGTCATCACCAATTTTATCATTTTAGATCAAAAGAAAGCAAACTCATCCAAATTTTGTGACTTCTGTGATGTAAAAAATGGTAATAAATCTGGAGTCAGTTTWTGCACATACTTTAAGAAAGTTGTGGAGTTTTGTGAGGGTTCTAGGTCATATGAGATGCAACTTTCTTTAGCTGTTTCCATCTTCATATTTTAGAAACTTGTATTTGTGAATAATTCTACTTAAATTAACTCTACCCCAGCCAAAACCAGCACAGCCTTTTATCCACTTTMATATGAAATGTCAATCATCTCTGCTTTCAATGGAAGAAACTGTTATAAAACCTTCTGTGGACTGACGCAACTTTGTAAGATTATAAAGAATCTGCTCCTCGTCTTATCTGAAACAGTCATTTATTCTGAAAATGTAGATGTGTATCATGCTTTTTGTGAACTGACACATAACAACACAAATGTATTTTATATTCAGGGAGATAATTATATTCTCCTAACCACGTGCAAATTGTACATATTTTGCTTACAGACTAAGGCAGTATTCATCTTAAGAAATGAGAATGTAATACAAAATCAATAAAAAGTATGTAAAGATTATTGATATCTGAGGTTAAATTTTGACTGCAGCCAATTACTTCACATACTTTTTAAAGACAATAGGGCAAGCAGGTTAGAACTAGTAAATAAAATAATAAAAAATCCACTCATATTTCTATTCTGGATCAGTATCATTACCTGGTGCCAGAAAATCATATTACATTTAATTATTCTCTATTGGCTTTCATTGCAGAGAGAAATTTTATGCACATTTCCAGGTTTGGGGTGTTTTTCTTTCTAATTGTCATGACATTCAGAATTTAAATAGAGAACATTTTATTGCATAGATGCACAAGTTGTTACTGACTGCCATTTCAGCTGCCTAAGTAAAGACTGTAGCTTCTCAGGGCTCAGCTGGCAATTAGTACCAGAATTACACTTAAGTGCACAGCTATGCTGGCAATTTACATCAGCTCTGCAAACCATTTCACATGCTGCTAAGGCATTTCTTCTCCATGTCACTCCTTTGGCATAATCCATATAATTCTTCTGATTGTTGGAATTGTTTTATTCTCTGAAAATTGTTCTAGAGTCTCCTCTTGACCCCAGTCCTGGTCAGAGGAGAAGAAGTGGAGCACTAAGATCAAGTGGTGCCTGATATTACCAGTTTACCAGTCGTGTGGTGCATGATAATTTGGCTTGACAATAAAGAAAGCTGTGTGGACATATGAAGAAAATCTATCCTGGTAACTGCCCAGAGGCACATTCCTACCCCAGAGTAGATGTGATATGCTTTTACAAAGAGACAAACCATCTCTGGTTTGCCATGAGGAAATAATGCGGACCGGGGTCACTGCTACCGAGCAGCTGATGCATGATAATTTCTTATCCTTCAGCAAAGAATTTGTGAATCTGTAATATTCCCTCTCAAGTACAGCAGCTGCCAATTCCCACAAACATCAGCAAAACTCCCTGCAGCAACTGTCTCTATACTGATACCTGCACTCCTGCACAGAGTAGTGGCACAGGAAGGTTGAAATGAAGAGAGCAGCCTTGCTGGCACAAGGGAGGAAGGTGGGGAGAGAAAAGAAAGTAGAGTTTTGGATGTGTAAAATGGAAGAGGAGTCTATGAAGGTAGGAATATGCAGTAAAGAATAATAAAGGACCCTTGGGGCTTGGAAATGGTGAAGTGGTAGCATGCAGTCGGAAAACAGAGTTTGGTGGATGCACTGCAGGGTGTCATGGACTATTGTGGCCTCTGATAGCCAGAGGGGTTGGAAAGGGACACAATAGCTTTAGAGTTGGGATCAGAGCAGACAGAAACAGGGGGTGTTGTCAGGCATGTATATAGGGGAAAAATCAGCTGGAAATAAAAGTAACTCTGAATCCCATCCATTCTCCATATACATGTTAGAAAACAGATCTTTCATCTGTGGACAAAACTGAAACAATGCAGACCCATCCTGGTATCTAGAACACTGCCTGGGGAGTCAGGGTCTTCCACACACTCTCCCATGCAGAGTAGCTGTGCAACCTTGCTACAAACTACGCTGGGATGAGACCTTCTTGCTCCCTTTTGTTTCTCACTGTTTAAATTGCACTGAACAATTACACACATCCTGAATCTAGCTATAGGAAAGACAAGTTACCCACTGCCAGCCAGAGCAGGACACTGGATTCTGGTCTTCCATCTCTCTTCTGAGGATCATTACATTTTTGGTGATCCTCCAGATTTTGAATAAGAGAATGGACAACACCCTCTGTTTACAGCCCTCTGAAATAAAAGACCGTTCTGCACTTCTTTTTGTTGTAGAAAGGGCTTATGCTCTTCACATTAGGCTTAACATACTTGGGGTCAATGAAACCCTAAATCCCTGCAGTCCAGTTCTGAGTAGCTAAAAGCCAAGATTGATGCAGCCTAAAAGACATCCGTGTTTTCTTCCAGCTAGAAGTGACTCCTGGACCCGCTCTTAGATACCCTAATCACTTCAAGGAGAGCAAATACTTCAAGGAAAGAAAATAGAGCATGGAAGTGAGTACCTTGCATATTATTCTAGCTGCAAATTAGGTATGTTAGGAAGCAGTGTCCAGTGGGTGGGTGCCCTTGAACAGACAGGCCATGTTGAGCTGTCATTATGTTGGGCAGCAAGTCCTGAGTCTTCCAGATAAGACTGGCTCTTTTACAGCCCACGTGCCTTTCTGCCTCTGTAAGTGCTGCTATATGAAAAGCAGCATCAAATAGTTCAGATCTGTAGAGAATAGTAGGACTTTGAAGAAGGGAAACCTTCACAATAAAGATGTCATTATTAAAGTTTTAAAAGAAAAAGATTATACACTTGAGAGAACTAAGTCGCCAGTTATACCAGCTTCATTAAAACTCACAGCATGCTGAACTCACAGAATAGGAAATTAGATCCCTGCTACTGTTTACACACATTAGAATATTTTTAATGAATGTAAAGAATATTTTGTTTCTACATGATTAGAGAGAAAACAGGACAGATAGCGTGACAAAACCGATGAAACAATTATTACAACACTTCAAGGGACAAATGTAACAATGCTTTCAACTGCTTCCTTCTTTTAGTGATGGCAAATGGGAAATTCCAAAGGTCCTTAAGGAAACAGAATACTTTTTTTTTAACCTTAATATGCATGGAAATCCACAGTTTGGTGCAGCAGTGTGGACTTCAGTCTGAGGTCTAACACTAAGGGTCCCATTTAAGACAATATTGAATTTAATCTCCCAAAAGGTGCCAGTTAAACATCACACATATTTGCACATGCTTTCAAGGCTTTCTTACTCACAGCCCTTTGTAAGCACGTTTCTGTCTTTAAAAGTACAGCCAGACCTCATGCATTTCCTGCCCAAGAATATCCTATATGAACATTTTAAAGTGCTGCTACTTGCTTTTCATTCCATATGACAGTAACTGTAGTAACCTTTTCTGGAGGCAATGGGAAGGTGTGTGTCTGTGCAGTGGTAAGAACTTTCTGACAGTGTTGCTGAGCTCTCGTTTTCAACCAGTTTTACACAATTCTCATTTCTAAGACTTATGTGCATAATGACATAGCAGTAGAATAAATCTAATGTAGGCAAGCAAGAAAGCTTTCTCTGTGCTCTTAATCATTATACAGTCTCTGCTGCATTGACAACCGCAGCATAAAGTTCATTTCTTGAAGGTTACAAACGGCTAACATATTCATACAGATTTTTCTTTGATAAATCTGATATTTTTAGGGGATACATATTTTAAAACAGGGGCAAGGACCATTCTTTGTCTGCATGAGGACAGATGACACAATCTGGTTCATGTCTGGATGGCTCCTTCTTCTTCCCCTAAACAGAGCGGTTTTGTCTGAGCTGCCACTGAAGAATTTGGCACAACTGTAATCCTGTGTTCCTTTTTGGGCCCCTCACTACATCAAGGACACTGAGGTGTTGTAGCATGTCCAGAGAAGGGCAGTGGAGATGGGAAAGGGTCTGGAGCAGAAGTCTGATAAGCAGTGGCTAAGGGAGCTGGGGGGTGTTTAGCCTGGAGAAGAGGAGGCTCAAGGGGAACCTTGTCAGTCTCTACAACCACCTGAAAGGAGGCTGTGGCCAGGTGGGGATTGGTCTCTTCTCCAAAGAAACAGCAGTAGGACAAGAAGAAATGGCCACAAGCTGTACCAAGGAAGGTTCTGATTGGATGATAGGAAAAATTTCTTCACCGAAAGGGGGGGTCAAGCACTGAAACAGGCTGCCCAGGGAAGTGATGGAGTCACCATCCCTAGAAGTGTTCTAAAGACATGTGGATGTGGCACTTAGAGACGTGGTTTAGTGGCGGACTTGGCAGTGCTGGGTTAACAGCTGGATTCGATCTTACAGGTCTGTCGCCCTCTTCTTCTAAGTTCTTCTAAGCCTTCTGATGTTTACATTTTTGTAATAGAGTTTCTCACACACTTTTCATGTAAATAATAATTGTTTTGCATTCATTTCTGGAAGAAAAGAGAATTGATGAACTGTTAGTTTAACCAGTGTAGCTAGAGAAGTAGCAATTTCATCCTCCAATCCATGGTCACTTTTAAAAGTCTATAAATATTAGAGTTCAGAAATAAACTGCCCTCTTTTTATCTTAAACATCACAGTGCATGTGCACCATTCATTTCATGTCCTATTACAGCACAGGTCCTTTTCAAACGAAAGGATTTTGCTATTTTATGGTTACTTCCAATGCTTCATTTATTTATGCAGTCCTATTTCTGCCGATTTTTGATTGAGTTTCTGTTGCTTTGAAAGAACTTGAATCAGGTTAGTATAAAATTCTGTATTTCAGTGGTTTTTTCAGTTCATTAGTCATCCCAAAACAGAGTTGCCTTTCTAGTACTGGTCTCATGATGGTGCTGCAAGGGATTGTGGTTTAGGGTTGAACACTTCTGACTTCGTCTGCAGTCCATTCACACTCCAATAAGGACAGTAACAAGAATTCAAGCTTGAATTTAGCTATCACACTCTGCATATCATCCCATGCTTTAGCCTTGGTTCCAGTGTGTTTTTCAGGAGTTGGGTATTACTCAAGTAGGAGCGCAAATACTGGCTTCACCTTAGTTTTATGTATGTCCTCTCAAAGATAAGTGGAAACACTGAAGAAGAATCCATTCAAACGTGTTCAGGGATTGTGACAGCTGCTTTAGAGGTACTTCAGTAGTAGACAAGACCTAGTTGCTTTTTTACTCTTTTAGTCATAACACAGGATTGTGGCAGGGGCTGGGTATATTCAGAGATGTTTCCACAGCATGGGAAATATTGGTTGTCATTGAGCTGCTGCAACCACCTCCAAGAGGTCTTTGCCAACAAGCAAAACAAGCATTAATTAGATAAGCCATTAGAGGCTGGAGGGGCATAAGCCATTCCCTCATTTCTGTCCTGACTGATTCTAAGCATATTGATGTCATTGAAGGTCTTTTTATTGACATTCAGTGAACTTTGGATTAGATCCTGGCTATAGTTCAGTTATGGCAGACAGTAATGACATTATGCTTTTGTGATGATGTCATGTCATTGTGCAATATTGTAAACATAATGTAAGAGCAATGAATGCTGTTTGCACTTTCAAGCTAAGTATATATATAACAAACACTGCATTTGGTCCACCCTGCTTTCTCTTATACCCAAAATATTCCCATGCCATAACAGTAAAACTTTGCAATTCCCTTTAAAAGCCTGCTGGACCTTTTGACTCCMCTACATTTATCAGTAGCAAAGCGCTAATGTTGTCCGCAGTATAGCCTTTGACAATTTTAAATACTGTGCTTTCACATTTTGTGTTCTGCTTTGTTACTTTCTCAATGTTCACTAAGTCTTACTTTACAGTAGTTTATACATAGAGCTTGCTCAATATTCCCCTTTTAAAATTCTTATTATATACAGGTTTCTCTCTTCTCCCATATTGTCTTAATTTTCATCACTGCTGTCACGCTTATAAAAAAAAAATTAATATGAACCAAGGATKGAGACTGCAGATATGGTGTAGCAATATAACAAGCCTCACTTTGCATATATTTTCTAAGGTAGATTCAACCCTTCTGCTAATCCTGTAATGCTAAAGGGATTTTGACCTGCTTAACCACTGTGAGGTGTGACAATATGTATTGTAGCTCATGGTTATGGCCCAGCACTGCTTTCTGCCCCTTATATAGTGAGGCAGATCACACATTACTGTTGAAAAGGTAGGTATGCTACRTCATGTGCCCTAAAATCTTCATACTCACTCAGACTCACCAGCCCACTGAAGAATGTGCAGGAGATTCTTACACTACCTCAACTACTAAGTGCTAAAATTCTCTTTCCTATGCTGGTGCTCTCAGCAGAACAGAAAAAATAGAATAGATTGCCCCTTCCTGTTGGCACTGCCGTTGCTTTTAGAGGGAGAAGACTGTGTAAAACAGTGCAGGAAAAAGTGGGTAGGGAAGAAGACAGAGAATGCTGTGCTGTGAAAGATGTAGGATGAAGTTAATCTGTGGCTTAAGCCTCCAACATCATCTTATCTTCTTAGAAAACAGTGCAGTTGACTCCACAGGGAGTTCACTACTGCACTGAACTTTGCAACTCACTGCTCAGCCCAGTAGTGTGTGGCATACTTGAAGGAAAAGAGGGCTAGAATTGGCAGATGTAGAAGACAATCCYTCCAGCATCTCAAATGCATCTCTGCTCCAACTTCTGGTAAAGGAAAATATAAGGAATCATTGCCGATGCAATATAATCATCTCTTGACTGTGGAGGATGCTAGAACACATTCAAATTAGGAACTGTTCATTTTGCTCACCTTCTCATCAGTGCATAAGAAAAGAAAGATGTTAAATCTCAGCTCTCGGTCAGTTAAGACACAGTTCAGGGACCGGTCACAAGTCACAGGCTTATGCTCACTGCTCCTTGATGATACTCAGGCACTGTGTCAGCTGCAGGCAAAAAAATTGTATTTCTAAAAGCTACCACTGTTAATCTCTCCTTAGAAAAGTTCATTAAAATAACCCTCATTAATCTTTTAATGAACTCCTTTCGAATTCTTCAAAGAGAACATGTATCTTCTGCAGGAATTTATCTCTAGTACATGGTCAGGGTCAGTTGTGTAATTTGGTTTTCTTTTGCATTAAAAAGTTATGCTTCTCTTTAGTTTTCTTACTACCTTTATTATCATATATGCTGACTTAATTTTTTATGTATAGTTTTAAAGAAAGTAAGTAACAGGTATATAATTCAGATATTTAATTCTACATTGGGTTCATTTGTCTTTGCATCTCCCTATAATTTTAATATGTTTGGGGGTGAAAAACACACTTCTCAAATTTCATTAGAAATATGATATTGAGGAAAATGTTAGTAGACTTASCTCTGTCAAATGATATAATACAAGTTGTTTTTCACATTATTTTTCAGTTCACAATGTTTTTACAGGGCTGTGTTCAAAAGACAATTAGATAAATACATTTCTTCTAGTGTGCTACAAAAACTTGAGATTATTCAATCTCTGCTCAAATTAAATACAAAATCCTTCTCAGTGGCTGTTAAGGAATTAGATGGCACTTTCTTCTTACTATCACAGCATCTGACATTTCTCTCTTCACATAACTGATAGAATTGATGGGGTAAAATCAGCTGGTCTTCAGCAACACTATTTTTCCTGCTTAGAAGAGGAGACCATGGGTAACTTGTAACTGTTATTAATTTTTTTCCTAGTAATAATGAAGCCAACTGGTACTTAAGCCAAACACATTCCCATTACATCAGCAGCCCATTGGCAGATGCTAACAGGCAGCACATTACCTTACAGAGAGATAACTATGTTCAACCAGAATTAATGGATAAGGAGTAATTAATATGAAGGTCACTATAGCATGTGTGATTTTTAGCAATGCTAACTTTTAGCATGTCAGGGAAAAAAAAGGTAAAAAAACCTGTAGCACTGGATGGCTGCCCCAAGGAAGCCATTAAGAAAAAATAAGCAACTCCAGAATGGAAAACAAACAGACAAGCCTTAGAAGTGCTCATGGAAAGAAATCAAACTGCTTCACACAGAGTTAGAAACACCTTGCTCTGCAGTATAGTTCTTCCATGAAGACAGAAATGATAGCAATCTTTTGCATATGATCCCTAGTCAAGAATTCAAGTGTGCTGGGGAAACTTTCTGCTTGTCCACAGCCATCAGTCAATCTGTTTTAAACTGACAGGTTTATTAGCCTCATAACTAGAGAAAACAAGAATGCTCATGGAAAGAGATAGTGAATATGTCTGCTTTGCATTTATGAGATTTTTCAAGAAAAGGACAAAAAATACTATATGCTCACCTGAAAAGTCACTTGCCAAATCTAAGAATCATAATGGGCTCGCTTGGATATTGTGGATTATTTAACTCCTGGTTTGTTCTGTGTGGGGGTGTACATATATATACACACACAGATAGGGATATAGACATGGATACAGGTATAGATACAAATACATATAAAAATATATGCATGTGTGCTATTCATATGGGCAGCAGCACAGGTGTAAAGATGTTTCCTACAGAGCAAAAGAGAGGACAAAGACCCATTTGATAAATCCTTTGAAATGGAAGGGAGAGGAGATTCTGCCACTGATTACTCCAAATGGTCAGGTTAAAGAGCTCACTTATGAAGCAACTTCCCAAACTTCTTATTAATCATGTGTGCTAGGAGCGCTTTTGTTATTAATACTAGGATAAAAATTTTTTCAACAGCTCAGTTTTTAAGCCCTCAGTTTTAAGCACAACTGCCATGTGACTTGCTAGGAACAGCTGTTGTTACTACACTAATGGGACTGCTTTTCTCAACAAAGTTGTGAAGCCATGGTTGCATTTGTGACATTGTGACAAGAAGCATAGAAAGAGAAGGTTTATTTCATATAAATCAAATTTTATTTACATATTTACAATACCTGCACAAATGAGTTGTCTAGCTAAGATGACAGATATTGAAACAACCAAAACAAAGTACAAAGGAATAATCGTTTGGAAATCCAGTCTTTATTTTTATTTCATAATTTTCTTAGCCCAGGTAAGTATTTGAAGGTCTCAAATGTATAATTTTAGATTGTATCTGGAAAATAACCTGAAAACTATAATTTGGTTTCCATTTCATCTGGTAACACACTTCATATRTGAACGAATAACCATTTTGACTGTAATTAAATAGTAATAGTTAAAAATTTCTTTGATTAATTCTCACATATTTCACAAAAGGCTTTACTTTCCTTSGTGTAGATTTATAAATCTTGAGTTYATGGCTGAGTCCAGTCCTTGATGAGTTTATATGATCCATTACTACTTATTCAAGTCCCAAARAATGAAGTGCCCTAGAACAGTGTTCTACATTACAATTTAAAAACATACAAACAACCATAACTCTGAACTTTATTGTTACTGGGCAGAATCTGGTATCAGGATGCTACAATGCATTTATAAATAATGCATGAAATTGCCTCATTTGAACTATTTCCAGACCTTTATGCTGTCAGAGTCCGACAGTCTTTCACTAAGTTCTTTTGGATATTTCACACAAGGAAGGTTTAATGCTTTAACACAGTTTGCTTATTTGATATATTTGGCATCAAATGCCACTTGGGTTTAGAAGCATGAGGCAGCAACATGCAGAATACCCAACTCAAGCATCCTACAGAATTTGCCACACATGGTTAAAACCCCAGACAAACAGCCCCCSCACTGCTGGTCCCTGTGAGCTCACTGTCATGAAGTAGAGCTACTCCTGTGAAGTGTTCAGTGGCCTTTTCCATGAGACCTCCTGACTTTCCCTTCTAGGTCATGGTAAACCAGGACTCAGGAAGCTGCAGACTGTTCCTGATCTGCCAGGCCTAACAGGTACMTGGAGGCTTAAAGGCATGAGTTTGGTATTTTTCTGATTTTTTGACATTTGACTTTACAATCCAATTGTCCTCTCACACCACCATCTCAGTACAATTTAAAATTTACATTGCAGTAATACTCAGAGGAACCAAGTACCTTTGTAACCTCATTGTATTAGGCACTGTCTGAAAGCTTATGAATATACATTTCAGGTCTGTAATCTTAGGGAAGAAGTGACTAGGATATAGATTCCTTGCAGACCATATTATGCTAAATGTATGCATTTGCTTCCTAGGCACTTTCTTATTTTCCCTTTTGCAGAACATTATTCCTCAGCACTGAATTTCAATCCAGTATATGTGCAGAAGTTCAATTTTTTTTAGTTTCATGGGCTATCAAGATGCCTTATTTCTGGAAAATTACCCATGTTTTTCAAAGGAAAAGTTAAATACTAAGAGTCCTTTCTCATTTTTTTAAGGACCTGGCATTTTAGAGCAATTTATAGTGCAAATTGTATTTTCCAGAAAGATACTTTTCTCAATAGACTTCTTGATCTGGGTCAATTCTCCTCATACTCTAGTGGGAGGKCAGAACTCCACAATTTCAAGAATAAATTCGTAGATCAAAGTCCAGTGACTCTAGCCAGTAGTCAGCCTGCTTCAGCATCACCCAACAGCCAATTAAGCCAAGTGATGCCTCTRCCTGTGACCTCCAAGGCAGCCTATATTCTGCAACCTGTCTTTAATTGAGACTAACTTCCACTTAAACCAATGGAAACTAAACATAGCAAGCAAAGGTCCCGCTGCTGCACTTCTCCAAGGGAACAGAAGCTGAATGTCAGAGACATTCAAGCTCCTCTGTCATGAACAGTCTTCTCTAGGGCACCTTTTCATTCAGGCAGCTTCAATGATGACTGTTTTCAACATCCTATTTAGTGGTTTGTGATACACCATCCTCATCCACAGGTTTCCTCTCTTGGCCCACATTTCAATTACGTTCTCAAAAATTTTCTTCTCTAACAATAGTTTTGTCTTTTCCCATGTCCCACATCTTTATCTGACAAACCCTTAAATTCAACACAAAAAAACCCAAAACAAAACAAAAAACAAAAGCTGAACCCAGCACTCCTTTCCCCACTTCCTATTCTCTGTATCTAATGACAGGGTCACATTTTTGCTTTAGAAATCATATTGGTGAAACTCAGTTGGGGTCAAAACCAAAAACTAGAGATGTTATTGAGTTGCATAGGAATTATCAGCTCCWAATAAGACACACTACCAAAGACAGATATTATGAAAACATAGTAGGGATGGGTTGAGGGTAAAGAGTTGGGACTTAAACTTTTCTGCCCATTTCCCTAAAGCACAGAGCCCAGGGAGAGCTGAGAAAGGAGAGCTGGGAAGCTGCCCCATAGCTACAGCTCTCCTGGGCTACCTCCAAGACACAGGGAATGTGGCCAGTCCTRGTTTACAAGCTCCTGGCCTCTAAAAGGTGAAAAATGATCTCCTGATGCCTGCCAGCCCACTTTTGGTCATTTAATCAAACCTCCTGAGCTGAGTCAACTATGCAGTATGGTTGGCGGAGATGCACTTTGTATCCCTCCTCTTTGCCCATCTGCAGTGACACTCTGGTCATTTTTCCAGGCCTCAGAAGCTCCCCCTGCACCACCAACTGTGGTATTTGCTGAGTCCCCAGGACAAAGGAGGAATTGAGAATCTGACTCCATGTTATTAGAAGGCTAATTTATTATTTTATGATATAATATTAAAGAATGCTATACTAAACTATACTAAAGAATAGAGAAAGTATACATCAGAAGGCTTAACAAGATACTAATACCAATTAAAAACTTGTGACTGACTCCTCAGAGTCCCAACAGAGCTGGCTGTGATTTGTCATTAAGTAAAAACAATTCACATGAAACCAATCAAACAACCACCTGTTGGATAAACAATCTCCAACCACATTCCAAAGCAGCAAAGCACAGGAGAGAAAATTGAGATAATATTGTTGTTKTTTTTTTTTCTCTGAGGCTTCTCATCTTCCCAGGAGAAGAAATCCTGGGCAAAGAGATTTTTCCAGAAAATATGACAGTAACAACCAATCTTTTCCTCTTGCCACACAATCTTGAGTGTGTCCCTGCAGTGTTGGGGACAAGCCTCATGAGCAGTCTTGGAGGCCTCCCTGCTCTGTCCAAGTTCCTAAAGTGAATCTTAACACCAGCTTCCAGTCCCCCTTGTTTGGTGTCACCAGCAAATTAGAGGATCAAGAACTCTATTGCCTCCTCCAGATGTTCAATGGCACAGTCCCCATGACTGAYCCCTGGGGTACTGCCTTTCCAAGGACACTGCAACCCCTTCTCCACTCTCTTTGGAGACCCATCAGCTGGCCCCATCAGTGTCTTGTGGCAGGGGACACGAGGGTGGAGCCAGACCCCTTTGTGTCACAAATGGCTGAGAAGAGGGAAGGAGCAATTTTCCCTGCCCTGCTGGCTCCCACCTTGTTCACAGCTGGCTGCTGCCTTTGCCACAAGGCACCTGGATCTGCTGGCTGAGCCTAGGGGACTTCAGGTGTACGGCTTGTCCTGCACTGTGGGCACCAAGCTCGCCTTCTGTGTGACACATCTTGTGTTGACAGCTAGATGGAAGTGCTGAAGTCTCTCAAAATGGAAATAATGCTGGTAAATATAAGTAATGTAAAATGTAGGGTGAAACTCACATAAGGTAAATAAGACAGACCTCAATTATTTTAGCTATGAGACTTTAGGAGAGCACACATCCCACACTAATTAGCCTGAGGGTGCACCTGTACCCTGCTAGCCTGAGTGAGAAATCCATCACAGCAGACTGCATCTACAGAGGTGCTAATTCATGTCTGGTTGCCTGGGAAATTTCACTCTTTCTYTCCATGCAAGCACATTAGTCCTAGCTGTTGTTTCCTCTGCCTCCCTGGTACTGGAGGAATTTACCAATTCAGGGTCTGAACTCAGATATGGGTAAAAAATTGAAGAAACAAAACCAGGCTGACTCAGAAAAGAGGAGAACCTGAACTTTTCTGATCCATCAGGTCAGAAATTCCATGTAAGACCTATATCTCACTGAAATATCTCCAAATCTTATGCATTTACATRAAAAATTTGGCTTAGATAAATAGAAATTTCTAACTAAAATAGCTTATGATTGTAAATACAACCCAACCTTTCTTCACTGATTCCTGATGAGATTCTGTGGCTTGCAATGTTTTCATCTTAATGTTCCATTAAATTAATGTGTTAGTCCCCACCCCAGCTGCATTACAGAGGGAAGTGCAGTCAGCAAATAGCTACACTCCTATGGCACTAAGCAGATCACAAAGCCAAAAACAAAGTTGTTTGAGATCCAGAAATGAGGCAATAGCTGTTCCATAAATCCACTAAAGGCATAATACTATTTACCATGAAGATGGCTCCCATAGTCGGGSGCAGTACAGAACTCTAAGTGACCAAACCAGCCCCACCTCTGGCTTGTATCCTTGTAGAGGTTGCTGCAAATCTTGACCCTGAGTTGATCCCTGTGTGTACAGAACAAAGGGGAACTCCCCAAAGGAGCTTTTCCAGGGTGTCCTGTAGGAGATGATGTGTCTCTCTCAGCCTGAACCTACTTGTCTGGGGCAAGTTTCAAGGGCTATTTGTATTCTGCCTGAATTCACAGTACAGTACTTGTGGTGTAAACAGTGAGCAGCACGAAACACCTGCCTGAAAGAGTTCACACTSTAGCTTTCAAAAATTTAAATAGCCTTCAAAAATTTAAAGAAATTTTGAGTAAATTAGGCTGCTGTAAAAAAATGTAGGACATCACTCCTTTTCAATAACAGAGACACAAACACATCCCATACTTGCCCTTAAAGTGGTTTCCATGATTTGGCTCAGTGGTTCTTACCCTGATCACAGCATGGGAAGTGGATTGTGCCTACAGCCCTCCTCTGTGTCCTGAAAGAATCATGTTTGAAATGCGTAGTGTAAGGAAATTGAAGTGCAAGTATTTTCTTCATATTAATATTATTTAAAAGAGTAATTGGTAATGTAAGTGATGGTTTTCCCCTTTAATTAGCAACGTATAATGCAACTTTAACTACAATTTAATTACATTATGAAAGCAGAAGGTATTTTCTGAACGCTCTTGAAGTTTTTTTCTCTTGCTCCTAGGGAATTAATCCCATTAGTATTAATAGTTTATCTGCTTAAAATCCTCATATATTATGAGGACTGAGCTAAAAGTTTAACTATTCTTAAAAATTTTAATGCTTGTAAATTAGACATGTTCTACTAAATCTTAGAGACATAAAAATGGAAAAGATGTATGGAATTTCAATATGGTTTTGGCTCTGTGAGAGAAACTGGACTTTTATTTATCTTAAGAAATATTGCAGTAATATAGATGATCAATTTTATCAAACTGAAAATAGCTAGTATACCACTCTTAGGGAAGATTTTGACATTGACAGAGAATGCCTCTTTCCTGCTCAGAAAAGAAGGTGTGAAAGCATTCTTATTTACACTTCTCAAGAAAATGAGCTGTTTCTTCTCCCCTTGCCTGCAACAGGAAAGTTTCTTCACCTTAGCTCCTTGCTGTACAGAGTTAGATTGTCACATGTCACATTCTCTAGTAGGGAGTTGTCAAAGAAGTGGCTTTTGATCCTTGTCATGAACGATGCAGTTCACCTCTCAAAGCAGCTGTTTCAGGCTATCTGTCATCTTAGGTAGATACATTTATTTGGTTATACAGAGGTCATGGTTCCAACTTGTGGGCTAGAGATGCACATGTACAGAAAAAAAATAAAGGAAATCCAACAAAAAATCATGAGATCCTAAAATTCATTYTGAGCTAACCTGCAGTGGAAACTCAGACACCTACAGCAGGCTATAACCAGGTCACTAACAAGCTCATTACATCCCCTCAGAGGAGAAATCCTTGAATAAACACCAGAGGCAAAAGATCGGCAACATGTTACACAAAGTGGGAAATTAAACTCCAGTGAAAATTTCAGTTTCCTTCAAATGTGCAATATGCAAATGGATGCTTTGAGAGTGAGTATATTTGCATTCTGAGTCCAAAGTTTGGGCACAAACACTGAGTTGAAAAAGCAGAGGAGTAAAGAAACAAATACTGCAACTTTCTCAGACAAAAACTGCAGAGTTAGCCCACCTTGGATTCCCTAGCTGAGATMAGCTAATGTTAATAGGAAACAGGCTAACTGGTGGGAGACACTCTGGGTTTAACTGAGAATGAGAAGCTCCTGATATATTTATATTTTTGAGGAGATTGATTGAAATGAGTGGTTTCCTACAAGAATTTTTTTTTCTTTCTCAGAAACAAGTTCCATGAAAAAAGCTGAAAGAGCCCCATTCTTTCTTCGTGCATGCAAAGGGAAAAGACTAGAGAGACATTTATCCAAAACAAAGTTTCCTTCAATTTCTCTAGATACAGTTAAAGAACAATTGCAACAAATACGAATTTGTATTTAGAGGAATTGTAGACTTTGACAGAAGTTCAAAAAAGGGGAGAGCTGTTCTTTCATGCAGGCAGGATTCCCTTCAAATTTCTGATCCCACTTCAGAKGAGTTTCTGTCATAAGCAAGAAGCTGCAGGAAGAAATCTGAGTAAACTCTGGTGACACCTTTCTTTCTGAACGCCCCAGTAAAACTGATTATGAATTTGGTGGGAAATGGCCTCCGCAGAAGAGAGGTGAGGTCTCCAAAATAAGCACGCAGTGAGCTGTCACTTTCCATGTCCTGGTGGAGCATCAGTCAACTTGTAAGGCAGGAAGTTCTTTACCTAAAATAGTGGCATCCACTTTACCTAAAATAGTGGCATCCACTTTTCCCACATTTCTAGGTGCAGAAATAATGTTTGTTATCTTTAAGCAGAATACTTTAACTTACTGACCCTGTGAATGTGTAACTGGGACACTCAGGCAGACTGGGGAAACAGGGAGATTTAAAGCACCATGGGACAAGCAGCTCTTGTGGAGTAATCAGTTTGGTACCTGCCTCTTGTGAGTACTTCTGAATAATGCCAGTTTATGGATGCCTAGTGGAGGCCCTCAGAAGAACTGACCTTTCTCCCTATAATTTCTGTGAGACCTCAGGGGAGAGCCCTGAAGGTAATTTGCAATTTTCCTGCTGCCAAGAATGTCTTTAGCAATGCTGCAGKACACATCCAGGGAGCCTCAAGACTATAATGATTTAGAATAACWCAAGGTTTGTGATGCATTTTTGTTTAAAATTTCTTAAGCCAAGTCTTTGTCAGCTTTGAATGTTTCTAATTTACAACCTACAACACTATCCAATGAGTAAAAAGATGAAAAATGAAATGTACATGGGATTTATGAACTCTCAGGTATTACAATAGTTTTCATCAATAAAAAGTAGAAAACCTTTCACTGGATGCATTCAAAACTATACTGAAGGAAAAAAAATCTAAGGATTAAATTTCATGACGTACAGAGTTGATMTTTTCAATTTTCAATTTTTCTGTGATTTGATTAACACACATACCCTGCTATTACCTTATATATTCTACATTAATTTTCTGTGCTTATCATTCTGCCTGTGTCTGTACTAATTAAGGCCGTAACTATCCATAAAAGTCTCTAAATAATCTGGGTGAACAGTTAAAGCTTCAGTGAATCCAATGCAACTGAAACCAAGAGCAACTGATCTGCAATTTGATTGCAGCAAAAACTGTACAAAACGTATACAAATGAGGTACCTGACTAGATTACCTTCTTATACATCATGGGAGCACTAAAATAAAACTTGACTGTAAAGCTAACACTGCTGATTTATACACAGATGTGATGAAAAGACAAAATAAGCCAACTAAAGTATCAGCTGAGTATATTTAATACTTACAAATGACACTGCAATAATAAATGACTACACTTTTTTCTTTTTTTTTTCTTTTTTTTTTTTTTTTTTTTTTTGGTGGAAAAGAATAAAAAACATTCTAGCATAGTAAAGCAATACAAGACTATTTTCCTTGTTTTAAGTATCAGATATATATTACCTGAGATTCAAAGCATAAGGCATATAAACTATGACATAAAAACAAAAGCAGATACAGCACTGAAAACAATAAAGAGGATTTTATTTTTAACACCAACAGAAAAATTAAACAAGTTTCTTTCTATTCATTTGTGAACAGCTCATACTCTCAGGTAATCTTCTATGAACAACACTGTTGAACAAAATTCAGCCAAAAAAAGGTGCCTGGACAAACCATAAGGGGAAATGCTTAATTCAAGCTAAAAATATAGAGAATGGTTCATATGCACTCCTGAGCTGAAAGAAAGAATTATTAAATTAATATCAGTTCTTATTTGACTTTTGTGACTACAACTTTTTGGTTTTTTTTTTATTGCAATGGACCATTTATCACTTGCTTTCCCTGCACTGCTTAAAATATCTTACTACTAATTTACCAGTAAGGTTACTTGAAGATATCCATTCTTGTCTTTATTCTTTGAGAAATCCCTTCAACATATTGTCACCCTTCCAGAACAGGGTCACCTTCCAGAACTCAGAATAATTGTACCTTATTGAAATGAGATAAAACCAAGGCAGAAAATATTGATTTCCCAGATATTTGAATAGAGAGGGAAGAACAGAATCAGATTCACAAGAGTACTAATGCTTTGTATTTGTACTTAGGAGCCTTATTTTCTGTGAAAGCAAGAAGTGGCTGGTGTTAAACTGGAGTCAGATATGTAAACATATTCAYAGGCACTGAGAACTATAAAGAATGTGGGTTGAAAGATCTGAGTCACCTCCTCAGACTTTATTCAACTTGCACAGATTTTGACCATGTAACACTGGAATTAATTATTTTTTTTTTAATTGCTCATGTACAATTACTGTATGATTCTGTCCTCTCTCCACTGTCACTTTACAAACACCTAATAATTACTTAACATTTCCTCCTTCACAACCCAGATTAAGTCAGCGCAACATTTTTCTGAATACTTACTGTTTCCTTACCAAAAGCACTATGAAACTTAAAGCTTGTATTGACTAGAAGCACCATTCCTACTTCAGCCAGTGTCATCCCTCACCATTTACCAGAACATCAGGCAGAGGCACAGTTTCGTCTCCAGTTTAACCTTTTGAGAATGTCAGAGAATAACTTATACTTCTCCTTGAGTTAAATTTCAGAAATTGGCTTTTGAAAACAGTTCACTGGAGCAACTAATCCTTGGAAGTTCAAACGTCAATGTTCTAAGGCTCCCTTGGTCTCCTGCTTTTCTCTTACTCTCGGTCAAAGCCAAACAGAGATGGTCAATCAAACGCCTGCTTAACTTTTACATTAAAGATAAAAATAAAAGATGAAGGATCTTTTGAATGAAGTACTGCAAGCTCTTGAAACTGAACCAACAAAAAACCTAGGAAAAAGACAACTGGGTTTTTAATTTAGTGAATGATGAAGTTAGTCAAATTGTGATAAATGCTGAATTTCAAGAGACATCTTCAAATAATAAGATCTATTAACATGTGCAGTATCTTATGTGTAGGATGAAAAATCTTCACCACTGTAATTAAACCTTGACTAATGTAGAGAAAATTATGCCTGTAGATGTAGAAGGATTATATCACTTCCTCATATCTCTATGCAAATTAATTTATGTATTTCAAGAATGTTTAAAAATCCAAATACATACAACCTGCAAAACCTATAAATCAAACAACAAATGACATGAATTCAATTAAAAGTTTATATTAATCTGGCTGAAGTTTGTATTTGTCTTAGTTATCAAAATGCTACAAAATCTGTTCTGATGCACTACTGGTACAGAGAAACTGATGGTTATTTAAATTAAATTTCTGGAAAATAAACTTAATTATTGTAATATATTTCTTAAGTCTTTGAGAAGATGCAGTGGGTGAAGAACAAGTCTCCAAAAATGTTCAAGGAAATTAGGATTATTTTTTTCTTCTTTTTTTATATAGTTGTAATCAGCATCTGTTAAGTACAGGAAAGATCACAGAAATTAAGACTTGACAAGAAAACAAGTAGATATTCTATGGGAAACAGCAGAGAGTTTCTGGAGAAGCATGAACCTGTCACAAGCTGTCTGGAGACCAATACTCTCTCCTGCAAAGTTATGGCCACAGAGGTGCAGCACTACACACTTCAGCACATCAATGGTTTTGAAACTCCCAGCCCAAAGAAGAAGAGRAAGGCATACCTGGACTTCCAAACGGACCTCACTGTGTCATCTGTGTCATTCCCATTGAACTCTATCAATTAAGTGTCCAAGCTGCTTGGGCCTTTTGAAAAATATCTCACTGCACCATTTTCCATCTCTCTGTGTCCAAAAGTAATTGGCAATTTATCCATAATCAACTCTGTAGGCAAGAGTATATGGTTCCAAATGAGAATTACAAACTTTATTAAACAGAACAGAAAATTATTTGGTGACCTCAAACGTGACATTTCAGAGAAGAAAAATAGGTTAAACATATCAGACAATAAAGCACCAGTGTAGAAGACAAGGTACATCTTTTTGGAAGTGTCTTTATAAATAATAAACTGAATTGGTAGGAGCAAGAAAGGATTTCTCAAATGGTGAGGTTTTGGCCACAAGTTAAGAATTTTTATAACAGGAAACTGGGTTTAGCTTATTTATTAACTTCTAAAAAATTGTGCAGCTTTTGTGACACATTGAATTTTCTTAAGTACGGGTTTAGACTAGTTTCACATTGCTTTGATTTGAAAATTGTTAATTTAGATAAGGAAAATGTTCAAACATTTGATACATATCATTACCAATATAATCTGAGACAAATGGGGTTTTTTGTCYGTTCACATTTCACATAAAATTTTTGTGATCTTTTGCTGTCCTGTAATGTACTTGCTGCTTCTGGGATTCAAAAYGCTTCACAAATTCATCCTATATTTTACATTACCTCAGTCATCATTTTAGCAGTCCTGTCTCCCAGAACTATGCTTACTACATTCATTTGTGTTTATTTCCATACTTTGTTACTTCACAGCTCCTGGATTGTTGTGTGATTCACTGGTGAGTGATTCCAACCCTGGTTTCAAGCCTGACTGCTGCACTCCCAGGAGTGAATCTGCAGAGCTCCCCTGCCAGCCAGCCTCAGCTACTCTACAGTTATCCTGCGTGTTAAATGCACTCAGCACAAGAAATGAGCCCCTACTGCTACGACAGCTCCACTGTTTTCTGACATCTTCACAATGATTCTGAAACATCAAATCCTATAATTCAGAAAATCCACTCCATATTCAAGTTACTGCGAATTTATTGACCAAAATTGTGGAATGCTATCAGATAGAAATTTTTGGCTGTGGTGCATGCACTGACTAGTGTAACTTAGATTTCTCTAAATGTCAGATGGATATATAACAGTCTGCTATCTCCCTCAATCTTTTTTTCTGATTTTCTTTCATCAACTGACTTAGCCTCTTGATATTGTAGGAATAAATCTTAGTGGAATATAAACTTGGAGATCTGCAGAGGTCTATGATGTCATTAGTTTAAGATGGGAGATTAAATCACTAGTGTTCTGGAATCCTACAATGACTGGTTATTACATCCACAAAAAGGTTTCCAAGCCATGCCACACTGACTTTGGGTTTTTTTTTTTCCTTTTTAAAAGGTTATTTATATCTGATCAGTCTTGTTTTAGTGGGCCAAACAAGCAAGGATCTCTAAGTAATACTTTCTTTGTGTAACCTCACTGGTAGCTTGTCCTAGATGTCTTCTTGCTCAAGCTCTTGTGTATTCTTTGTGAACCAAGATATTTTTATTAACAGGCAGAGTCAAAGGAACAGATCATACAGAAGACAAAAAGTCAAGGTACAGAATTAATTCATTATTTGATCAGTTGCTATTTCCTACAGGCTTTCTAAACAGGAAAAGATTCCTGTGGTTCATGATCCATTCAGACTTTGAATTCTGGATAGAATGATGATTTAGGATGGCTTCCTGATATGCACACAGYGCTCTCAGATGTCAAGGGTTTTGGCAGGAAGTACAAAACTCTAATCTGTACAATATACAGTACATGGGAAAAATTATGACTCCTGACAATTTGAAATTCTGCCAATGCTATAGAATTTTTCATAATGGCACTAAAAGAGACCTTTCCGACTCAAAGACTCTTTCCTGACAAGTTCCCAAAAYATGCTGCTAATCATGATGGAAGTAGAGCTGTTAAAAGTTATAACCATTTTATTTTATTACAGAAAGCTCTAGACAAACTGCGTTAGAGGCTGCTAGTTCTTCTATCATAATACTTATATGGTAATGAAATAATTATGTCAAGCAATCACTTTAAAAAATATTCTTGCAATTTTTGACTACATGGTTCTAAAAAGCTATCTATAATGAAGACTGAAAATGCAGTGCTTACATTTAGTTTGATAAGCTACCAAAGACTTACAAGCTTCTGACAGGCTGGAATTTTTATTTTTCTTGGAAAAAAAAAAGGGGGCATCCTCTTTGTAGCCACCATTTAAGTACTGGAATGCTGGGATGAGATCCCTCCAAGCCCTCTTGTCTCCAGGGAGTGACTCCAGTGCTTCCTGAGAGGTCAGTTCTCCAATCCTTTGGTCATCTTCCTGGCCCTCCTTCAGACCCTCTCCTCACAGTATTCCAGGCTTAGCCTGATATGTGCTGCATAACAGATTGTGTGAATTTTACAGGTTGGAATGACCCTTATTAATGAAAACCTTTATTGTTGTGACTTCAAACCCTATTTTTAATTACATAAAATTACAGAAAACRTTAACAGTTGCTCATTTAAATCAGTAGATTTTAGGCTCAAGTAAAGACAGGCTATGCTTCAAAGGAAACAGTAAACCATGCAATTTGTAGAACAAAAATCCTGCAGTTTATACAAAAATTTACAGAGAGAAAATTTCCACTGAATTGCAACTTGCAGATTTGGATCAATGCACACCATAATCAAAACTACCTTGGGAGCAGAAAAGATAGAAAGGAAGAGAATGCWGCTTTGTCCCTTTTGGAGTGTGAAGTGTTAAAACCATCAGACTTTCTACGCAGAGATGTCATAAATTACACAGTTGTAACAGTAGCAAAGGGACTGATGTTTTTAGGAGAAAGAGTTATTAGCCATGTTTTTCCTATAAATGTAGAGCAGAAGCTTTCAGTCTAAGTATTGCAAATGTGGTTAGAGACACCACAGATAAACTGCTTTTAGAAGAACGTGCAAGAAAAAGAAATGGAGTTTTAGATACTAACAATGGAGACCCACTAAAGCTTCCACAAGATTACAGTATCCAAAATATTAAAGATTGGCAGTAGCTTTTCTTTTCTTTGATGTACAATATGTATCTTTTTTCCTCACTGTTCAGAAATAAACCTTCTGGTCTAAAGAATTCATTACAGTCTTACCATTTTTAAAGCTTTCAAACCTAGCAACTTTTAAGGCTGCCTTTCTGATTTTGCTTGCTACTTATCTAGTTTCAAGGAAGGCGGTAGAATTGTTTAAACTCTCTGCTTGTCAGTTCCTAATTATAAGCTTTTGCCTTGTTAAAATGTTTGCATACATATTCTTCAAAAATTATTATTTTTCCACAAAAAGGACCCTAAATATAAAAATATTGTGTCCAGAGGCTGTAAAATTTAGTTTTTGAAAATAACATTCAAAACATCTGCAGAGAGATACAAGGAAGAGAGGGAGCTTAAAATACTGTATTCTAAAAATTAAAAGACCTTGCCAGTAATGGAAACTGACAGTTAACTGAATGATATGATGATTTTGCAGCTGCATTCTCAGCTGTCCATAATTAGAGTGAATACTACACATATATAGAACAATAATTACTGAGAAGCTCTCCCAACATTGTGCCTCAGCTTCAAGTGAACAATATCTATCCTACATGGACTTGTAGGATATGCATTCAGGCACAAAATTATCACCATAGAAAAGTGAAAACTAACATCTTAAATTGAGAGTTGCTTCATGATTAACAGTGTTATTTACAGTAGGATTTGGAAAGCTAGGGTATTCCCTAAATAACAGTCTATTAAAAAATGCCATTCAGTTGCCATTATTCTACTAGCAACAGAGTTTTCTTCCTCTTCCACTTGGTAACAATGTTGTGTATCACTTTATTTTAGAAAGTTTGAGAAAGACTTAAGGTCCACAACCTGCTGTTATGTGAGTTAGACAACCAAACACATCAGATAACTTACTGGTCACCATGGAGCAAAAATTAAGGACACGTATGCCTGTTTACAAAAGACTTGTCCAAAAGACTGTGGARCAAAATTGTGTAGGGCTTGTAGGGCCCAGGAAGACTTCAGAAGGTGCCAGACTTCTGAAGTCAGGTTAATTTCAGATTCTCCACTTATTTATTTTAAGTTAAATAAATACTCTGATCCATCTCTTTGACTACTCAGCAAGCTACAAGTTTTTGACAAGTTCTGGGACTACCACCAGCATCCTTCCCTACCTTCACTTTGATTCCTGACTAAGGCACAAAATAAATTTCTGCTGCCAGAAGACACAAAGCCAAACACTAGGACTTCCATTATTTTGGTACTTGAACTAATTTCCAGTAATAATTTCCAGTGTTTTAAACCCTTGCAGCTCACATAGGTGACAGGAAGATTTTACCTAGAGTCAAGAGGATACTGACAACTCGATTCACACCTTTACATCTTCAACCAAATCATCCCAAGCAACACTTGTATGTATGCACATATGTATGTATGACTGCTTGCTTACATATCTGACTGTTCAAATTGCTTCAGCTCCCAAAAGTACTGAGCATAGCTTGCAGTGCCTGAAAAGGGCTGACTACAAAGAAGAGTTTAGTTTTAACCTTTGTGTGACTTTGTGAGCAGATGCAAGCTTGTTTTAAAGACACAGATGTGACTGCATTACTATCCGGCACCAACTCTGATCTAATAAGCTCTTGAAGAAGTTTGGAAAGACAAATTCCGACTGAGTGGATTGCTAATGCAGTCCCTGGCTTTTTGACTAGAGCAGCCTTGTGTGCTCTTCACTCAGAAAGCAGAGAGCTTGCTCCTACCTACCATCCATGCATCAAAACAACCCAGATAAAGAATCACAGAATCACAGAATAAMCTGAGCTGGAAGGGACCCATAAGGATCACCAAAGTCTGACCCCCTGACAAAGGACAACCCCACAATTCACACCATCTTTGTATAAGGAGCATAAAGCAGGCACAACAGAAGACTGGAACGTGCAGGTCACAAGACAAAGTGATGAAGGAAATATCTGCAGAAAATAGTACAGCAAACATCACTCTAAATGCACTATTAGATCCTTCTGTGTTTTCTATCTTTCTATAGGAGCTTCCTCCGAGTTCTGACTGCAGAGCAAGAGAGTGTGGAGATTTTATGATGAGTCCAGAAATACATGATAAAGTGTGAAATATGGTCCAGAAATATCTGGTGTTCAACTTTGAGTTATATGAAAAAGACTATTTTGAGTTTCCAGGCTCATGTTTCCAAAAAACCTGAAAGCAGAGATTGCTGAATCATCTGATATCAGAAGCCAGATTTTATTATTTTAATCTTCAAAGAGTGGAGACTTTTAGTCACCCAGGCCTGTTTTCAGCATTAGGCTTACTGTTTTTTAACAATTATGATTAGTCATATTTGTCCTTCTCTTTTCCATGCTTATTTCTGAAATACTAAAGTGCACGTGAATAAAGTTTTTTTTCTTTCTCCTGGAACTGCAAGCATTAGAAATGTGTTTTAAAGACACTTACACTGATACTCATTTTTAAAGACATTAAATTAGAAGTACCTTAGGGCTTTAAAATAAACACCAGAAAACAAAGTTCCATATGGAGTTATGAATTCACAACAGGTAGATATTATGGTTTTTATATCAGACACACACATTAAATGCAAATTCTTACTCCTCCATTCCTCTCTCTGATTTAAGCTGTAACTGCTTAGGAGACAGAGCACACAGAATACCTGAAGGCTTTTCTGATCCACCAAATTTAATTTGGCASTGTGAGAAACGATACTGTGAAAAAACACCTTTCTCCTTTTCTCACAAATAACACTGTTAGTTAAAACTTTCTCCCTGAAGGACAGGACTTCTCTCACTTCAGGTCTCACTTTTCCTTTTTTCACTAACTTGTAAAAGTTAGTACAAGTTAATTCTTGGGCATTGGGTTAATGGCTTCAGGTAAGCATCTAAAACACCCTTCGGTGAAAAACCAGACTTAATAGTGCTGCACTAAATTAGCACACGTTCCCATTCCATCAGGGACACCCACACAGGACTGGCTTCAACAGATGGGATAGGCAATGTTTGTCATGTCTCTGTGGTGTCCAACCCAAACATCTGATCTCTGCATTTGATGAATGAAGCAGATGGAATGCACCATCCTTTCTTGGGACACCAGTTAGGAGGGAATTATTTCCCGGAGGCTCACAGACTACAAATGGATCGTGTAACTGCTACACCCTTTTTTTTTCTCCCCTGGTAAAAACATTCCAGTGACACTCCGTAGAAAATAAACATTTATCAGCTATGGAGGAGGGTGAAGAGATGTGGTCATTGGGTCAATGATTATACAAGACTCATTTTCTGAATGCTCACTTGCTACCTGATTTACAGACAGGCCAAAAACCTCACACAGGACCATTTACCATCCGTGCAATTTTTTCCTTTTAAGAAGTTGGTCAGAAAACAACTACAAACTTGGTGCCTAGACTATTTTGCAGCAAGGGTAAAAATGCTTTTTTTTTCTGATTGTTACCAATGCAGCAGCTCTGCAGGAGTTCTCAGTGTTGATAATATTGTTGAGCAAAATCAGTGGAAAAACTCAGCACAGAAAAAATTGCAAAGACTTGAACTGAAATTCTTACATACAGAGGAGGATTTCTTTTGGCTGTCAGTCATGCTCTATTCCCAATTTTGTTTCTCTGTTTAACTTTTGCACAGACATCTTAAAAGCATAAATGGTAGGAGAATTATTATCTATTATCAGTACATAGTGTTTTGTTACTTTTTGAATGTAAAAACATTAATACATTTTAGTAGMTTTGTGTGATTGACACAGATCTGTGAATAGTACCATCCAGTTATAAATGTATTACTATGGAATTTTGTGAAGAAGGTTGCTCTCAAGCTGAAGGAAGAAAAACAGGCAACTGCCTTACAAGAAGAAAGTTCAAAAGTGAGTAGGATGGGAAGCATGAGAAAGCTAAAACCTGGAAATTCTCTTATTGCCCAAACAGAAAAGAGAACTGAACTGCCCACACCTCACAGCAGAATATGAAGTGCAACACCTCAGAGAATCTGGATGACAGAACCCAGACAAACTGTAACATCTTAAGTAAGGCACCAGCACTCACTATGCAGGGCTGAAGAATAACCATTCAGGGCATTAAAGGACAGAGTGCTGGTTTTCCTGGAAAAGATTGTTAAGAACTAAACCAGCAAGCACAGCTGAAAGCAAAGGAAAAGGTACAGAATTTGACAGCTATGACATCAAAATACCAGTGTACTTGAACATTTCAGGCAAATAGCACTGTATCCGAAAAGTTTAAGTTAGGAGACAGAGCTTTAGCAACAGCTCTCAGGCCATCGGGTCACCTGAAACAAGGCAGAATGAAAAAGTGAGTACAGCACAGCATTTAGTGTGCTGTCAGTGCCCAATAACAGATAAACTACTTACTGAGCTGTGGTTTTGTTGTCATTGTCTGGCAGCAAGATCATTTGTTTTAATGACCTTCTGCCATCATGTGAAAGCAATAGCTCTTTTGATTGGACGCGTGGTAAAATTAAAGGCTAATTGGTATTCCACTGACAATATACAGTAGGTGCCTCATTGTGCTGCTGACAAGATCTGATGGATGCTGCTTCAGGTTGAAAGGAAATTAGTGTGATAGGAAAAAAAACCTGGCTGTGCCAGGTTTTCAAGTTATCTACTAGTATTCTATTTCACAAGAGATATGATACCATCCAAATTTAATACATACCAGCAAGAAGAAAACATAATGACAATAATGCTAAATATTATTGTGGCATCTGTCCGCTGCATGAGGTTACTTTAGTATCATAGTTTTGAAACAAGCATTACAATTTAAGAATTTAAGAGAGTTGAGGACATCAGTGTAACAGTTTACCAAAACAAGCAAGTCTGGAGACCAACAACAGGTCTCCTACTACTGGAAATGTTACGGGAAGGCCTGAAGAGTAGAGCAGGGCTGCTGGATATTTAGAAGCCCTACACATGCCAAGAAGTTGCAAAGGAGCAGCTTATCTAAAGTGTCATAAGTGCTACATGCAGTTCTAGAGTTTATCTGCTTAGGTGCAATTAGTACAACACACTTTGGACACTATCTGCTCTGCAGAATGTAAACAAGCAGCTGTGGCATGTCCCAAGAGCTACCCAACACACACGCTGCTATTTCTTTCCACAAAGTGCCAGAGAGAAATACAGCAATACTTCTAATGTATAATTATGCAGTAAACAACTCCTTCTGTGAGTCAGCCTTTGTGTCAGAACARCTTTACTTCTTATTTTACCTTAATGGCACTCATCAAAGCTTTACAGGTCAGAACTCAGGCTTACATTAAAGACAAGCTTTTATAATGGCTTGGGAACACTGGATCTGGACTGAAGAATATAAATAAGCAGGCTTAGATTCTGAGATAAGGAGTACTCATTAGCTTCAGTGATTTCAAAGGCATTTGGGCTTGAAAACTTTGATTTTAAACTTGGAATTAGGAAGACAACTTCCCAAATGCATGCCTTCCAATTACCTTCTGTGTTCAGCAGAGACCACAAAACACAGCAAAAATTGCAGTGCTCATACATGCTTTTTGAATCCAGCTTTKAGCTGCCCTAGCTTTACAAAGTAACATAAACTCCAAAAATTTATTCCAAAATACCTTCAGCAGCTATGGCTTCCATTATTACAATCCACTTTCAAAATACACAAAGTAAACAGGTATCATTTTTCTGTTAGGACAAAGAAAAGCAGGGTACAAAAATAGAAGCAGGCTGTGTCAAAGGGAAGGGTGGCCAGCCATAAAACCAGTCCTGTGTTCAGCTCAAATAAAAGAGCCACAACAGAGGTCATCCTAGTGCAACATCCCTTTTACAGGACACTGCACCCAAAATTGAGGAGAATATGCTGCTACCACAAACATTCTTCACCACGAATTCTCTCATGCAACACTCAAGTGAGTGTTGCATGGTTGGCTCAGGTAAAAAAGTGAAGGCAATGAATATTGAAAGCCCAGTGCTAACCCAGTGAAGCTGGCAGCCCACCTTTGCTGACTGAGCCAGGGCATTTGAGATTCAGGCTTCTATTTACACAGTCAAATGTGTGAAAAAGAAACAAACAAATGAGGAAGCTACTGCTTCTGTGTTGTTTAAATACAACTTTTTCTAACTAAGCTGAAAGTCGCTGATTAAATAATTGCTACCTCTGTATTTTAGATACACACAAAACGTGCACATTCTACGATGCAGAATCTCTTTGGCAACTTCTAGAAGTAAATAAAAGCTCTAAGTACCAGATGATAAACTGTACTCAGACACTTTAACTATTATATTTCTATGGCACAAAGGAACAGAATCTCCATCCTGCGATACCTTTTAATTATGCAGTAAAGTCTCCTGTGAAGATACATAATAATTTACGCTACTGAAAAGCAAGCCATGCATGAATAAATGCTTTTTCTCTCTTACTTCAGCATCGTTCAGTCAATAGCACCTACAGGAATGTGTAAAATTATTGCATATTATTGTACGGGGTATATATAACAAAGTACATTTTTCTGCAATTCTGAACAGGTTTCTCTGGAGTGTTTATGTTTTTTTTTTCCTTAATAATTTTCTCCAYATTCTTTTCTGGTATACTTTACTGCTGCTTTTTTTCTGAAAACTCAGCCCTTCTGCATCTGAGATCTAATGCCACCACAATACCCAAAACCAACAATTACTCAGCAGAGGCCAGGCTGTTGCTGCCCTGGTTCCCACAGCAGTGAGGCTGAGCTGATTTTCTCAAAAAAAGGTGGAGGTGCACCCTACCCATACAGGGCCAGTCACACAGATACACAGACCAAAACACAGCCCTCGTGCAATCACCAACAGTACTGGCACCCACATCCTGTTTCCCCATCTGGCTGATTAGAATGAAAGCCTGTGAGCAAGGAATGCACACATGGATACAGTACAGATCCCTCCAGCAGCTGCTCTTAGACACTCCATCTGTCTAGTTACTGGCTGCCTGATCTTCTGGTGTCTCCAGTTGCTGGCACCTGGACACAAAAGCCCCTGAGGCCTGTAGCCACACAGGCTGYTGGCTCCCAGACCCACCGGAGCATGTGCACACTTGCACACACACTGACAACACACCCCATGGCTCTCCCTGGGCTTAGTCAACCTATACCCAGCTTCCCAATCCCTGGCCTGACACCTGCCTCACGTACAAACAGGCTCTCTCACAGCCTCATCCCCTAATTCCATGGGTGCTTCCAACAGCTGGCTTGGACCTCCAGCTTAATGTTCATTAGTAATTAATTACACACACTGATGTTCACACCCACACAATATGCACACACTCCAGTCTTTCCAGTCGCTGTCACTTCAGCACACAGACACCTATGACATACTTWTGGCCACCTGTCCAGCTGCTGGCACTCAGACCTCCACACATTGGTCTTTCCAGCTACTGGTATGACAAACAAGGGCCCCTGAAACTGCTGGTGTCCTCTCCAGCCACTGGCACTTACTTATCCATCCACACAGAACAGACAGACCCTCATCCACAAAGTTACCAATGGAGTTCAGTAACAAGGCTGGGAAAGCAGCAGATATGTTAAACTACTTACCAGCAGCCTTGCAACTGGCCCTTATTGTCATCTCTTCCCTACCTTGTCTTTGTCCCTTCTCAAATCACCTTGGTCCTCCTCCTACCCACCTTGGTCCTTCTCCCAAGCATTTTACATTAAGCCTTGCACAATCCCAAGAATTGCTGTCCCTGCATCCCATAATGGCTTCAATGTCCCCYTCAGGGTGATGGGGCATCTGAAACGATCCAGCCAGCTTCTTCCATTAACTTGTCTGGTGAATTTCTCACTTGGTCCCAAGGCTGATCCTTCTCCTCTGACAGTCCTATATGCAGATCAGGGCATTTCCCTCAGGCCTACCCAGTGACTTGGTCACTGGAGTTTCYCCTCAAGTCACTGCTCCTCTGTGCTCTTGGCAATGAGCCTCTGATTACCCACATACAGTTTATGCAAGGACACTTTTCTGTGTTACATCATTACATTATCAAGCACAGCTTAACAGTTCACAAATTATTTTCAATACTGATATTCTACATGCATCATAAGCATTGAAGAACACAAAATATAATCAAAATTGCTGAATACAAAAATTGCAGCAGGCCAAACTGCAAAATCTTTGGATTGTAAGTATCTGTGATCATATGTTCAAATCCCYGGGGAGTTTTTCCACAGACTTCAATAACTGACAGATCAGGCTAAAGGCAAAAGATCCTTYGCAGGGGGAAATAGCCTAACTTCAATATTTTATTTCTATTCTTTACTATTTCCATMATTTCAGGGCTTATTCTTCAGAAATTATTTTCAAGCAGGTCATGTCTAYAGCCATGATTTGTAAGAAAATGTAYGATACAAGTCAGAGCCCCACCCTGGCAGTTAGTGCTTCCCCAGACATCTGTGCAGCTAAGCACAGCACAAAAGGATCCAATGCTCTTGCTGTGAAGCTTCCAGATAATTATTTCTTCAGCTAAAACCTCTCTGTTTCAGAGAGGTCTTCAGAAAAGAATTTGTTGACATGAGAATGAGCACTAAAGAATGGCAGGAGCACAGAGGAAGGTCATGGAGATTCTCAYATAAGGAATTCTGTACTGCCATATATTCATACATGTTTTTTTTACTTAAGAAATTACAGTTATGTATTTATGCTAATTTAAAAAAAACAAAACAAAAACAAAACCAAAAGAAACCAAAACTCCCTTCCAAAGCTCGGCTTCTAGGCTGAAGAAAATCTGTAGCCATTCGGGAGACATGATGAGCAATACCAATTTTGTTTTTCCCCCACAGAATTCTAAGGATTTTGAAAACCACCATAAACCACACATACAAACAAACAAAGGACATTGCTACATTAAAATGTACCTTTAGGGCTTAGAATACAGAAACATCAAGTAYGCAATTGCCTACTTGTTGTTCAGCACAGAACTGAAAAGAGGAACCTACTGGAACACTAACAAGGAATTCCGGATGCAGGGACTTCCTTACAATTGTGAAGTGTTGTTAATAGAATAAAAGGATTACTGAAGATTTTAAAGAAAGAGATRGGAGTTTTGTATGAGGTTCCAGCTATCCAGAAATGTTATGCTAACARCTTTGCAGTTTAAACTAAAACAAAAATTTTTAACTTTCAGAGTTCTCATTTAYTTTATAAAACATTTCATATCTCTAATCACATAGCTGTTCTCCATAAAAAGTTAAAAGGCAATGAAATAAAACACTTTCCAAATCTCAAGAAACTTTTAGGGGTAGAAGCTTAGAAGGGCCACTCAAGGGTGGTTCCCAGCATCATGCTCAGGCCCACTTCCCTATCATCCCCTCCATTAAGTGCATAATGTTGAGCTCACAGAAGACAGCTGTGATAGAGCCTTGCTAAGAGACTGGAACTGCACCAACAGCCAGCTCCTTAATGGCTCCTAACTGGTAAGTCTTGAGGCATTTCCACTGGCACACACTCAGCACAGCAATCAAGACATTTCTGGGCAACACCAATCACATTAGTTAAACATGTGGTATTATTTCACAAGGTTTTCCACTTCCATCCTCTTCTTCCTCATCCATTTTCCATGCTGAAAAGGCTGACAACTCCTGAAAACAAACAACCCCCCAAAAACCCCAATGAAGATGATAATTTCAATTCCAAAAGTACCCTTATTGTAACAGGGGCCTGGAGCTACAGGCTATATTAAGATGCAGTTCCATGATGGACTAAGACAGCAATCAAGCTGCTGCCTGGTTTGCTCTCCACCAACTCTCTAATTAATGCTTCCTATTTGTCCACAGGGCTGAGAGATTTTTTTTACATGCATTAAGCCATCCACAAGGGTCACCAAGACCTTTATTTYATGTAATCACAACTACTCCAGAGCMCACRGCTGGATATGTATTCAGACTAAAACACTAAATAACAGAATGGGAAAAAATTTAAAAGTACTTTAATTTTACCATAAGATAAACATACTGGGATCAGTTCAGGTAAAATAGACCCAACCTCAAGTTTTACTGCAAATAAGTGTTTTAGGTGAATTGTTATTACTGTAATGGATTCTTTTGTTTTTGTTTTTTTTTTTTTTTTTTTTTGCCTAGTTGATGGATGTTAACTATTCAAATTAAATAAAAAAGGTAAAAAGGTCTAAAGATCTGCTCTGTGTGACCTAAGCTCCAACACTTAGGTTTGTAAATGACTTTGACAAGATGTGAGGGGAAACTCCAGATCTGACACAATGAAACAGAGACAGTCGATGCATTCAAGAGGCTAGAAAAAGAGGCTGCAGCATGTAGCAGCTGTAATTTCAAAAGATTAAAAAAAGAAAACAATCCACAACAAAATGCCCAACATTAGCATCGTAGGCATAAATGTTGTGTAACTGAAATAATAGAAAGGCATCTGCTAAAYAGTATTCATGAAAACTGAATTAGCATTAAACAAAAAAAAATCTAAACACACAAACCCTACTCATTCCTGCATTTATAGCCTCCCTGTCTTCCTTCGGGGAAAAAAAAAAAGAGTAGGGTTGAATGACACAGAATTTTGTTTCAATACTTCAAAAGCGAGTGCATGGAACAAATCCATAACCTTTTGATGTGTTGCTCCCTATTTCTGCAGTTGTTCACAACGCATACTTCCCTTCCGTCCTTCAGTCAGCTGAACTCCTGAACAAAGAGGTTTAATTCAGTCAGCGAGTGGGAGGTATTAGACATAAAGAYGAGACATCTGTCACCTCCTGACTGGTGAGCAAGGTGGCCCTGTCAGGAGTGCAGGCAGCAGGAGAAAAATGGCTGAGAACGGTTYGGATGTTAAGTTTAAGTCACTGTCATAACATTCAGAAGTCATCAGTAAAGCCAGACACCAGGGCAGGATTCAGTGCTGCCTTCACACTCTAGCAAGCTGAAAAACCTTGGCAGCTGATCACATGAGAGAGGCCAAATTCAGAGGCAGTGGGCACGGGTAAGCACAACTGCACCCACTTTACCAGCAGTATTAACTAGGTGGTGATAGAGAGAAAAACTCTGGAAATGTTGGAGAAAGATTCGGGAAGTGTAAGAGAGCCTGTGCCTGGGACTCAGGGCTCATGACCAGTTAAGTGGTACAGCAAAGCAACACTTGAAAAATTCAGTATGTTTTTTCAGAAGAAAGCAACATGTTTTTAGCAAGTTTCAAGCCTTTCTCCATGGTGATCTCAGTCCTTTCTYACTGTCTCTTTGTCCACTCGTGCACAGAGTGATTCTTCTGCCAGATCATTAATTATAATGACAGGTTTGAGCAAACAGAGCTCACCGCAAACGGCCTGTGGCTGCCGTGGAAACCCGACATCCCTCGCCATTTACCGCACCCTTTGCTCACAACCAGCCAGCCCGATTCCGGCCCTGGCCTGCCCACACACGCTCTCATTTTAACACCGGGATGCCTTGCACAAAACCCTGTCCAAGCCCCCAGGGAATGCTACCACACCCAGCGCCATCACCCAAACCAACGATCCCAGCCCTGAATGACTCGCGTTTTCTGGGAGGAAAAGACCTCTCTGACCCTCATCCTTTCAACTCTTTGGGGATTATTCACACCTCCCACGAAACCCTAAACCCAAACGTCAGTGATTTCTGAAACAGGGAGCYCTCGGGATCCAGCCTTCCTCCCGGGCCACCTCCTCCTTGCTGCGGGCTCTGCCCCGGGCCCTGGCGGCGGACAGGAGCGGCGGGACGCCCCAGCAGCCTCCGGGGGCGGCTCCGTCGAGGCCGCGGCCGCTCGGGCGCCACGTGAGGCGGCCCCGCCCCGCTGGAGCCGCCGTACCCGGAAAAGGAAGRGAAGCGAAGGGAAGGGAAGGGGCGCGGCGCGGCCGGCGCGGGCAGGCAGCGGCGGTGGTGCGGCTGAGCCCGGCCCGGCGGCGGCAGAGGTAACTCAGGCTGCTTTTCCTCCCCCTCCTCACCCCTCCTGCTGCGGCGGCCTCTCGTGGGGCGGCGTGTGCCGAGCCCGGGCCCCGCCGCAGCCGCCGCGCTCAGGGCAGCGCGGGCGGCCAGGGCCCGCTCCGCCGGTGCGGGGGCCGTGGGCGCTGAGCGGCTCGTGCGGGTCACAGAGTCGCGGAGTGGGACAGGTTGGGAGGGACCGGGGGGAACGTCTGGCCCAGCCGTGCTGCTCCAGGAGGGCCATCCCAGAGCACGTGGCGCAGGATTGCGCCCAGACGGTTCTTGAACTTGCGTGTTCCATTTCTCCAGTGAGGGAGACTCCACACCCTCTCTGGACTGTTCCAGGGCTCGGTCACCCGCACAGTAAAGTGCTTTCTCATATTCCGAGACCGCTCCCTGTGTATCAGTTTCTGCGTCCTGCCTCTTGTCCCATTGCTGGGCATCGTCGAGAAGAGCCAGGATCCACTCCTCCTTCAGTTACTTATGGGCATTGACGAGGTCCCCTCCTCTCTTTCCAGCGGCGGTAATGGGGTTTTCCAGGCTGACTAATGTTTTTTGAAAACGGAGGCTCTCCTCATCGCCCTGGAAAAGGGCTGAGGCAGCATAGCCYTGCACGCAGTCTCCATAGCAGTTAATTCGCAGCCCTGCTGGAGTATTTGTGGAATGAAACCCACAAACGCTCGCACTTGTGAGCATCTGGTMCACAGAAATGGGACAAGTGAAAGCCTGCCTAGTGAAAGGAGCCCTGCCACGCTAACGTTAAAACAAAGGCAGAACGTGACAGAATAAAAAGCCAAATTTTTRTGGAGTGCTGGAAACACTCGCCCAGCTGGTTTGCCAAAACCTCCAGGAAATCCAGTGATGAAGGGTTGGGAATTTCGATTTTTAAGCAGGAATGTGTAATTTATATGACTTATTCATTGCTCAGACAGAAATTGCAGGGCTTCTTTTAAGCACGAGAAAACCCTAACCTAGAACTTAGTTGGTGCACCCTTGAGGGCCCTCGTGTTAGCAGTGACTCAGGCAGGGCTAAACAAAGGCAAGCTGGCACCTGGGGAGGTGTTCATGGCCAGTGACCTCACTGTGGTATTCAGCTTCTTCTGTGCCCGAGGCAACACATCTGGGAGAAGTGCTGAATGTGTAAGAAATTTAAATGTCTCTTGCTGCATTGGTACTTTGAGCAGGGCTTGGTTTTGTTTGTTGTGGTGTTTTTTTTGTTTAAGCAAATTATGATTGTGTGTTACAGAGGATAACGTGATTGGTTTTTTGCAAGCTATTTATATTTTCCTCTTTTCCCAGATTTTCCCTGCTGAAAAGGAACTGCAATGGAGAGTACGGTATCAGTTATTTTCCTTGTATCGTTTTCCATACTGCTCTGTGAAAGTTATCACCATGGAGTCGACACGGCTACTGTTGTGCACACATCAGAGAGAGCTTTTCCAGAAAAGACAGTGGGTGTTAATATTGACTTGGCAGGACTGATACAGAAGTTGCACCTTCAAGAACTTTTTAATCGTTATGGAGAAAACAACTCTCTGTCAATTGATGGGTTTAGAAAACTGCTACAGAATATAGGTATAGATAAAATGAAAAGGATTAAAATAAGCCACGACCACGATCATGACCACAATCATGATCATGACCACAATCACGACCATCACAACCATGACCATGACCATCACTCTCATCATAATCATGTTTCATTGAGTAAAGGCTCTGAGAAGACTGCTTGTCCAAGCCATGAGTCTGATGCTAGCAAAGACCACAGGGGCAGCCACGGGAAGGAGCCGCACAAGGCCGAGGGCGTGGAGCGGCAGCAGAACTTTGTGCGCAGCAAGAACGCACTCCATGAGATCCCGGCGTCCGTCATCGCTGCCGCGGGCGGCCACGCCGAGCTCCAGGACGTGCAGCCCGGGGAAGCCAAGGCAGTTGTTCGAGTGGGTGCAGCTGGCCCTGGTGCCCTTAATGCCACGGGGGGCCGCAATGGCACCTGGCCGGGTGCCRCAAAGGCAAATGAGACTCGTGCTTCTCCCAAGGAGCTGGAGAGAGGGAGCTACCTCTATTCGAAGCTGAAAAAACAGAACACTCAAGAGGTGAGGCTGGTTCTGTTGTATTCTCAGCAATCCAGATCCACCAGAAATGTTGTCATGGCTTATTTTTCAGGTGCTTATTGTTTATCTGGGTGTAAGTTTTGTGGTGTAATAATACCCATAGCCAAACACATGCAAACAACTTTCCTTGGAACTTAACGTTTTGAGGGAATATGGTGTTATGTTCACAGGCTCAGAGGAAAATTAAGTATAAATGTACACTTGGTTTAATGCATTTATTATTGATATATTTAACTGTTATTAAACCTGAAAAACATCTACAGTTTTAAACTTGCAGTTCTGCCTTAGGTCAGCAATCTGTCTTGTTTTCCTGTTAATGGAGTGAAAGTAAAATCCAGTTAAGGTGCTGTGATTCTTATCAAAGCTGTCTCACATTGTGATAGTGTAGAACTGTCCTCCTCTAACACCTTCCCTCCCCATCTAACAACTCTATGTAAACAGCTCTGAAAGAGATTGTGGCAAAATGTCACGTGTTACTTTAAAATAGTATAAAATTAGCGCTGATAAAGAGGATAGTTGTGTTGTAGACATTTCTCTTAAACAGTCAGATCCTTTTCCATTAAAGGCTTTAAAAAGCAAGTAGGATCTTAATGTATGCAGCCATGCCAGGTAACCCTGMGTGGGTGTTGTGTGGCATGTGATGGTGGGTGCTGAATTCACAAGTTGCTGCTGTGTTCTGCACTGTGGAAGCAGAAGTTCTGCYGTTCTTTAAACCCACTGAGACTGTGTGTAGGTTGTACAGTGGGGAGCTATTTACTCGAGGGAGTGTATGTACAACATGCTCTGCACAAGACGTTCCACAGCAGTCACTGCTACAAAAGGGTATTTGACCTTGTTAATGCTTCCTTATGTGGCCTTTAAAACTGACTGAAAAGTGTTAGGCTTTCTCTGTTTGTACATCAAAGCATCTGACCCATTTGTGCTGAGAATGAGTAATAATTACATGTTTTCTGTCCAGACTCCCAAACCAGCTTTCTGGGGCGGGGTTGGGGTGGAAGTACATTTTTTACTAAATGGTTTGTTACCAGTTTTTGAGCTGTGTTKATATAGCTGCTTTCATGTGGTGCCACTCCATTTCAGTTAAGGTGGGATGTGCAGTCCTTTTAAGRTGTATTGTGGTATTTTGCTTCTGGTTAATCTTTAACTTGTCTCTTTCYACAGTGCTCCAATGCATCCAAACTGATGCAGTCTCATGGAATAGGCACTCAAGTATTGTTGACTGCTACAGAATTTAGTTATCTCTGTCCAGCTCTTATTAACCAGATCGATGGCAAGTACTGCATAGTCCATGCTACTAGTGAAAAAGCTGAAACTCCTCCAAAAAGTTTTTCTCTGCAAATAGGTAGGCTGCATTTTTTTTTTTTTTTGGTAACATCAAAGCTTAATGGAAAAATGTTTATGTTGGTTATAAAATCTAAGAAACCTATTTCATAGTTGTAAGAAGTGTTGTTTCCTTCTGGCACTTCACCAAGATTAGAGAGAAATCTTTGTGGCATTCCTTTTGTTAACATCTGATTAATTAAATGATCAGGTGTGTTTGATAACAGAAACATTAAGCAAACAAAGTCATGTAATCAGCTGTTACTTACTGTTGTTGCTTTTTTTTTTTTTTTTTGCCAGCTTGGATTGGTGGCTTTATATCCATCTCTGTCATCAGCTTTCTTTCCTTGCTGGGTGTTATATTGGTGCCACTAATGAATCGAGTATTTTTCAAATTTCTTCTGAGTTTCCTTGTGGCACTGGCTGTGGGGACCTTGAGTGGAGATGCCTTCTTACACCTCCTTCCACATGTAAGTATTAATTACTTTTTCATTCTTTATCTCAAAGCTGAGAACTTGACAGCTGTATGTATTAGTGCCCTATTAGTTCATACCCATTTGATGAGTCGTTTCTCAACCCTGTTATGCAGGTGGTTTGATAGAAAGGTTTCCATTTGGAACATCTGTATTATTCATTTCACAGTCTTTAAAAGTTCAAGAGCTTCATGGCATTATCCYGCTCTCTATTTCCTATTCTTAGTCATGTGTGCTGCCACATCCCTTTATTGTTCCTTGAATACAAGAATTTTGCATAAATTTTCTTAGTGGTTTATGGCAGTGCTGCCCTTTTTTTTTTCCCCTCCAGTTTAATAGATTTCAGAGGTAGTGGAAATAGCTCACTGAACACTTTAAATGTGAAATGAATAATCAACTATTTTTTGTTACGAGCCACTTATGTTGATGGCTTACCCATTGTGATTTTTCTTTTTTTTTTTTTACCAGAACCCATCATTTCTGAAGTCCTGGGGAAAATACTACTTCATAGATTTTGAATTGCTGTTATGTAATAGGGACGGTGAAATGGGAATATGATTGCTAAGTTTCTACCTTTCTTGAGATTCTTAAACAGACATTCTCCTTCCACAAAAGTAGCTTGTTTCAGTTTTCAAATAAAATGGATAAAATTGACTGCAGATTCTGTGGTTTCCCAGTCCTGCCTGTAATCCACCAGCAGGTTCTTTTTCCTTTCAGTTACTTTTGCACTTGCTGTGTAAGGTCAAAACATATGTGAATGATATGTRCAAAAAGGTTTTTTATTTCTGATCATACCTGTATCCAGAAAGGACATGGAAAGTGTCAGACTTTCTTTAAAGAAAGAAATTACAGCCAAATTCCTTGTAGAACAAATTGTTTTACATCTATAAGTTTTCTTAGATGGCAAGCTAACTGGTGTGCTGGCTGTGACCACTGCTTAAAATGTGGATTCCTTGATGGTRTCAGGAGTTTGTGTGGGGGCAGCTGTACACCTTGGATTAAACAGTGTCCGTGCAGCTTCGGTGTGTGGGCCAGTGCCAGGCCTGTGCTCAGTCCTTGCAATGTTTCTTCCTATCAACAGATTTCCAATCAACAGATTCCTTTGTAATTGTTTGAGTCTTTAAGCAGAGCATTTTCCCTGTGAAAATTGTCAAGTCTGGACTCCAGACATGAGAAAAATTATGTGAAGAATACTTTTTATGTTTCTTACCTTAGATTTCTTTTGAATATAATGACTTTCCCCTTTTTGTTCTCCCCTTAGTCTCATGGAAACCATCATCATCACCACGAAAARCCTCTGCTTGACCAAAAAGGCTCTATGTACAAACATCTTGTTTTTCAAAGTACAGAGGAGAATGCTTACCTGGATTCTACATGGAAAGGACTTACAGCACTTGGAGGCTTGTACTTCATGTTTCTCGTGGAGCATTTGATCACTTTAATAAAACAATTTAAAGACAAGAAGAAAAAGGTAAGGAGACTATTACTCTGAAGCTCTATTGTATTATGTGCTCATTTCTGAAAACACTTACTAAAAAACCTCCCATGAATATCATACATCTTTTGATTTAATAGCAGTGGCTGACTGGGTTAGTATTAGAATGTCATTTTTATTAGGGACACGTGCACTTCTAAACCTTTTATTAAGGGCTCTTTGCTATTTCCATAACCAGACAATATAGTACAGGGTTTAACATTACAGTGAATTGTTTAATAAGAAAATGTCCACTTKCATCTTCAGTTTTAACAGAGTGATTTAAGAAGTCGCTTCATTACTAACTTCCTTCTTACATCTTGAGACGTTTATAACTATCTGAACTGGTTTTATTATTATTTTAATCCAATCCTGGATGCAATAAGTTTGTATTGCACAGTTATTGTATTGCTGTTGAGGAGGGCACTTGCACAGACAGGTGAGGGTTGGCAGTAAGTTCTTACATAAATAAGAATCCAAGTGTACTCTAGAAAGTGACTTTATGGAATAGCATTCCATAAGAAAACACAATCTGTCAAGCCCCTTGGTGCTTTCCCTTCTCTCCCCCAAAGTACAGTTCTGAGATTGTTATGCTGGTTTTTAAGTGTAAGGTAAATAACTGAATTTTGGCAGGTCAATAGTGTTGGTAACTTGCCAATTACTCATAACACTTCTTTAAAGATCTGTGTAGCCAGGAATAAAGAATGATATCAAAATTGACTCAGTTAGAAAAATTAAAGTAGAAGTTGGTGGTAAAATAGAATCATGGAGTGGTTTGAGTTGGAAGTAYCTTAAAGGTCATCTGGTTCCAACCAATGCTAAGCCTTGCTTGAGGAAAGTTAGTAAACACTAATTACTTAGTTTAAAAATAGCTAATTGCTAGGCTACCTCAAAGACTGATAATCTCTGTTTAGTTTTCTCATTAAATTGGTCATTAAGGCAGTAGTTCCAGGGAAGATGCCATGTAAGATCTTTGATCATGGGAGGTTGTGTTGGTGTGGCTTATACTGAAGCTAAACTAACTGTGAGGTTTCCCTATCTCCAGTTAAATTTGTTTTGACAGGAAAGAACATGATGAGTTTCAAGCAAAGCAAGAATTTTGTCTCCTCCCAGTCACAATGAATGGATTTCCTCTTAGACTAACTATGCCTTCCTAGATACTGAGTCACTGATCATAAATTGTTGTGATACAGACTTTAGTTGGCAAGGAAGAGAAATTTTACTTGGTTTTCCTTCTGTATATTATTAAAAAAAAATTATACTGACATTATGATAGAAAAGAATGAGCAGAATAAATTAGTCACCATTGAATGCATTTCACTTCTCAGATGACATGAAAACCTTCTGCTTATTTCTTGTGAAAAATGTAGGGCATTTGTGTGTGTGGGTTGGTTTGTTTGTTTATGATCTTCTTTGTTTTGTGCTTTGTCCTCTCCTATGGAGCCTGAGGAACCTTGGTCATCCTACTTTAATAGGTTTCTAATATTCCTCTTCTACACTCTTTATATGGCATCCATGTTGTCCTCTTTCTGTGCAGGCTGCATAAATGTTGTGAATACAATGTTGCTCATGTATATCCTGAAAAATAAGTAAAATATTTGTAACTGCAGTATTTTCTTTTGGAATAAGAAAAAAAACGAAGATGATGGAGAAAGTAAGAAGTTTTCAGCAAATGAAGAAAAGTTGGATACGGATGATCGTAAGTCTCATTAATATCACACAGTTGTTGCTTTGTGGCAGCACTGTTTAAAAAACACCTGATTGATGGCGGCTCGTGGATATGCTTCTTACTGTAGGTTGGATCACTGCCTATTTGAATTATTTTCGAAGCAAAACCTGTCTGTCTGCTGATATATGAAGCACTAGGTCTATTTGCTGCTTTGCTTTGAAAAGGATCAGTGAGTTAGACGTAGTGAATTTGCAGTTTTGGAACTTTAGGCCTTTTAATTCTGGATTTAGCAGCAGAAGTTGCAATACAGCTACACTTTCTAYGCTTCTCTTTAGACTGCTAGATGTTATATGCATGACTCATTATTTAGATTTCTGGGTTTTGTTTGATTGATTATTTATTTATAAGGGTAATATTACAAATTTCTAGACAATACTTGAAGTTCAACATTCACAGTGCAAATGACCATGTTATCCACAAGATCATGCTTTAAGCCAAAACACACCAGACTAGTTACTTGTTAGCTGTTGTTGATAAAAGAGATGTTCTGTTTTTCAGAGTGATTTTATAACTAATGAAATACTTGTCTGTAACATAGAAAAAACAATATATTTATTCACTTAATTGCAGAGGAAGAATTTTCAAGTTTCAGCAATTAGTTAAAAGAACCAACTGTGGTGTGTCAGCAATGTTTATATGAGCGTATTTCATGGTCTATATTGATAACTTTGTCTTTTAGTGTTTATTTTCCAGGTGTTAAACTCAAATGCCTGTATTTGTTTGGAAATACAGCAGTATCCAAAATTATCTATAACCTAATCTTCTTTTGCATCCTTTTTCTTCAGCCCTGAGATTACTAAATGGCACATGCTTCTCAGATACTTGGTTTTTCTGAAGCAATTGAACTAACAGTCTTCATTCTGTGAGACTAGAACTTGGGGCCTTTTGCTGTTGTTTAAATTGCAGTAAGTCTTAGATGAAAATATTTTTTTGCCTTTTAGGAAGCATTTGTGTCCATAATGTAAGGGCTGCTTCAGCAGTAGGGGACATTAAATGAAAAGTTTTCCTTACTTTGAGCTATTGGGAATTATCTCTAAAATCTGTATAAGTTGTAGAAACGTATCCAAAAAATCTGGTTCTAGAAACTGGATTATCAGTCTCAWCTTCTAAACTTCTTTACTGCTTAACATAGCCAAACTGTTTATTCTATCTTTGCTCCTTAGGTGATTTTAAAAATGTATAACATTGTTCTCCGGRTTTTTGTAACAGGGCCTGAGGGCTATCTAGGGACAGACTCTCAAGATCCATCAAACTTCATCTCACAGCAGCCAGCGGTACAAGAGGAAGAAGAAGTGATGATTGCTCATTCTCATCAAGAGGAGGTTGACAACGAATATGTGTCCAGGGGCTGCAGAAACAAATGCCATTCTCACTTGCATGATACTCTGGGACAGACAGATCATCTAAGCCACCACCACCATGACTACCATCACATTCTSCACCACCACCATCACCAGAACCATCATCCCCACAGTCACAGTCAACGCTACTCACGCGAGGAGCTGAAGGACGCGGGGATAGCAACTCTGGCCTGGATGGTGATCATGGGAGATGGGCTGCACAATTTTAGTGATGGACTGGCAATTGGTAAGTGCTAATTTGGATGCTGTGAAGGCAGTGGAGTCTTCTAGCTGTCTCTTACCTCTGTTAGGGATTTAGCTAATTAGCAGAGGATCTTTAAACWCTAAACTTTTTTCTTAGAGCATCATCTTAATAAGTAAGAAAAATCTCCAGCTTAACAGCCTGGACGTAAGTGACATATGAAACAGAAATTGTGTTTGCAGCTGTGTTTCTTTAGAAAATCTATAAACTGGGCTTTTTTTCCCTGCTTTTGGAGAGTTAAAGCTAACATGTTTCAAAACTAAAGCTGGGCTTAAAAAATATTCAGGATTGAGTTTGTGCCTGCAAGTGCTCAGCAATTTTTTTAAATTTTAGCTGTTTTTAGGACAAGCTTGTATTTTTCAACAAAGTAACTGCTTTTTTTCACTTCCATCAGGCCACTGGTACCATTGCCTGATTTATTTATTTTTCTCTTTCATCTTCTCTTGTGATGCAGCAGGGTCAGGTTCTATACTTGGCATGTCTGCCTGCCTGTACTGGGCCSTGGTTACACATCAGTATTCCTTCAGAGCACTGATGGATGGGGAGATGAAGCCCTGCTTTGAATCTGTTTTAGCCTGAAAACTTTGTTTTCTGAAATGGTGGTCATGCTGTACTCAAAACCTTGTTTCTAAAGTTGAGCATAATAGTSCATTTTWAAAAAAATTGAACAAGTATAAACAGTTATTTTACTTGTAAACAAAACATTTATCTTTTTGTTTCTGCTGAGTTCATGCCCCTGTTTTTCCCTTAATGCRTGTAGTTGCTCAATCTTTCTTGACAATGCTTCAGTGAAAATACTTCTTTATCACAAAAATAGTAGATTGAGTGTTTTGTTTTGGACTTCTGTCTGGGAGGTCAAGTTTGGGAACTCTCTCATGTTTTTCTTAGAAGGAGAAATAGATTACAGGTATATTGAATTTAAAAGGTTAAAGTAAGTCACAGAAAGTGAAGTCAAATCAATAATCTTCAGTACTTATGCTAATTTTTCCTGATGTTGACTATTGTATTTAAGACTAATCTTTACAGGTATTGGATTCATTTCCAGGCTGTTTAGCATACTGGAGGCAGTTCAGCAGTATCAGTCTTTCTGTAAATTTTATTGTAGGAAAAAATTCATTCTTGTTTGAAGAGGAAACCCAATAATAACTRTTTTCTCACAGCAATATTTGCAGTTGTTCAGATTTAGTCAATTCAAAGTGTAATGTGAAAAGAGACTTTCTGATTTAATCTCATTTTTGATGAAAGTTGAAGCATGAAATGTAAATTTTTGAGTGGATCAGTAGTGAAAAATGTGGTAGAAGGAAGATTTGCATACAAATGACACAGAATCAATTACGTCTTGGCATTAGGGAGATTTGGGAAGGAGCTATGACTTTATAGTTATGAAGGGAAAAGTATGAGAAAGGTTAATAAAGGCTTATTGAACAAGTGAGAGCAATAGCTTTCAGAAGTCCTGCTGTGTAGCTTGTTCAGGCTAATGGAAATATGGGTTTCTTTCAGTTCTGTATCTGCTTAAAAGTATTATGGGAAACCATCAATTTGATGGTGTTGTGAAAATGCCAATGCTACTTGTGTAGTAGTTAATCTGTATTTTAAAGAAGATGTGAACGCTTCTGTAAAGATAACTTTAGCCAGCATAACCCTTCATTTAAGTTCATTCACTTCATGTGATTTGTTATTCATAAGTTCAATTCGTTACTTTTTTCCTCAAATCTGTTGTGCTAATTATGTAGGAACAAGATTTAAAAGTGCTTATTTTTTTATTAAGGCGTGGAACTGTTGCATCTGACTCATTTGTGCAAAAGGATCATCTGTGATTTGAACTTTTCTGTGTAATTACAACTAAATAAGTGAAATGCAGAACACTATTTTTATACTAGTCTTGCATAGATATTTTTTCCTTTAGCTTTTGAGAGAAGTCATGTCTTAAAAGTATATTTTAAGATAAATCAGCATCTTGAGAGGGGATAATGCCAGATATATTAATTTCATCTTCAATTTGTTAACATTTCAGGACTTCTTTTTAGCAGTGAATAAATAAAAAGAGATATTCTTGATATTTAAGCTTGTACTTTAATTACTTCTTACTTACTTCTTACTTTTCTCTTTGAACTTCATRAGAATTAAGTTTGCTATGGTCTTGTCTAAAGCTCTAGTGCTTGGTGTGTCACCTCAGCCCTTACTTTCTCCCTGCTTTCCCCTAAATTTGCTGTTGGCACCATCTGTTTTATCCAGATCATTAGTGAAGATACTGAAGAAAAAGGGTTGCAGGTTTTGTCCTGGTGGGCTCTGTTTCTTACCAGCCACCAGGCCCTGTTGGCCCAGCAGTCCAGTCAGTGTGCAAGCCCATATTTCCTCTTTKCCCAGAAAAGACTGCTATAGGAAATTAGTGTCAGAAATCCTRCTAAAGTTCTGTTGTATTCACCATCTGTATGATCAATTGTTTCCTCAAGCTGGATGCAGCTTTTGGAGAGGAATTTTAAGAKGATATTCCATGTGATCTTTTCAGAAACTGAGATGACACTGACCACTCCTGAGTCCTTTCTCAAAGATGGGAATAATGTTATCCTTTTCCCAGAGTTCCAGTGGGACCTTCTATAGCCATGGTTTTCCACACATGATTGACAGATGCCTTTTAGTCACACTAGTAACTCTGTCGGTACCCTCAGATGAGTCCCATCCTGGGATGCACCGGAGCATTTCCTGGTTTTTCTGCATTTCTCTGAAATGTTGCTTCTGTGGTTTGATGTCTCTTTCTTTCTGGAATGGAGCTGGGATCTGGCTTTGTTGACAAACACTGAGATGAAGGCTCTGCTGGTGCTTGCCTCTCGTTATGTCTACTGCTTATTTCCCTTCCTCATCTCTCAACAGATGTGAATTTTTCATGAACTCTGTTTAGCTAACGTTGTTGTAGAACTGTTTCTTGCTGTCCTTGGAGTCTTGTTAGTTTTAGATCAAGCTGGGCTTTGGTCTTCCTCCCTTTTGTTCCACTGTTTTTAGTTTCTTTGCTAAGTTCCCAGTCTTTGTTCCTGTTTCTTGGGTGCTTCCTTTTTGAATCTTAATTTACTAGGACACGCTTAGCTGGGCACATCTTCTGCAAGTGTTCCTGCACAAACAGGCTTGTTTGTTTGTGTATCTCTGTGCTCTAYGAAGTGGCCACACCTTCTGGCCACATTATCTCTTTTGACTCATTCCCTACACTACCATTCCTTATTTAAGTCAAAATCTGCTTCATTAAAGTCTAGTGTCTTMATTTTGCTTCTTCCTCTTCCAGCCTCCTCCTGTGTCCTGAAATCAGTTACCTCATGCTCACAAGATGTCATTTTTTGCTGTATTTGCCATCAGTTTTTCCTTGTTTTTGAGCAGGAGGTCAATTTACAATGCTAATCCTGGCTGGTTTTTGTGTCATCTATAGTAGGGAACCATTACCAATACAATTAGGARCATCCTGGTTTGTGTGTCCAGTACTGTCACCTCCACAGCTGAAGACTGTGTGAATGGTGATGTCCTATGTTCATAGGTAGGCTTATCCATGACCTTTCCTTGGTTAGATGTTTGTAACCTTATTCCTAGTGTTACTGTGATTGACCAAGAGACTGAATAGACACATGGAACCACAATTCACTCATACTTTTATACTGGAGCTCTCTGTGGTCAGGAACCCCTTTATGGARGTAGCCAAAAAAACCCCAAAGTGAATTGTATTCTGTTCCTGTAGGCACTTGGTATGTCTAGCCACAGCAGGCTAGACAAGCTTTGGTGGTGTCTCCACCTGTTGGTGTCTCCACCTGTTGCCAAGGGAAGTCCGTGGGTTGCCCAGAGCCTGCACAGGTCAGCAGATCTGTCTTTGTCTCCCATGCAGAACAATCTCCTGTCACACACAAAAAAAAAATCTTTCATTTTGTACTTCTAATCTGATGTACTGAACTGCTGGGCAAGGCAGGACTCACCCTCTTGCTGCTGCCAGGGTCACGACCATGTTCTTCTGATCAGTAAGCTGAAGTGGGGACAGAAGAGTCTTCCTGTTGCCAGGCTGTTATTCAAATGTTACTCATCTCAGAGTTCATGTTTCCTGTTTCAGTGCTCCTGTGGTCTTGCCTCCCTCTGTAGTCTGATGGGCTTGGCCTTTTGCCTCTGTAGAACCTCTTCTGAAGACTCTCTCGATCCCATTTGTCACCACAAAGGTGCCTGCTCACCACATCCTGCATCCTCATGCCTGGATGCCACAGCACACATCCCAGACATAATGGTGCTGCTGTTGTCATCACTTCAGGGAGGAGCATCAGTAATTTCTTGCACTTGAAGACCTGGATAGCCATGTCTCCCTCAAGAGTTAGGTCAGCATGTAGCTTCCCCAGTGAAAAGAAGGGATTGTCTCCAGGAGAGTCATTGCCATTGTAGTGCTTCCTCTGAGAGCAGTACTCCTGGGTCCCTTGTGTGCCAGCCACTGTGATATGGCTTTGTGCCTCTTTGACTGCTTGTTGGCAGCATCTTGTTTGCTGGCAGGCTCCTGGTAGCAGCTGAAGAGGAAGCTGGATGTGGCTTTGCACCCTTGGAGAGGCTCTCCATGCAGCTGGGGACCTGACACGCAGTGTGTGAGCTGTGCTGCAACTCTGCAGTGTGCTGCGTCCTCCTGAGTGCTGCCAAGTGAGAAAAATGGCAAGCAACGGGAGGAGCAGAGAAGACAAGAAAGATGAGGACTGCTGGACTAGTTTAAGGGGTTTTTGTGGATTTGGGGCTTTTTTCCTCCACTTAAAAGCAATCTGCTGTGGTATTTACCTTAAAGCATGCTGCTTAGAAGTCGATCTGTCACTGTGATTTTGTAGCCTCTCTTATTGTTGTCTTGACTTTCCTAAGGTGTCTGACTCTCAGGTGCAGTTGAGCTGCTTTGTTCCCTTTGTATCTTAAAAAAAAGTATTTTTAGAYGGTGTTTCCATTTATTGCATTTTTGGGGAAGGATCATGGTGAAAGGTACATTTGGCTTAGTTCAGAAGTAAGGTAGTGAAACATGGTTTACTTTAACAGCAAGACTCTGAAGAAGAATTTTGTGACTTAAGGATTATAAACAACTGTTCAGTTAAAGTTTAACTGCTTCTGCAGAGTGAAATACATGTCCTAATATGACACRAGCATGTGCAACAGTGCTTCTGCACTTGATGTCTGAATATGTAGTAATGTTTTGTTTGCTTTTTTTTTCCTGTCTCTTCATAGGAGCAGCCTTTACTGAAGGGTTATCTAGTGGTTTAAGCACTTCTGTGGCTGTATTTTGCCATGAATTACCTCATGAGCTAGGTAAGACCCCAGCATTTCCATACRCTGCATGTTTATGCACTTACAGGTGCATGTGGGAGAACAGAAATTTGATCAGACACCTTTATCTGTGTCAGGTTCTCTATTCAAGGATACTTCTGATTTACTTAAGTACTGTTTAACCATTTCTAAATTGAATTAGTAGTTCAAAAACCTAAATATTTCAGCTACTTTGGTTAAAACTGTCTCTTGCAATTACAGCCTATTCTGTCTACTTTAGTTGTAGTTTTTATTCTCCTTGGATACATCATAATTTATGAATTGCAGGAGAATGCATGACAGAATTTTCTCACATCTCTCCTTAATTTTATTCTCCTGCTTGTGCTGCTTAAAAGAAGGTCACGATTAGTCAAAGTACTTTCTGCATAACATTTGCTGCTTTTTCATTAAGTCTTGCAAAGAACTGCTGCAGCTCTAAATTAAACTTGAAACTACTTGGAAATCTTTCTGGAAACAGTTTGTCTTTCAAGCTCAAGTGATTTAAATTCGTGTGCAGTCCCATGAGAGATTATTGTTGTCTTACAATATGAGTTGAGTATTTGGCCCTTTTGAAGGGCAGCTGGTGAGAACAGGATGGATGTGCTTAGTTGAACTTGAGACAGAGCTGATCTTTCCAGTTGTCAAATCATTTTGGATGTGCAACTGGTGTTTATTTCTCAGCTGTCACGGTCACAGTCACACTTGGTGTATAGAATGAAGAAAGAAGAGTTTGCTTTCACTTTTTTGAAGGTTTTTCTCCCCAGAGGGGAGAACGTTCAGTTTTGTTTAATGGAGCTTGTAAACCAGTACGTGTAAACATTAAACTCTCTCTATATAAACAGTTAGGTATATTTGTACAGTAATATTATACAGAAATACATTATGGAGAAAACATACCTGATTTTATGGGCTGGGAGGAATTGAGTCTTGTTCATACTAATAATAGAAGTTGTATTAATTTCACATACTAAGTGTTGTTAGTTCATATATAAGAAGTAAATTAATCTTGTGAACCTGACAATTTTAGATTCAGCTGTTCTGTTGGTTTTAGAAATAACAAAAAGCTTTTAAAATTTAAATCATACTTCTTTAATCAGAACAGAAAACTTGATAGGAAATACCTTCTTTACCAGAGGACATGAAGTGGCATAGGAAAATTGAAACAAATGGGACTAGTTCAGGTTAGCTGGGAATAAAATTGTATCATTGTTGTTAATGCTTATTACTCTGGTTTAGAAAAAATATTTTCTGAATTACAGAAAATCTGGTTTTGCCTGGTGGTCTGTCATTCCATCAAGTAAAAATAAGACATTAAGGATCATTTACAGAAATTAATAAATAAATTACTTTAGATTTGTAAAACAGATTAAAAGTACAAAGAGCAGTTACAGGATGATAAATTGAATATGCAATTGAGTGGGAATATTTTACTGTAGGAACACTCAGGCATATCAGGTACTGCAGCATTTTGCAGTGGTGGTTTAAATTCAAACTGCTTGAGGATATGTAGCTATTAGAGACCATCCAAAGAAGGGGTACAAAGATGGGGAAGGGCCTTGAGGGGAACCCATTTGAGGAGCAGCTGAGGTCACTTGTCTGTTCAGCCTGGAGGAGACTGAGAGGAGACCTCATTGCACTCTACAGCTTTCTCATGGGGGGAAGACARGGGGCAGGCACTGATCTCTTCTGTCCTGTGACAGGATCCAAGGGAATGGCCTCAAGTTGTGTCAGGAAAGGTATAGGTTGGATATTGGGAAAAGGTTTGTCACCCAGAGGTTGAAAACCCTCGCCCCAGAGGGTGTTTGGGCACCAGAACAGACTCCCCAGGTCACAGCACCAAGGCTGAGTGTTCAAGGAGTGTTTGGACAGTGCTCTCTGGCACATGGTGTGATCTTGGGGCTGTCCTGTGCAGRGCCAGGAGTTAGACTTGATGATCCTTGTGATTCCTTTCCAAGTCAGGATATTCTGTGATTCAGCAAAAAGCTGCTTCTTTCAAAAATGCAAAGACTTTAAAATTTTAAACTTACAGTATTTGCTGCTGTGTTGTTCATGTCCACCTTTTAAATTTCTGTCCCCCACTGATTTCATGAAAGAAAAAAAATAAGGCAAACAACAGCATAAAAGTAGCTTAATAAATAAGACAACACTGCAGTACTTACCAAAGAATGAAAACTTTGTCTTGTCTTTTTTGTCCCCGTTATAGGAGATTTTGCTGTTCTTCTAAAAGCTGGTATGACTGTCAAGCAAGCTGTGCTTTATAACGCTCTGTCAGCTATGCTGGCCTATCTTGGGATGGCAACTGGAATCCTCATTGGTCATTACGCAGACAACGTTTCAATGTGGATATTTGCACTTACTGCTGGCTTGTTCATGTATGTGGCTCTTGTGGATATGGTAAGTGCCTAGACCTATTTGAACTTTATAAAACACAGCTTAAGAATTAATGATTTGAAGCAGCTGCTTCTTTTGAAGGTATTTAACACCTCCTTGTTGGTTTAGGTACCTGAAATGCTCCACAATGATGCCAGTGACCATGGATGTAGCCGGTGGGGATACTTCCTGTTACAGAATGCTGGGATTCTCCTGGGATTTGGGATAATGCTGCTTATCTCAGTATTTGAACATAAGATTGTATTCAGCATAAACTTGTAATCCTGGTTGCCAGGAAGACACTTTGGTGTTTAAATTATAAGTGGTAAGGGTTTTTTTCTATTAATTTCCTTATTGGAAAGGTACATTTGATATAGACTAGATATTTTTGTTGGTGTGCTCTGTTGTTGTGTACTTCCCTCCCTTCTTGCCTGATAGAAAGGTATACTGTAAAGTTTGGGGTTTGTTTGAGTTTTGTTTGCTTGGTTTTTTTTAATTGTGGTTTTTTTACTTGGGATTTAGCATTGCTTAYGGTACTTGGAAAGTGGTACTTAGTAAAACATGGCCAAATTGATATTATTTGTATTGTCTGTATTGTTTAGGGGGGTAGGTTGTTTTTTTACTGAATTTATTTACTGTATGTAATTATATGTGATGTTTTTTACTTCAGTGGTTTTGCTGGTTTACAGAAGTAAAACAACAGTGGTTTTTATTTTAGCACAGTTAAAATCAGTGGATACAAAGCACAGTGAACAAAGGAGAACAAGAACATGTAACGGTTAGCATATATTTATTGGTAAAAGCTCATCTCTTCTGCATCCACCTGGTTTATACGGAAAGGCAGATAAGTCCATTCCATCCTTTGTGGTGTGCTGGTTCTCTCAGTAGCTTGTGGATTCCTATGTCATATTCCAGTTGGTTTCTACTCCAAACAAATTGATGTAAAACCATGTTCTAAGTGTTTACATCAAATGTTTGACTTGTTTCATCCATTCCGATATGAGTTGCTCTTCACTGGTTTCTCAAATCAGCAACAAAAGTCCAGCTCTTAAATTGCCAAAGCCTTAAGATATGTRAATCCCATCAAAAAGACTTTAAAAGCAGTGCTGTATCCCACTTACACTACCTGAAGTGACAAAGGTGTATTAAAGCCTGTTTGATTCAAGGGAGAGGAGTGCTACAGGCTGAGATAAACAGTAGTTTCCTACAAAAGCTTCCTGAGGTAAAGTGTTGATTTACTTTGGGAAAATGAGCTGAGTGGGAGAGCTGCCTACTTCTAGTTCAGTGTGATTGCACACAAATCTGTGCTATGTTTTTTGCAAGAACTTAAGCTGAGAAATCCAAAATAAGAAAATTCCTTTGGTAGCATAGCTAGAGAAGCAAGGTGTTATAGATAACAGTGTATGCTTAAGTATGTAGTTTAAGCCTACAGTCTTAATATGTTTAACCACCCTGAATGTCACTGAAGGAAGAAGGTTGAAAAAACCAATAGCAAAATAAATCTGCATTTGCAGGGAAGGTGAACATGTCAAAGTTCTTTAATGATGAATAAATAACAGAATTGTGTTATCTTACTTGCTACTTTAAAAATCCCAGAAATAAAACAATTAGAACCTRTTTCTGATCCACTGCCTCAAATCATCAACTGAATAAAAAGCTTGAACATTAAGATAAGTGTCTGATAATATCATGTATGACACATTAAAACAGTTTATTGGTCTGTCATACTATGGAAACCAGGAACCATTTTATCACCTCAGAAATAGATATTTTCAATTAATTGAGAGATTTGAGGGGTTTTTAGGAGTTGGGAAATGGGTGCCACATGAGTTTTTGCACCAGTGGACTATTAGCTTCTCTTCCTTCAGCCTTTCCTCAGGTTAGCAAGATAGATATTTACTTTTCTGCTCAGAGTGATGAAACCCTGTTCTGTGCCTCCTTTGTAGCCAGAGTTTGGGAAAGGTGTACTTCCTTCAGCTCTCCTAATGCATCCCTGTGTCCTAGCAGCTTTTTAGGGCTTGGGCATGGTGTTTGCCTGTGGTTTGGTAAAACTCCATAAATACTGTGCACTTCAACCTGTGGGGCTTTCACCTTCTGCACTGCAATCCTGGCTGCTACAGAAATCTGGCATCTCTGTCGTCCTGGGGGATTTCAGACTTGGATGAGCTCAGTTTGCTTTGAATTTTTCACTGCTGGTTTCTGTTAGCCTACAGCCATAATAGCTGTCAGTTCAGCTGGATTTCTCTTGTCTGGATATGACACAGGAAGTGGGCAGGTAGCCTACTCTTGTTGAAGAGATTTTAAGATTAATGACTAAATGATAGAGATAAATCTACAAATTTCAGTGTTTCTAGTGGGTTCTTGACTGGCTTTTGATTATTAAAATATCCATATATCAAAACCCATTGCTAATTTAGGAATAAAAAGAAATTAATTGCCCTTTAGAACAGAAATGTCTCTATCCTGTACACAAACATTCCACCCATTCAGTGCTCTTTGATCATTGATGRAGAAACGTCCATGACAGGCAGCTACTGAGAAGGCTACTGGTAACTGAGAAGGCTACAAACTAAAACTTGCTGTAGTTTTGTATCAGCAGGATGASAAAATGTTCATTTTCTGTTTGTTTGGAGCTGGTTTGTTTGTTTTCTTGCTTATCTTTCTTGGCCTTACAAAGTAGAATCTGCATCTGTTGCAATGTAGTCATGTTGGAAAWACTCAAGGCTTGTCAAACTGGTGGGGCAGTGCCTCTAAGCACCCCTTTATTTTTATGTGTATATTTTTCTGCAGCAGATTTTAATGTGCCTGGCTACTCTGGATAATAAATGCAAATGTCTGCTTTGTTCATCCATCTGTAGCTTAATAATGGTACAGACCTTAATTTKTATGCTGTTACAGCTGCCTTTAGTGCCTGTGCTAGATGTAGGTAAACAGAATAGCCAAAAATGCCGGAATCAATTTTGGTTTGGTTTTTTTTCTGTAACATATTCTTCTAACAGTTTTGGTCAATATTTGTATAGAAGAAATGGCATATTACTTTGGGCAGCAGGAGTCAGAGCAAAGGTGTGGAGGTTCTCCGAGTTCTCCCCTGCMTGGCCTGTGGGGATCAGGTGCTGGTACAGTTTCTCTGCATCCTTTGTGCCTAAATGTGATGCCACGTGTGTTGTGGAAATGCAACTCCTTTATGTTTATGTAAAACACAGCCCAGGCTGTGAATTCAAAGACTGAAATAGAATTCACAGAGGCTCTCCTGCTGCCTGAACTGCGACATCAGTGTAGTTAAAATCTCTGTGGAAAAACTGGGTCGTTCTGTTTTCCACGGGCAGAAAACAAAAAAATGTTCTAATAGAATGTGYGTTTGTTTGKTTTTTTTTTAATTTAAAGTACGTTTTTGGGGTGGGTATGTTCACTGTAGCTGTTACTGTATTGCTGTGTGCTAGAGAAAATAAACCACTGAAACAAACCGCAGGCGTTTGAGCGTTTTTCTCAGTGATGCAGATACGGCGAGAGATGTTGGAGCCTCGAGGAAAAAAAAAACGGGAGCATAACTCAAGATTTGGCAAACTGGTGGGGCAGTACCTCTAAGCAGCCCTTTATATTTMTGTGTATATTTTTCGGCAACAATTTTTAACGTGCCTGGCTACTCTGGATAATAAATGCAAGGGTTTCCTCAGGGTTACCCGTGCCGGGGCGGGGAGAGGGCCGGGCCGGGGCCGCCCTGCCGGGGCCGCCTCCCGCCGTCATCGCGCTGCGCCGGCGGGCCGGGCCGGGCCGGGCATGGCTGAGGGGGCGGCGGGGCCAGGCGGCGCCGAGCGCTACTTCACCCGCTGGTACAAGCCAGGTACCGCCGGGGCCGGGCCGGGCAGGGCCGGGGGGCGGCGGGGCCCTGACTCCTCTTTGTGCCCTTCTTGCAGACGTGAAGGGGCGGCCATGCGAGGACTTCTGCGTGCTGCAGCACTCCAACAGGCGAGTGGCCGGCGGGGGCCGGCGCCCGGGAGGCCTCGGGCTGCGTTGGGCCAGGGCGCTGCCGCAGCCCCGGGCCGCGCCCGGAGGGAGCGGCGGTGGCTGCGGCAKCCGGGACACGGGCAGGGTTGGCCTGGGACACAGCACCGGGCGAGCCTGCGCTGTCCGGGAAGGTGGGAGGATGGGAGAGCGACAAATCAGCCTCCCCATCCTTTAATTACTGCTCCAGTGAGAAACAGGGAGGCTTGGCCTCTTTCCCCCCTGACGGCCCCCCACAGACCCTCGTACTGCCCAGCARGGCCCGTGGTGCTGCCCTCGCTCCCTTGCACCCTCTCCTGCTGAAGGGGCCTCATACACCGTCCCTAGAGGCGTTCATGGAAAGACTGGACGTGGCACTCAGTGCCTTGCTCTAGTTGAACACGGTGTTGTTGGGTCAAAGGCTGGACTCGTTCTCAGAGGTCTTTTCTAACCTAATTGATTCTGTGATCATCGGTAGCAGAAGAGAAACGTTCCAAAAGGCCTTTCTGTAATGACATTTTGAAGGAGTCTCTTTAACTTGATTTAGAAATCCTTCCATTTGAACAAAAATTCAGCTTTTTCTAGATAAAACTTAATTGCTTTTCCTTGTACGTTTGTGCACTAATGGATGGTGAAGGCAAGATAGGAAAGTGTCTTGCTTCTGCTTGGATGTAGCTGGATATCTAGTTATTTGGAATAAATCAACCTGTACCTGATGTGGAGTCTCCTTCCATACCTTACCTCCCCGTGCTGCAGCCTGTTAGGGCATCAGGAGCATTTCTRGGGTGTTCAGTCCCGGAGGGAAGAACAGAACCAACTATCCACAAAAACTGCCAGGGCAAGTGGCTCATGGGTTGAGGGAAGGTGAGGCAGCATTTGTCTTCCCAGTGAGTTGCCTGCTCTAGGAATTCAGAGTAAAAGGAAGGGTATGCTTGGCACAGGGCAGAACCATCACCTCGCTGCAGCCTTTGGAGTTGGAGCAACCAGAGTACACCTTCAAATAACAGGTGTGACAGTAACAGCAAGGAAGGACACCCTTCCATTCATTCTAAATACTGAATATAAGGTTACTAATCTCAGGTRTCTGATATAAACAGTAGTTTAAATCCCATTGATCTGTTCAATTGTCCATGAAGACTGTTCTGCTACTTTGAATTCTGAAATATCAGGACCCTTGGGTTTCACAGCAGCTTAGCCAGATGTTCTGTAAAGTATTTTACCATTATTATGTATGGGGCTGTGGCTCAGTTTGCTGTTTCTAGGCAGTGTGAAGTTGTCTCTTGCTTTTTTGTTTTGCGAGGTCTCAGTTCCATCAGGTGACAGCTCGAAGATAATTTGTCATCTCCCCCTCAGAAGGAGGCTGGGGTGAAGGGAGGTAGCTTTGCTGCTCGGACATGCTGGATGCATTCACCAGGATCCAGCTCCCTCTTGTGGAAGCTGCACAGCCATAACTCCCCAGGAATGTGGGGAGATGAATACAGCATCTACAGGGAGAGATGTGGTTCTGTGCCCTGGTTTTCTCTGCAGTCACTCTTGTGCTGATTCTGGTGCTTGCTGTGGGTTTTATATTCTCAAACAGAATAGCTCCCACTCTCTTTATTTACTGGCAAATTCATGCTTGTGCATTAATCATGGTTCTAGGCCAGGCAGGCCTAGTCTCTTCAGCTGGGCTCGTCTTAAACTGTGCAGTGTCATGGTAAGAAATAACCCTCTGTTAGAAAAAATGAAATGCAAGCAGCAAGTTAGTTAACTAAGGCCCAGATCCCTGAAGGATTCCTGAGCTATTCACTGCACAGGGCCTTTATCTGTTGAGAAACACTCCTTTGTGTTACATTTTGTGACAAAAGTACACCATGCTTGTTTATCTTGACCAAAGTACCTACTTCAGCTACTGGCTGAAACGAACCAGCCATGCTCTCATGGGGTACAACAGATAGAACAGCGCTGGCTTATTTTAAAGCAGTGGTTTTCTTTCAGTAAGCAGTGTAGGGCTTTTGACAGTCCAGCCTGGTATCKCAAAATGAAGCATTTTCCATGGGAGTGGCTTTAGGTCAGAATGCCATTTTCCATCAGTTTGGTGCAGCAGGTGACAAGATAGGCAGAGGAGGTTGTGGGACTTGATTAGAGCACAAAGGTGTGGCTTCTTACAACTACAGTGGAATAATGATTTTTTTTTTTTTGCAGAATCTGTGTCATCACCTTGGCAGAAGCCCACCCTCTTCTTCAAAGTGGGAAAACAATTAAAAACATTAATTACCAAATCAGTGCAAACTGTAGCAGACTTCAGAATAAGGTCTCTGGGAAGTCAAAAAGGGTATGGCTTTTTGATTTCCTTAGTTTTCATTTTAATCTCTCACACTGCCTGAGATTTTTCTGTCCTTTCTTGGAGAGAAACCCAACAGGTTACTTCTGTATTTCATTTAAAAATCAGCTCCTCTGCACTTGAAGAATTTAGACTTCCTCAAGGGGAGCCTGTCTGCCTGTCCCAGCCACAGTCTTGCAGTGCTCCCACAGCACTGGTGGTTTCCAGTGTTGCTCAAACACACTCTCTTCTAGTAATTTTTTAGTAGTGTAGAGAGGGACATAAACATCCCTGAAATAATAAAAATTTCTTTCCAAGAAGATGTGAAGGATTTGGAGACTAGATAGTAGATGGGCCAGTTCAGCATGGTGGGTTTTTGAAGGTGCAGTTGAACTTGCTTAYACCAAAATCAACGGTGCTGTTCCTCTCCTCTCTCCCCTGACTTTAGTCTCATCAAAATACAAGTTTGTTGGTCTGCAAGAAACTTGATTATGATTAAATCTGTAGGTTTGTGAAAAGCYTCTATTTGATTTGTGCACATAACTWAGTTTGCATCATCCCTTCTGTATGGAAGCACAGCTCTGGAACTTGGAATGAATGACCTGTAACTATCACATGTCCTTCCTTTTAGACATTGCTGATGGTAATACTTTTCCAAGTCCTGTGTAATTAAAACTACAGACATGTTTGYTTATTTTCCACATGCAGGGAGCTCAGTTTTTAACAGAACTTGCCCCTCTGTGCAGGATATCTTCATCAGATGGGGAGGAATACACCATTTACAGGTAAGGTTTTTCCCATTTCTTTCTTACCCTAACATAGCCCACAMATCTACAGAATCTGAACACTTTTGCAGTTGCATACGAGGGCGGCTGATTGAAGTGAACGAGAACATCCTTAGCAATCCTGCTCTTCTGCAAGAAAAGGTAAGACACTTTCTTGTTCTTTATTTTTCAGCTTTTATTTCACTGCTAACTTCAGTCTTGCTTTTTAGCCATCAACTGAGGGGTACATTGCAGTGGTTCTACCCAAATTTGAAGAAAGCAAGAGTATAACTCAGGGACTTCTGACACAGAAGGAGTACGAGGAAATTTTGATGAAACGCCGCAGTTCTGCTTCATGAAATCAACTCTACACTTCCCATCTGTGTTTGATACTAAATAAGTGACTTTTATTGTACACTGTGAGTTTTATAGTATGGAAAAGGCCCAGTGCCAGTTTTTAAAAGTGGAACTAAAGTCCTTGATTCATAAAAGAATAAACCAGTTCAAATAGTTTGTATATTAAAATTTCTGTAAAAACTTGATGTAAAATTTTTCYTTTTCTCTGAATTCCAGCTTAATTCTGTTTTTWAAATAAGCTCAGAATGATATGTTAGAGATTATTTATGTTGCACAATCAGCCTTGCTTCTGCTTAAGGCAAGCATAGTACATATAGAAAAAATCATAGTACTTAGCTATCATGTAATTTAGCTAAACTAATATAATATGGAGTTTGACACAGGTGAATGGAAAATAAAAAGCCTGTGTACAAAGAGCAGATAAACTTGAAAATATATATTTCACACCATGTTGTATTTTCGTGGTATCCTGAAGTCAAGTAGTGCCCTTTGTACAGAGTTTTGTAATAATCATTATCTATTTTCTTCACTTTAAAATGGCATCATGTCAAGTCTGCATAATACTTCAGTGGTTCTACAGGAACTCAAATTCTGCTCAGTAAGTTTTAATAAAAAAGAAAGCAACTGCCATCTACAAATAGGGTAAAAGAAAAAGGGTTTAAGTCAAGACTATTAATCACTTAGAAATATACTTTTTGTGGAGATAAATCTTGCCAAGATTAAAATTCAAAGGGGCATCTACTAAAAGAGGTTTTTTTCCCTGGGACTACTTCATTGCAGGTATAACTTTTAACTAAGGTAACATTTCAGTGCTTCAGGCCACAGCCTTTCAGACTATATTCCTGATTCTGCTTTATCAAATACACAGACTGAAATAGGCCAGAGATGAGTTTACAGACTTCAACAGTAGTGTTACRTGTAGTGTATGCAGCACAGAGGTCTTTACATAAAATGTCTATTAGCAGCATCTTTGGGTTGACACATCCATTAAGACATTCAGAAGCATTAATTACAAAATCAGTATCAACAGTGAGCATAGGAAAGGCATTCACATTATAAAAATACAGAACATTTAGAGTAGCTTGTGTTTTAATGGCTAAGGAATGGGACATCTATTAGATGTGACAAAGGTCAACAGTTTTATATCAAATYAACCTGGCTTGACTTTCCACAAATGAAAGCAGTAKTGAAACTTCAGCAAGTGTTATTTTCAAATGGGAATTCCTGCATTTCTCAGTGCTATGATTACTTGCTCTCTAAAAAYGACATGTTTGTTACATGATTTTCTAAAGACGTGATGCCAAATGTCTCCACTCTTCTTTCTGGAGTACGTGCATTTGTACCAGTTCGTATTCTGTCTTCCTTCCATGGTGGAGCAGGCTTAAGACAACCATTTCCCGCTTTATTCTGTGTATGAACACAAGAAAGATTTCTTAAAAACAACCAACCAACCCAAGCAAACAAACCCCAAAAGCTTTAAATAGTGCAGATTAAGCTAGTACTCACCTTTCTCAGTAATTTGCAGCAAAGTGGAAGAAGYTGACATAACAGAGTCATCACATTCCTTGTTTTCAGAATGCATGCATCAACCTAAACAAGACAATTAATAGTAGAGTAATACCTATTACTCAATACTTGTGTTAGGCAGTTGTTTTTGGCATGAGATGATTTGTTTTGACCTGGGTTAAGTAATACTTTTCCTGTTAAAATACCTCCTAATCAAATGGGCTTGCCTACTTTTTTTTTAAACTTCTCTGTATAGTACCTGTAAAACAAGAGCATCCCTTCTGTCAAGCACAACTTGAGCAGACACATCCCAAGAGAATGAACTACTAATAATATTATATTAAACAGTAACAAAAGTCTCTTGGAAAGGGGCTCTTACAATCTAAGCATGAAATCATCACAATTCTTCATGGTTTTCCTTTTGCCAGCATGATTTAGAGAGCCGTGCATCATCTAAGCCTTAGTTTGATGTTACACTAAAAGTTATCTTAAATCTTAACACTCAGCACAGGTCACAAGTCTGAGTCCTCAGACATTTATTTGAGAACCTGTTACTGCTACGTACTGATACATCACTGTATCAGTGACTGAAGKTCCCATTTAATTCAGAGGGTGTAAAACAAACCACGGAGTAGCCCCAAGGTGCTCAGTTTGGTTCTGAGTGGCTTGCATGCTTTAGCCAGTTTCACAYCCTGCTGTAAAACTGAAACACCTTTTCCACAGCCACGTGCAAACAAACATCCAGCTGCATGGATGGTCTTGCTCACATTGATCACTGCTGGCTCAGGGATACTCATCCCCTCTGATCTCTACAGATCTACTTCTTGTGTTAGAAACTTTCATGGCAGCTGTCTATGTAGTTATTTATAGCAAATATGAGTATCAGAAAAAAACCTGCGCAGTCCAGGGTAGACGCTGYCTACTGAAAAGCAAGTGTGTTTCAGTAGTGGAGTTGGGGGGTTAGAATTTGTTACATTTACATTAAGCATCAGTAACAGTAATAACAGTAATTATTACAGTGGTGGAAATACATATTACYGTCATTAAAATTTTGATCACTGAAGTCCATACTGAGGGTACACCTAATTACAGTTCCTGTTTATCTGAATGGAATTCTAGTGGATTACAGTACTACTGCAACCTAGTTCCATAATTTAACTGGAGCATAAATTAGTAAATTACTTTATTTCAAAACAAGTTAGCTGCTACTTTGAGAAATATATATAATTTTTTACCTTACCTTTGTAAATGTAGCACTTTTACCCTGAGCAGAAGCTTTAGCTGTTGCCTGGAGCTGCTTGCACATAGAGATGAGTTTTTCAGCCTCCAACAGAAGCAAAGGCTTGTCATCATCACGTACCTGGTACGTCRTCCAGGAAGACAGAATAACTCTGTGTTAAAGACTCCAACATCAAGTTAAARGAGAAGACAGCACAAGCAACTTCTAAGCAGTATCACTGATGTCATAAGATACATCACCTGATCAGAAAGAGCATGAAGAGCTGAAGCAAGCTTTGTGCCCTCTGTGGCAAAAATCTGAAAGGAGGAGAAAGCATGTAACAAAACAAATCACAACAGAAGGTAAGGCTTTTTCTCTCCTGGTTTAATAGTGTGCTTTTAAGTAAAAAGGTAGCAGGAAATACTTGTAATAATTGTATACGTCTACAGTTCACAAGTCAGCAGTTTGCAGTGACTTCTGAAATAAGCTACACTGCAAACTGCCATCCTCACAGATAAGCAGAGTTTAAAGGCTTTCCCTTTACATATAACAAAACCCCCAACTTCCAATTATTTTTTGCACTGTGGCAGCTCTCAGATGTTTTGTGATGACACCCGCCCTGTTTGTTTACTGTCCTTTCAAAGGTAACCAGTCTCCTATTGCACACAGTTATGGATCCTGGAAATAGCATTCCACATCCCTTCATTTGGGCCCTTCTGTTTGCATTGTGCAAGTTTTTACATCTTCTTTCTTTCCCATGAAAATCCTGCTGCTCAGACTAGGATTTAGTATCTGTTAACACTACCAGGGACTGAGCTGAGTGACACAACAAATACTAGAGATGTGTTGAAGTCCACTGTATATGCCRTAATGCCAGTTTCCTATCCCTCCTCCTAGCTGGAATCTATCAATGTAATGATCCTGTCTGAAGCTACCACTGGAACACTGGAAGTTCACTTTCAGAATACGTATCAGGGTTAGGCTGCTCAAAATCTACAGCTGCCAGTCAATTCATGGTACATTGTACTTATGTGTAAGGAATTAGACACTGAAGTTCCTGTTTGGCTTCACTCAGAGTGTCTACATCCTATTTTGTTAAAAATACATTACCTCTGCCTGATGAAATAAATCTTGAGTAGTTTTCAGAAGTCCTTCTCCTCTGTGAGAAATAACAAAAGCAGAAGATATGCCATTTACAGACTGCAGATTATATTGCTTGCTACTTACAAAAATTATAGTCTCACCACTGAACATTTTACAGTTCRCACCAGTGAACTGTAAGTATCAGTCTTTAAGAATATACAAGACACAACTACCTACAAGAACTGACTTAAATATTTTACACAAACACCTCGGTAGCTACAGCACTGTTGGGGAATTAACAATGGCTCAGTTCCCATTAATACTCATTACATCTCTGGCATAATGAGTATTATTGGACTAGTAGGTAACAAAAAAAAATCTCAACTCTGGTAAAAAAACCCCAAGCAAACCTAAATTCTTCAAGTAAGAAAGCTGACATTGCACAGGCAAGTTTCAGATAAACACTTTTCAGTACAAGGATCAGTAATTCTCATCTACAGTTATATCTCATCTACAGGTATATACTTGTGCTTGAATTCCCTTAATTTTCAGAGTATTTATGAACTTAATTCCTAAAATGTTTTCTGYACCTAAGAGACATTTAAATAGATGCCCTCCAACGAAAGAGATGTTAAGCCCTTTAAAAATAAAGTGGGGTTTAAAATTAGGGAGTTTTTAAACARTTTAGGGATTTACAAAAGTTTATAAGGCCTACAGACAGAATCAAGTTCCTTTCTAAAATGGTCCCAATTATTATGTTCTGAAAATGAAAATTTGTTCTTTCTTATAAACACTGTTAATGCTCTTTTTCCCACCAAAATTTGCCATGTGTACTGTAATTACCTGGTAAATAAATACATGGAGTAGGCCATACTTGACATGCCTTGTCCATGTTGCACAATCTCATTCTCCTGATCCTCCCATTTCTCTGTCTCAGAATCCACCTCAGATGTTAGCAGATGCAATTCTAATCCAAGTTTTGCAATTTTCGCCTGTTCCTGTAAATGGCAAGCATATTTATGGCACTTAAAAACATTTTTCAGACAAGATAAAAATATGAAAGGAGTTTTTTTACTAAAATGATGYCATCTTACCTCAGAATCTAGTTTGACTGGCTTTAATGCTTTCAGATTTGCATTATGCTTCTGTTTCAAACAAAAAATAATATTTTTAAATAAAAGGAATTGGTAATAATTTTACTTCAAATCTTAAAGAGGTAGCTCTATATTCAGAGAAAGACTTTGCAGGAGAGTTCCAGAGGTTCAAACAAACTTCTCAGCAGAAGCTGAGAACCTGTTCTGATCTGTCCCGAAATGGCAGGTGCAGATGCCCTGAAATTGCAAGGAAAAGACCTCTTCCACAGTTCTCAGGCTCCACTTCCTAATGCAGTACAGTCTCTTCCCTTTACCCTGTAAATCCTCAATAATAATCAGGACTAAACAGTCTTAAGCAAGYACTCCTGCACTGATTTTTCTATCAGTGATGGTACTGATATAACAGGGATGCTGATTTGGCTAATAGYAAGCTGACCCAGGCTACCACCCATACGAATGCTGCTGTGAGGAGGCAGCCCATTATTTTGTGTCACTCTGGAGAAGCAGCTGTAAGCAAATACTGACACTGATCTTTTCATGGGTTTCCTTCTTTTAAGTCATGAACTATTCAAAATATAAGTCTGGCTGYAAGCCAAATATTAGCTCATATTAAACAATAATTAGTGGTACTGATGTGAGTGGATGACCTGGTAAGGCAGTGCTTGCCAACTGCATGACACACTTAGGCAGTAATTAATAATTTATTTTGTATTTATTTGCTGTTCTTGGCTTTAATTTCATGTGCTGGTGCAGCCACTGTGCAAAGACAGCAAAACCACCAGACGTGGGAGGCACAGTCCACATTCAGAAACCACCGGACTGCAGAGGAGTAGCACAAAATTGGTGTCATAACTTGGAGAGGTGTGAGGCACAGGAGGAAGCTGGATAATTTCAGTGCCCAGCTGAGAGCCCTGTCTGAGATTCTGAAAAACTCTGAAGAAAGCCTGCTGCTATTCATTTGTGGGAGTACTTGGGCAAATTAGGTTCAGTAATGCGTGCAGGAAAAAAAACCAAACAAACAACAAACAAAGAAAGAACACTGTTCATTGTGACAAGCATCAGAAATGAGATTCTGGTCCCATTTCCATTTCTCACTTCAAGAATCTGAGCAAAAGTACTCATACTGAAGTTCCTAGTGCAATTCAGTGCACAGTTTAACTTTCAGCCATTTCTCTTTTCCCATCCAAAAATGTTTAAATATTCTGAATCTTATGAATGTCTACCAGATTAGACACTGCAATTCTGCCTATGTRTTAGGAATGCTGATCTCATATTGAAATATTTAGCACAAATGACTGAACTCTTAACTGTGATTTGACTATACTGCATGTTAGAAATGCAATTTCAGAAATGCTGTTTTCAAGGCAGTGTCTTAAAAGAAGAAAGGAAGACAAAACCAAACTAGATTTGTTTGTAAACACAAATTTTGGTCTAGAAGGTATGGCAAATATTTAAGCTGCAGAGACAAGGAAGGGTATTCAAGAAAACCAGCCCTGGTTACAGCAAATAAGTTTTTCCATTCACAAATCACTAAAGGAAGCTCGGAATGTTTTTGCAGTTTTCTCCATCTAGTGTTCCCTTGCACTATTTTAATAGTACTATTATTAAAAGTCAGATCAGTAGATATGTTATTCTGCTTTTAAAACATGATTCAACACTTTAAACTATAGAGAGAAAATATGCATTAAGTATACACATGAATCATCACTGCTGCTCTGGTCCTCATCTACAGCATGGTCTAGGTTGCCACTCATTACCAGCAAACACCAGAATGGCAATTAAACAGATGCAACAAAATACGTGATCTAATTAGATTGGCAGGAACAGTGTGGCCTCTGTGCAGGGACAGCGTGGGCGTCAGCCAGGCACAGCAGATCTGTGGTGGCAGTGGGGGGAGGAGAGGCTCTGCTGAGAGGAACAACACAGGGAAGAGAGGCAATTCCAAAGCTCAGAGCATCAGCTAGGCAAAGAAATCACTCTGTGAAGAAACTCTGGTGTCCTGTGGATGCAATCTRTATTTCCAGTCTACTTTCAAACTGTGCATTTGTAACTCCCCACAATGTTAAGTATCTTGTGAAACTCAAAAAGAAGGCAGAAACCTTTCAAACAATACAAAGCAGAACTGTTTAAATGYTGATCACAAAATTTTTATTGAATATTTTTAAAAACCTATGAATCASTGGGACTCTGACTTCAAACATTTAATCTCTAAATTATGACGTCCAAAAGCTATGCATCCTAGTCAAACTGGTCAGGGACAGGAACCCTATCCAAAGTTTCAGTATTTAGCTCCGTAACTGTGAAACTCACCCATGCTCATGCAGCCTAACATATTCCATTTAAATCCACAGATTGGCTTTATAAAACTTTTTTATAAATATTGGATTTATAAAAATTTTATCTTTTCATTAAGAGTCAGAAGTTGTGTTTGAAGCTGTAGAATTACACAACAGAAGACATGGAGACAGAGGACCATTTCAACCCCAAATTCTCTACAGGTTAGGAAAAAAAGCAAGGAGAGAAAGAAACAAGCCAGAGCTTACTGTACCTTTTGAGCCATTCTTTTCCCTTTTTTCCTACTCATGGAAAGATTCAGCTCACAGCAAGTGAATCAAATGACTGATTACATGACACTATCAAGATTTAGGAGGCTTCCTAACACACAGATGCTCTCAGAAACAGTGCAATATCAGTTATAATCAGCTAAAGATATTAAATTACCTCACACCTAAAAACCGGGTATTTGGTGTAACTTTTTGCTTTACATTAAACACACTTAAGATCAAGGAAGGAAACAAGAGCCCATTATTTAAAAAGGCTACAACAGGCTCGAACATGAACCCTTGTTCCAAATAGGTTAATTCAGGCTACATGTTAAGTCTTGGTAGTATGATTTATTTTTTCTTTTAATTTTCAGTGTATTGCAGCTTATTCCTACTGTTTTAATTGCAACAATRCACTTTTTAATTATATAGCATGAGAGCAGAGTATGTGGTAATGAACAGGAATTAAAGTTTATGTACAAATCAAATGTGAATAAAGCACATAACATAACTAGTTACATTTGTCTTCAGTCTGCTTATTATTYACTTAATAAATTGACAAACTTCGATATTTTACTGTCAACCATCCAGTCAGAATGCATGTTACCAAGATATTGTTATATGTCCATTGAGTTGTGACAAGGAAAGAAATCAAACAGAGAACAGCAAATACAAAGTAAACACAACAAACCCAAAAGCAACTTACCCCTGGTCTGGGCAGTGATAGGTAGACACGCTTCTCTCCTATGAAGAACACACAGGTTTATACCAAACTTTATATACAGATTTTAATCAGTGGGATCAAATGCCTTACTTCATCCTTCCTAAAATCGCAGTACTATAAAAGCAAATTACTTACCTGTAATTCCTCCTCTCTGAATACTGCAGAAGATCCTCTGTCTCATGCTTTCAGAGACAGGCCAAGAGCTCTGTACTGGTCAGATTTTAGCAACTGGCAATTAAGAAAGCTTCTCTGAACATCTCCCTCAGTAATATTTCTAGTCTCCTGCATGTATTTCACAAGACAAGTAAAGCAACTCTCTCCCATGACTCACTAGCAACATGCACTCATTTTGTTGCAAAATACACAACAGAAAATTGTAACTCCATGAATGGCTTTTCTTGGCATGGGATGAATGATCTGAAATTTGGAGTAGAYGGTGCCACTAGTGAGAAATACATAGGCAGGTTTTCCTAAGTAAGGCAAATAAAACTCTCATGTTGTACTATACATATCCCATGTGTGCTGTATTTTATGAAGAAGGAAGTTCTTCAGCATTTTACACACTTATTGAGTTGTTTCTTGTATTGCCAGGAGCCTACAATATTCCAAGTCTGAGCAAAATAAATTAAGAAAGAAAAAAAATCCTTTTTGGGGGTTACCTAAAAGTTGATAAGACTTTATTTTCAAGAAGAAACACTGCCTGGGCTAACAGCCTAAGATTAGAGTTTCAATTACCGGAAGATATAATAGTCTACAAAGACTTGCATTTATTACAACAGATTCAGTTGCTACAATTGCTAATTCCTCCTCTTGTATCAGCTCCTAGAGAAATTCCGTTCGGAGTCCTCAGAAGACAGTCCTTTTGTGCATTCAGGATTTTTGAAAGCATTCCCTTTATCTCCTGACACAACAGGAAGATCAAAATCTCTGTATCTAGGCAACTGACTCCTACAATTTTAGGATGCCAACAAGTGTCCTTCACCCCTCTTGAAAAATGGAAACCTTCCTTCCTAAGATCACTTTTTCCTTCCCCTAWGTAGTTTTGCAAAAGATGAATGAGCTAACAGGGCACAAGCTGCATAACCAYTTTTTTTCAGAATGCAGTGTTGTTCAGATATTAATGGCCCAAACATGTATCCAAGCAAGATTTCTCCCCTAAAGACCAATACAAATTATGAAAAGTCATTTACAACATCCTATACATCAAAACATCGGCTAAAGGGCATGTAAGACATACCAAGAACAAAAGTGAACTTGCAATTTTAAATGCTACAGCATAAAAGATCTCCTTGGAGCTATGTAAAAACATGTTGTGTCTTGTTAAAAAGTTCGAACACAGAAAGCTTTGACATAACAAATGGAATAAAAACGCTCACTGCAATGACACAGTACTTGCACAAACAAAGCAGGCATTCAGAATTAATGGAAACCAAATGGAAAGTGGTGGCAAACAGGAGAAAATAAAAATTGCCTTTGCTCTTCTAGTAATTCTTATTATTTACCTTAGCAGGGTTTCATTGTCAACCATATTCAAAATGAAGAAAGATCTAACTACGCATTTCTCTGAACATTTTAAAAAACCCTAAGGATCACAAAATATGCACACAAAATACACATTTCACTCGACCCACAGATACCAAGACCTTTCAAAGGAGCAGATCAACTCAGGTCAGAGATAATCCTACTTAATCAGAAAATACTTRATTCCATCAGTGTAGTCACAGAACTTTGATTTGATTCCATTAGCAGCATATGCATACGTAATATTTTAGGTGTTTAATTTCCTTAGTTTCTATATCAGATCTTTTATTATATCAAGAGGCTTTTTTCACCACATGATGGTCATCTTTTTATTTTACTCTGCCTTTGTTTTTCCTAATGTGTTTTCTTAAACATGTTTTTCCTTTTTTAATTTTTTYTTCACTTAAAATTAATTTTCATTATTTCATTCTCTGTCTTCCAATTTTCTGCTTTCTACTAGTTCCAGTCCTGGTTTTCCCTCCATAATACTGCAATTTCAACTTTCAATTCCCACTTTTGATGTCACTTCTTCTCTGAGAGTATGGCAGCATGCCTGCTTCACTCTTCTTCCTGGAATTTGAGCTTCCTAATTCTGATCTGTATCACCTATTCATCACCTACAGCCCTTCAGAAATCTCATGGTCATTCAAGTCCTCTCAAATCAAGTGGGCAAAACAAAAGAGGAGAGCAGAGAAGTATGTTCAGAATCATACTTCAGTATCTTTAGAAACCGTTCTCTCACTTCTTACTCCAGTTACAAGGCAGCAAACCAGAGGATCATTTATTTACATTCTTCTCCACCATGTTCAAACCAAAACATTAGAAAAAAGAGCTTGGCTGACATCCAGCAGCTTGGATTGATGAAAGGTACTTTTGTCATGTGGTTCATCTCAAAGTGCAAGAGCCTCAGAGTTAAGCACCAAATGGAAATGAACCAAACAATCCCTCTGTGGGCAGAATCAAACTTCCCATGCCTGGCAGGTGAGAAGGGTTACCCTCTTGAGGAGCCTGTCACCCTCCTTATCCCAGCCTGGACACACCAACACTGTGGAGAACAGGCCTCCTCACCACAGGATTAAAAAGTGGTTTAGGATTGAGCAAAGAAGGACAACTCTACCTTGCTGTACAGTTCTGCATGGCACAGGAATATTTCCCAAATACAAATGAGGAYTACTGGGCTGTGCTGTGCTCACCAAACCTCCCCCACCTCGTTGTGCCTGTGAATCCCGCTACCCTGGACAAGCCCTTTCCAATTTGAGCRTGTTCTGGTATAATTTTATTAAAATTGAGTAAAATATTGCTTCACTTTCAAGTTAAATCCAGCTCYTCCCATGTGCATTTGGAGCCTCAGCATGAGAAATACCTCAATTTATGTTATGAAAAAAAAAAACCCACTGGATAAAGGAGCTATGCAATTGCTYGTGAAAATAAAGAAATGAGTATAAACAATGTGAACCTAGTGTAATCCGAAAAATGCTTCTTTTATTTGATGTGTCCAGCACATTTAGTCACCATTCAATTTTTGYATCTTAAGCTGTATTCTGAACTCTCTAACAAAGCCAAACATTTAAATTGGTAGTACAAAAATACAAGATTTTAAACTGAGAAGAAAAAAAATATACCTCTTACTGTAATTCTATCTCTTCTTACACACAGTCACAATTTTACTATGAATAAAGCACTTGATACATTTTAGTCTGTAAAATAAAGACACTTTTACCAACCTCAACATTAAGACAAGTATAATGAATTACGAGAAGAATAAAGCCTTATCAAATATTTTGACACSCATTGTGTTTGGAGGCAAAAGTTCTGTGAATGCCGCTCCTATAACCTCTTAGCAAGTAAATATGTTAGTTTCATTTATTTACTGGATCACCAGATGTGTTTTCTTGGAGAAGAAAAAGGTTGGAAGTGGCAAAGTAACTTCAGGGTATTTTCTGGTAGAAAAAAGTTAGGGGTGTTCACGTGAGATTTTTCCCCTCCTTTTTTTTTTAATGACAAGAGCCACTCTGAGGTCCAACAAGAGAAAACAAACAAACAAAACCAGATTAGCCCACAATAGAGAGGAAAACTTTGTAGAAGACAGGTGGATATAAGACACCAAATTACTTCTAAGGACATAATTGGTGGCAACTATGAAAAACTCCAGATTCAGAGGAAAGTCTGGGCCATGTGACAAGGAAAATGGAGACTTCTTAACAGTGTTTTGGCAATACACTCCCAAGGCCACAGAGAGAACACAGGCAATGCTCTTTATCTTACCAGAGGCGGTATCAGAACACTTTATGCTGAAAAAAAGACTGAGGAAACAAGAGCCACTAACAAGAACACACTTGTGTGGTTATGCCAAACAAGAGAAGTCTTCACTGCATCACTCATGATGGCCTCCAACCTGCTCAGCAACACCTACCCTCTCTCCTTTCCCTCCTTCAAGCAAGGACACTGGGCTGCCCTTGTGAAATGATGCTTTAAAGAAAGTGGAAAATACCACTTATGGAAAATGTGTTATTTGCCATCAGCAGCCCCAAGAGAAAGCTATTAACTACAGAGGAGGCTGGGCATCTGACATCAAGAACAATTTGTTTGGAGAGCCAAGGATATGCTTTGCTGTGGCTGCATGATTCTCTTCCTATTATTTTTAAATACAGTAATATCTATATATATATATATGTATGCACACACACACAGATAGATATAAATATATAAAAAGGTTATCATTCAACCTTGCTAGACCATTGTATGAACATGAAAAAAATCAGATACTGCATGATCAGTAGATTCCAAATTCCTAAAGATTAAAAACTTATTCTAACAAATTTACAATAGCATAATAGCATAATTTGAGTTTCATGTYATAAAATATTCTCTTTAAGGAAAGCTAGTTTGACCCTGGCTCTCAAAACAAACAAACAAAAAATCTCCTGAAAGTTAAAAGGCCCATAAACAGGCTCTCTGCACATATTTATGTGGTATTTCAGAACAAGGTGGAAGAACAGCTGGGATAACAATCACATTTTTCTCAGAAGKCTCAAACTGCCAATAACCTGAAGTACACACAATTATTGTAAACCCACTCAGAATTTCAACATATGTTTTCTTTTTACAAGTCTTTTACGAGGCTCAGGCACACACTCATTCACCAACCAGCAGCAGCAATTTAAGATATTACACCTCGTGATTGGTTGCTACTGTGCTCAAAATGCTGGCAGTAAAGAATTGCTCACACAAATAATCAAGAACAGAAATTTAAAYTACAAAATCACTACAAATGAGAAGAGGTCTCAATAGCAAGATGAAGTATTGTATCATTGATAAAGTGTCATCTAACCTGAATAAGGATTTACATTTTCTGTATCTTAGATACAAAAAATTAAGTGTCCATATTTAGCTAAATCTAAGCTTTCAAACCTGAGCAATTTTCTTTAAAATACAAGACATTCAATATTATTATACATTACATTCTATCTGTATGCAATTATACCCTAAAGACTGAAACAAAGACATAGCTATAAGAAGTGACTGGCTACACTAAAGAAATAATCTGAAAGAAAATTATGTGGTATAAAAATAAAAACCAAAATGCCTTCTATTTTAAAGGTAAATTACCCTATGCTAAAAGTAGACACAGAATTTTTTTTCCTTAAGATTCCAGGCCTTTCTTCTACATGTTGTACAAATACCAATAAACTTACCAACCAGAGAAAATATCCCAAGATTGTGCAGAGTCGTCAGAAATTCCATCCAGGAGAAAGGACAGCAGTTTAAAAATCAAATAACTACATTCACTACATTATGAAGTGAATACAAGGCAAGCTGACAGTATAGAACATATATGTATATATGTATTTTCTACAAATACAGGACATTAATTAAATATGTCACAATTCAAGTTGTATCTTGACTGTCACGAATTGATGATATGTGCAAGACAAAACAAGGGGTGGGTGAAAGCCCTTCCACCCCTTGTATTTGGACACTGCTGGCAAAGAACTGAGTCAAACACTTTTGTGTCCTTTGAACAGTTCCATTTGATTTTGCTAGAACTAATCTCAGTGCAGAAAATTAAACATAGCTAATCTTACGTAAATCAAGCCTTCATATATTTGGTTGCTTTTATTTGAAAAAATCCAATAAGCAGTCTGATTTAACATCTATACAAACCAAACATATTTGTACCTAGATCCCACAGGATGTGGAACTGTTTACTGCACTCCACTCTTAAGAAAACAGAACCTTCTAACTCACACTTAAAATTCTTAGATTTGAAGTTACATTTTTCCATTTCTACACAGCCTTCTTACCTCTTCTTCCTTCAAACACATCGTTGATTTCTCTTAACAACAGAGACATGTCACTCAGTTGAGACTCCCAGGCCTCGCAGAACACCTCAAGATTTTCTTTTGCAATCTTGCTAGATGGATGTAATGCCAGGGTTTCTGCAGCAGAAATTATCTGGACAAAGAACAAAGCATTTGCTCCTGTAAGTCCTAGTACATAGTGTTCCACATGAGTTCACAAATGCCTCCCCAGGCAAAACACAGAATTAAACTGCTACTATTATGTCTTCGTAGTGTATTCATCTGACAACTGCAGGCTTGATGACCTTCCTTGTGTGTTCTTTTAGCTCCCACCCAGCACTACAGTAAAATTCCTTCTTAGAAATCAATGCTTTGAACAGGTAAACATTAGTCTCCTAAAAATTCACACAAGTACTTTTTATTGATTTATGTGTAGCAGAGGAGGCCAGTTAAAAGCTGWACATACCTGAGGGCCAGTGACCTGAAAGGTATCCTCTGCATGTATGCAAGTTATCTCAAGGGGCTCAGTTCCAGAAACATGTCTCAGTAAGCGACACATCTGAATTATTTAAAAAAAATTAAAAGAATTGTAAAAAATGTGCATCTATTAGTAGTGAGAAAAGGTGTACATACAAAAATAAGGTGTACAAACAAACAGAAAGTTATTGATTGTCCTTTCAAATATTTACTGGGGACTGCACTCCCTGGGTGCTACTCAGGGAGAATTAATAATAAAAATGGGGCTAAGTCCTGATTTGAAAGGTGTGGAAAACCATTAACAGAAAGGAAAGTCTTAATAACTAAAGTAAAACAAAAACAATTTCACATATTTATGACTGAATAAAACTGAAAGTAAACACACGTATATAGAACTTGGAAAAACTGTAGAATAAATAAGAACAGGCTTATTCAGCAATAAGCAACCATGTGRAAAATTTAGGTCTCCATCATCATCCAATGGACTAAATTATCCTTGAGCAAATCAGTGCCAAATTAGTTTAGGGAAGTAATACCGTTTCCTTCATCTTTTTTTTAGGAAGATTAAGAGTGAACGTTGGGTTGAAAGCAACATGGAAGTTTTCAGATCAAAAGGAATTTGTAAGACAGAGACAGCACGTATGAAACTTATTGCACATCATCAGACATGCTGCAAGGTCTCACACACAAGCATTATTTAACCTTTGATTATGCCTGAAAAAAAATTTGATGTCTCACTAGAACACTAAATAGCCACAGATCAAAGGGACATGAAATTTGAAATTAAAAATTCAAAGCATTATTCTGCCAGTCCTGGAAGTTCAAGGGTGTTGCTTCTGCATATTCATAGTTCTGGGAGGAATCCTCAAGCCCTGTATAGCATAATTTTTTAGAAATGAGTATTGGATACCATGCAAGTACAGCTGCTGGCATCACTGTATTTCAGATCAAAGTGATCTATATTTGTATGTCTCCTGCTGGCATAGGTGCCTCTGTTCATCTGTGAGAGACAGCAACAAAATACACGTGGCTGACATCCCCTCCACACACTGCTTTTGACAAAGGAGGAAGATTTTCAGTGGCCCTCTTGGCTAATCTTCAAAAAATCAAACTCACTGCRTTAAGAAACTTAACTGTGTATCTCCAGCATTCTTGTATACCTGGATTCAGCTATTGCTGGATGCCTGSTGCTTCAAAGAAAGAGGTGATAATTTCCTCTTGGACCTAGAGACTTACTTTTTTAATTAATATTTTAGACCAAATGTCTACATATAGATTGAGTCTAGATCCATGAGGAGAATTGGGCACAAATGTAAATCCCTTCAACAACACTTGCATGCCACAGCGACGTATCTGGCTCAGACTCTGACAAGAACAATCCAAAATTCAACAGCATACTAAGAAAATAAAATAAAACTGCAAAAAACAGACCAAAGCCTTCCTAAAGAACAGACTGATGCAAATCCAGCCACTCATTTTCTAAGAGTTCTATACAATAAAAGCACGTGTGAACTCACCTCAACAAGCTGTTCTTTCTGCTCTGATAGCTTGCAAGTATATTCTGCTACAGCTTCAAGATTTCCTTCTACTCCTGTGATTTTTAATGCTTTGAGAACCATATGATCTGTATGGTACTTTAGAAGATCTGCTGCCAGAGATGTTGCTGCACTGTGGACCTTGAATAGCATTAAAAGAAGAAGAGATAAACCACAAAACAGAAAAAAAAAGTCTCTCCAGTACTAAGTCAAACAAACTTAAGAGACAGAATAATTTTTCAAGAAGCAAAAACTTCACTGGCATGAAAGCTCCTATACAGCTTGCTTATTATCTGGAGTTTTAGCTCTTCAATTACTATTCAAAGATAAAGTTCACTGCAATTAAAAAAAGAAAGCCAAAAAMCTCTCCCCACAAACAAGAAAAAACAACTTCACAACCAAATATGGAGAGAAACAAAAGAGCAGCTGGGTGAAATGAGGCCATCAAGTTATCACACCACTGCTTTCTGATGATGTTACAGCTGAGGAAAAACCAGGTGCATGAATCTGTGGGTCACCAAGTTCAGCAGAAGGAAAGCACAATGGCCATTCCACTTCTCCTAAAGAACACACATTGAACTGTGTAAATCAGACTGAAGCCACACAAAACTGAATTTATAACATACTAGAAATTAGAATTATCAGTGATGCAGTGAAAAGCTTGAATATAATCAGCTTGTGACAGAGCCTCAACGAAAGTAYAAAGCATCTTTTCTACAAGGAGATGGGTCTTGAAGAAGTCTCAATCTCCCTACACTCCAAACAAGCAAGGAGAAGCTTCTCATTTAAACACATCTCTAAATCCAGAAACACACTCAGAAACCGTCCTGTGAAGGACTCTGGTTGAAAACATATATCAGTGACAGCTGCTGCTAGTTCTAGTAACTAGTCACTAGGTTACCTGCACCCTGCAATCAGCCCCATCTTAAGAACATTGCTAAAACCAAAATAGCAACCTCTTTAGAAACAGCAGAATATGCTCATAGGACTACTATGAGTCTTGTAACACTGCACCCACTTTGCTAGACTAGACTGAGTACACAACAAACTTGGTGTTCAAGAGGAAGTATTTTTCCAGCTCTTGTGAGCTTGGAACTCACTCCATAGAGAAGAGTTTTTACTGGAATGGTATGTTGGGGTTTTCACTGGATTCCATTTTTACCCCCTTCCTCTGGCAGTACTTCCTGTGCATCCAGAATTAGGTTCTTCTGGATTTGTTTTTTAATTTCACAAAAGACAAAACAACTGAATTATTGCCTCAAAACCTGCTGCAATTTTTTTTAGAGGGGGAAAAACGAGCTACGACAACCTGCTATAAACTATTTATATAACATTGCTCACATGGCATTAAAATTAGCACAAATCACTAATCTCAGAAATGAAGTCAACTCTGAAGAAAGGATATCTGAAAGGCTTGTAATGCTGCAGTAGGAACTGGCAATTCTCATTTATATGTAGACCACACAGAGATCACCTTTTCATTAGATATTCTTTTCATCCCGATCCAAAACAGAAATATACTTCTACTTAATGCTGTCTCTGATCATTAGTGGTAAAATCATCTCAAGAAAGGAATACAACTTCTGTTTCTTCCATAAAAAGACAGAGAGTTAACTACTTTAACAAGGCTGTCTTTTGTTCTCAGCCACTCAGGCTCTCAAAAATATTTTAATTATAGTCACAGTATTTGAATTTAACCAGGAGAAATCCTGACTGTTACACTGGGGCACCCCAAGTCAGACTGACAGGAGAGCCTTCAGCCACGCACAGAAGCATGGCCACTCTGGGATCAATTCAATCACAACACAGACAACAAYAAAAACAACATAATTCTCTGAACTTACTTCTAAGAGCATGAATCCTTTCTTTCACACAACGTATTCCAGCCACCTGTGGCTTTATGATCTATGCAATTAAATAGTCACATCCTAATTTGACTGGGAACTCTTCCACCTCACTCAGCACCTGGGAACRATGTTACTCACGAAGGATAATCTCATAGCACTGTGAAGTGCTCACATTCCAAAGTGAAGGCCACTTTGGCAAAGCACTGCTGCCTATTTCCTCCATAATGGCGACCAAATTACAAACTAGCACATAATCAAAGTGCAAAAATTATCTATCCTCCACTTTCTGGAGCCCAACACTCTGCCTGACAGCAGAAGTGCAACYGAACTGAAACAGATTGAAAGCACTGTTCAAACCTTCAGGACAGCTGCAGGAACTATAGTCCAGAAGACAAAATTTCTCATTCTGCCTATGGTAAAAAAGGGGAGCACGATTTTTTCAGCAGTTGAGATTTTCCAGTTACAGCAGCTGACAGCTCAGCCTAAGCAAGTTCACCACACTTCTCTAACATCTTTGCACTGCTCTGTGTTTAAACTCACTGCTCTTAATCTTCATTTCTCCATCTGCTTAAAAGAACAGCAATTTGAAGCAGTTGAAAAGATAGCAGAATCACGTGCAAATATTTAGGAAGTTGCCAGAAATCAGATTCTGTATTTGCTTCAGTTCTGTGGAACAATGCTATCCTCACTAGGAAGGGTGAAGACCCTGAGCAGCAAGGGCAGTCCATCCCATGGACCAAATGAGGCAGCTATTCCATGTGTGTATGCAAGCTGACCTCAGCATACTTGCACTTAAGAAAAGAACAATAATTTCCTAGAGACATACACATAGCTGACAACTGCTGAGAAAAAAAACCTGAGTATAAGGCACTGTCATAAGATATTTTTGCTAAGGAAATCAATAGGAAAAGTTAAATACAAATAAACTGCAAACATAATTTATTAATTTAGGGCACACTAGAAGAAAATGTATTTGCAAACAGTGATGTATGCATCCCCAAGGAAAGTTTGCCTTTACATTTAAAATAATGATTACATGCACAGTACTTGCTTCCAAACACTTCTTTTTTGGGTTAGCAATGAACCTTTGCAGCCAACAGATTTCTAATCAGTAAGGACAAAGATGATGTAGCTCGATCCATGATCTAATTCTGATTTGGTTACTCTTGTCTATTAGCAGACAACAGTCTTTTTGGGTATAGGATCCCATTTTACAACCTCATGTATGAAAATCATGAAATTCAGACTTTTATTCACCTTATCTTGCTTAAGCTGCACTTACCTCTCTTTTAAGTTCATTCATGCACTGGCATGTTTTTAAAATGGCTACTTCCAAGTCTTCCATGAGATCCTTTGTCTTTTGGTTTTGCTACAAACCAAAGAAGAAACAAGACATTACAAAAAACCCCAGCAAACCCCACCCTGACRTCATATATTATTAGCTCAAGAAGCTTTAGAAGACAGTCTTTTCTTTCAAGGCGAAATGCTCTCACTTCTGCAGCTTGTGTATATTCCACTAGAAAAATTCTTTTATATAATCATTTATCACCAAATTAAATCTAAAAYCAATTGTGAGGCAATCTGATTGACTGCTAGTGTTCAACAGGAATTTATTTCTAAATCTCACTGAGCTTTTTTTCAGGAAAAGTGTTTCCTTGACATCTGCCAGAAATCATCTACCTGACAATCCTAAAGTAAAACAAGCATTTAAGGCATTTTTTTTAATATAAACATTCTTCTAAAATAAAGTRGTACCTAAAAATGTTTTACCAAATGTTTTATATTGAATTATAAGATTGGTTCTTCAGAACATTCACCTTGCAATGAACTGTTGAGCTGAAACCAAATATCCACCTCAGTGAGCTGTTATTATTTTATCTGCTACTGTGTCTTTAGTCACAACTAGGCTGGGTTATTTATTAATGAAAATTCTTAATGCATAAGCACACATGTGCACGTCCAACTATTTTCACAGATCATATATATGCATAATCTTGAACTAGGCTCTCATTTCTATCTCTTGAAATGTAGCCTGTAAATTATTTAGAGGTGATTTTTTTCCACCAGCTTAGAAAAAAACACGTATTCTGGTTTTGGCTGGGAGAGAATTAAGTTTCTTTATAAATCTGGCATGCTGCTGCTTCAGATTTATGATAAAGGCAGTGCTGACAASACAGTGTCAGTTACTGCTGAGCAGTGTTTGCACAGCTGCCTACTAAGGCTAACCACCAACACCAAGCTAAACACAGGTTTAGCTCCTATAGTTAAAGGGAGTCTATAAAATTGATATTCTGTACGTGTCTTGTTTGTCATAACGATATTCTGTATTATCAGTAAAATTTATATGCCCTTCAAACTACACTACTGCATTAAAAACACCTGACAGCAGTACCTGATTCAAAGAGGAAAAAAGAAACAAAATTGCTTTTTCAAAAGAAATACACTCAGTTAAGTAAATATCCTACACCAGGACACATCTGCCTTATTTCAGAATGTTGATAACACTTTGTGCTACACATATCCCCGGGAGCAAGACTGAAAGCAAGTCAGCATCAAAACCAGAAGCTGCATTTTCCATCTCTGCTTTTGCTTCCCCTTTTGCATGTATCTTCTATCATTTTCAAGGAACAAGTAAGACATGATAGAGGCAGGCTTAACATGATTCTTTTCTAAAAGCTACCATCATTTAAATAATGTAAAAAAGGACAAACAAAAATAGCCTTACTGTTTCTCTTCCCTCTCCATAATACTAAAACCCAGGCAATTTTTTACAATGTTCCCTTCCAACAGTTTAACTGTTTCAGTTGAAAACGAGAGAAAACTGTGGTCACAGCTAYGGGATCAAGACAATTGAAATCTCTGAACCACTCCACCAAAAGACTTCACTGTTTAAGACTGTGCAGTGATACTTCTGTTCACTGCCTTGTTTACACTCTCATCTTCATTAAAATTAGTCTACTGCCATCAGTAGCCTAATTTAGCCATCAAAGAATCAATGAAGCAATACCACTGGGGTAGGGGGAGGACAGAACATATGGAAGCTGCAAAAGCACAGAACAAACTGTGGCTTCCTTGATCAGCTCCCACTGTGAGGAATACACCCAGTTCTCTCTTCCTAGACCAGAAGAAAGACTGCATTCAAAATTTCTTTTCAAAGTAGAGATGAAAAGATTTACTTTGCTAAAAAGCTCTTACAGCTTGCATCCACACTGAAACCAGCTGCTCTAGTTCCATTTTAGCTTGTTTAGACAGCTCCAAAATGTGCTCTCTGTGCTCATGACTGGTATAGGCAGAGTCTGTGAAGTCTTCTGTGTGTTCCAGGATAACTTCCAGCATTGTTGAAAGGTTCTCTTTTGAGAGAAAATAAAGATTCTCACGGAGACCTTCCACCTTATTCTGAAAAAGAAGCACATAATTTCCTTGAGAATTTACATCATTTAGTTGTGTCGCAAATGCAGAAAGCAGATCTATCATTTTACATTTTATTTTTCTCCTTAATGCTTTTTAAAATTACTCCCTTATGTTCAAAGTAATCCAACAACTTCCTTGTGTCCAGACCTGCAGTTTGGGGTTTGGGATGTTTCTTAAAAGTGATAATACAACTAGCAGTTTACTAGCCCCTTATCAGGAATAACAGCAAATATATCATTGTATTCCTTATCAGGAATAACAGCAAATACATAATTGTTCTACTGCTGTCAATAAAAAGTTTTTAAGTTTGGGAAGTTTCAGAAATTAAATACATGTTCCAATTTTGTTTGATCCTTGCACATCCATGTAATCCATTTTGAGTAGTTTTCTAAAAATGCGCATGTAGCAAATTTAATACTTTGGGGCACTCTCAAAAAATTTCAGTGGAAATTCAAAGAGGGGAAATGGATAAACAAATAAATTGAGTCAAAGTGACACACTCAAAAGCAGTAAGCTATGGTTGCTCATTAACTGTTCTTAATGGAGTATGAAATTTAGAAAAGCATTTATGAGGAAAAAAAGTCCATTGAGCTACAATTTCAATTCAGAACATTTCTTTTAAACGACAGTTTGCTCATTTAAATGTTTGYAAGAATATTTTTGTGTGCAGTTTTAAAAACATTAACACTTAAAAAACAAGAATTCTCAAATAACAACTATTTTAATGAAGGTCTRAGCAGATTCTGATACTTCAGTTTATTCAATGTCAATGCATCACCTCAACAACATATTAGAGTTCTGAATGCATACTGATTCAGAAGGAGAGGCGTGTTTTGGAAATGACAATTAAATTATAGTCACCTCTTGACAGATTCTCTAACATTTTGGAACAGTTATTTAAGTCAACACCTCTAAGAGATGCAGCTCCATGATTTCAAATCTAAAACCACTTTTTTCCCCCCAAAATCCTAGTTAAGAAGTACTTTATTGGCTGTAGAAAACAATAGTATTTCTTCTCTTACCTTGAATTCTTTGATGCCAGAATATATGCTGATGGGGGCCATTTCACTTTCTCCATTTGGTCTAGAATCAGTTACAATTTCTATCACCTGTTCCAAAGCTAGTCTCATCCGATGAAAAACCCCATCTTTGTTAATACGAGCAGATTCACAGTCTGGATGCCTCAGACAAGTCTTTTTAAAGAAAGCAGAGTAACTATTATGAAAGAGTACACATACAGTATATTGAAATGAATGCTTCCTGCTAAGGCAAGTCTGGAAAATTATTTTAGAATATGTGTTTAGAACATGGAATTCTTTCTGTTAAACTGCTGTTAAGTCGAATTCACACCGTTTCTCAGAATATAAAGATTTTTGTCCCTGACTCTTTACACTTATACACTTCCTTAGCATGAAATCTGAAGTGGGAGAGTGAGAGAGGAGAGCCAGCTCTCCTGGCAGATGCCATGCTTTGTGATTTAGCCAAGTTGTGTAAGGGTGCACAAACTCACTTACCTTTGAAGCAGTCAGGAGCATCATAGTGCATTTCTCAAGAACAGCCCTAGATGCTGCCATTCTAGCCTTTTTCTTCTCATCCTTCAAATCCTAAACACCAAAAAAAAAAAAAAAAAGACCCAAATATTACACAGTATCTAAAATATTAACTTGTGAGACTGGAAAAAGAACTCTTGCAGTTGAATGGGTTGTGAGAAAGCTTTCTAATGTCTGACAACTGCTATTTTCAGCCTAAGTCATGATCTAGAACTTACTTTTCAGACAGACTTCAATTTATGCRTTTATTCTTGGCTCTATTCAACTCTGATTTCAAAGAAGGAAGATCTCCAAGATATAGAGCATGTTATGTAAACTGTTGCTAATTTTGATACCTTTATCATAAGGCATTATTCATAAAACAGAAAAATGAGGTGAAAAGAATAGCTGACAAGAAGTATTTTCTGAAATGGAGGKGAGGGTAAGGCAGAAACAGAGAACACCTGATTTTCATTATATTGCAGTGGAGGAAATGTAAACTAAATCTTTTCTCTACTTGAGTGTTATATTTGCTACATACCAGTAACAAAAAAAGTCTTAACGGGCTGAAAAAGCAATTCYTTGGTATTTCTCTGCTCTGAGTACAGAAACTTATCAAGAACTTTCCAGGGAAAGGTGGAGACACCTGCAAAACTGAACTATACCCACAACAAAGTTCATCAAAATAGAAGAATTTAGACTCCAAACCAGGATGTGGGGGAAGAGGGCATGAATCCCTCAACATGCAAGAGGGTCTAACAAAGGGAAGAACTTAGAAAGCTACAACTGCAATCTTCTCACTACTCACAAGGACAGCTGAGTKCTGAGTGTCAAACAGGAAACTGAATGGGATGAGCTGAAGCTTTACAAGATGTAATTAATCCTAATATACCCTAGATTAACAAAAACACCCAGATAGATCACAGCAGCAGCTTGTTTTGACATTTTTATAATGTCTGTTTTATAATTTAGTGACTACAGAAAATCTTTACAATCTAAATCACATTAAAAACTAAACCAGCAAAACACCTAATTTTTGAAATTCTGACATTACATATTGATAAATCTGATGGCACTCAAGAATTTATGGTACACTTAAAAATACTGTGAGGGAATGCTTCCTCCCCATAAAACCAGTAGTGCCACACAGCAGTCTACACACTGTAAACTGAGCACATCAAGAAAGTCCTGACACAACTGAAAAAGTGGTAATGTAGCCCTCTTGCCAAAAGAGTCAAGTAGGCAAAGAGGGGAGAGCAGAAAACCACTTAACACTGAAAATCCAGTTGAAAAGTGAATGTAGTTGAAAAGTGACAGCAACTTCCTAATTAATACATGTTTCCCTTTAAAAGGAACAACTGCGTCAGGGAAAAAATACTGCAGAGAAAAAAAAGAGTTCACTTCTAGCAGGTATTTCCTTTAATTTTAAGTAGGTTTCCCAGTTCTTTGACACCAAGCATGAACACATCAACAATAAAAGGAAACACATGATGCTGGCCAATTTGTTTATACAAGCAGATTTCTGAATTTATTAGGGATATGAGGGAATCTGTATATTTACACCAAACCCTGGTTTCGCTCTGAACATATATGGTGCAGAGGATTGGATTATCAAGGGAAAGCAACTAGAGCTCACAGCAGAAGTCTTTAGCCTTAGCAAACCCTTAAATTTACATGGACATAGTGGGGAAAAAAGCTTCCAGTATGAATGAAAGGCTTTGAAAAAGTAGCTGCCTATGAGAACTCATTGCCCTAACATAAGAAGGTTTCAACCTAAACCTAGAAAAGTATTTATTATTATTATTATTATTATTAATAATAAAATAAGCAGATGCTTTATTATAATCCCTTTGGAGTTTTTTAAGATAATGAAGTCCTTTCACAACATGCAAACATTAAATGTTTCTGTCCAATAACAATAGACAAACTCTCTACCAGAGTAATGAGCCAGAAAAGTTAGAGCCAAAAGACAAAGAAAATAACAGACACTCAGGCTTGTGGAAGAGATGCAGGGCAAACAATGCAGTCATATTTCTCAGGCTGAGCTTTAAAATGAAAAGATATGTTTTGGGTGCAGCAAGGAGAGGGCAGGTTCTCCAGACAGGACACCAGCAATTGTTTTGCTTTCTTTTATCATCCCAGAAGAACCCATACCTTCCTGATAACAAGATGAAGATGATACTATGCAACATCTCTTACAACCTTTTACTAATACTTACATTTTGCCGATCTCCAGTTAAATGGGCAAACTCCACCATTTCATTCCCAAACTGGCTGAATATCTGTACAAACTCCTGGAAACTACTGACTTTTTCTAGTTGTTCCATTGTTGCAAGAACCTGCAAGGTAAGTGAAAATACTGTAGAATATCAAGATGCTGAACAAAAAACATTATCATTGAACTAGGAGTACTATTGTTCAGACACTCCTAAGGTGTGTAGTTTAAAACGTATGTATTTAGCCACAATTTAAGCAGTAATAACTCAACAGCCAGAAATCAAATGTAAGTTAATTATCATGCTTCATTAAAAGTGAGTCATTTATTGTCAGCCCTCAAAAAACATTTTCCTTGCTCCTCATGAAAAGTATTGATGGATTCAGCTTCCAGATTCAGGAAAAAGTGTGGGTTTAAATTTAATATGACAGTAAAAAGTGCAGATTATACCTCTGTGTTGTAACTCTCCCTTTCAGATGCCTAACTTTTAAAGTCTAAAATCACAGTTGCATAGATCTGTGTTTCAGTGGCTCTGTATATTAAAAAAGAAACAACAGAATTCAACAAAACTGAACAAAAAAGTTAGAAATAAGTGACTACATAGTTTTGTACTTTCCATAACAACCTACTCTAACTCTGGGGATTTCTATTAGGTGCATATAAAACAAAGGACTAAATAAACGCAAGTTGTATCAAGTTCTTACTCAAGATACATAAAACCATGTAAAATCAGCATTTTTTTAAACATTCAGCAGACTATCACAGAGCTTATAAATTACTGATTACTGAAGGTATCTTGTGAAGTCACTAGATTATGGATTATAACAGAGATTAACACCTGCACTTTTCAGGTCAGACATATACTTGCTAATCTCAAAGTGATCTTTCAAATCCACTTACTGTCTTCAGAAGGGAAAACACTCAAACCAGTTCTGTATTGTCTTTCACATTGGAGATAAAACACCATGTCAAAATTTAACAGAGTGTACKTGAAAGGGAGAAACTTTAACTGATTTTTCGTTTTCTATACCAAAAGTATCTCCCCACAACTACAAAAACAGTGTAGACACCTGATTATGACAAACTCCCCTTTCCCTGCAACCCTGGCAAACTCTCCTAGAAGCACCTATTTGTTTGTGGCAGAGCAGCCACTCAATCTCAGCTGTAACCTAAGTAAAGCAAATGTCCCACTGTAACTGCTGTGGAATTCACAGCTTTATCAAGCAATATTAGACTGCAGCAATCTGTCTGAGTATATTATGTTGGGGCAGTGGTTCCACAAAGGATGCAGAAAGAAGGAGTTTTCCTGATTGGGCTGTTGATATATGAGAAAGGCTGAAGTACGAAGGACTTGGAAGGAAGATGCATAAAGACGTGAAAATAGCAGCATGGGAGTGGAAGGAGGAGAGAATCACAGGACTGGGAAAGTGAGGATGTAGAATAGTAAATGTGGATAAAAGAGGAAAACATACAAGCTAAGGTCCAACTTTCTCTTTTAAGARTAGATAAAAAGAAATATTAATGATGCTCAACCATTCCAGGTTTAATCAAATGTATTACTTTATGAGTCTGACCTTGRTTGCAAACAACTCTGTTACAGTTTTTTGTGTTTCTCTCATGACAAATTTCTTGTCAAATAAAAATTACAGTGAAAGCACATGCATTTCCATTACGTTAAACAATTCTAGACATCCCAGGCAGAGCTGACAATCCAAAAAACTGTATAGACAGCTCTAAATTTGTCTAAAGCTTATTCAAGATGCTGATACAATGCAAAATACCTGTGATGTCTTAATTTTTCATTTTAAAGCTTTTTCAACAAGAAACATGCAGATGGTAATGAAGACATACATCTATTAATTAAAAGATTAAAAAAAAAGTAAAAAAAACCTCAAGGCTTTAAGCTCTTATTAACATCTAAATTAGCACTAGGTATTGCACAGCTACTGCTGCAGGATGAATGTTGCCTTGCAAACAGCAGTCATAGGCTGACATCACCTCAGGGCACATCCATATTTTGATCCAAAATGAACAAYGCAGCAACTCCCCCACTATCTGTCACTTCCCTGCTTATTGTTCTGGCTCTCCTAACCTGACTGGTGACAGTGAGTGGAGCAAAACCTTAAGCTCACCGATGCAGTGACTAAGCCTGTTGGACAATGAAACTGATTTTGTAAGGTAGGAAAGATGTGGGCAGGTATGGAAGAAAACATATGCAATCCAAGAACACAAGGACAGCATATATGGTGCAGAGAATGTGGAAGCAGGAACAGGATCACTGGGGATCATCAGCCAGAGACTGGATTCTGGAACAGATCATCATTCAGAAGATCTCAATCACTTCATTTGTCTGAGGGATTGGATGTCCAACCACTCATCTGTTCTTCTATCCTCAGCCCTTGACTGACTCTTTATTCACATGAGGAAGACRATGACAATGGGAAAAAAAAGGTGTTCAGAAATAGGCAGAAAAAAAAAAGGCAATGGAAGTTTAACATTGGGTATTCAGTCTCTAAGATAAAAATGGAGCTGAGATTTTCTGGAACAGTGATGCACTTCAAGAAGCCAGAATCTTCTCCAGTTGGCAGTACTGATGATCCTCTTCCTACCTTTCCATCCTCTTTGCCATATTATACTACACTGTCTCAGAGTATTTGTGTGCACTTCTTAAATCCCTGCCCATATTATTATCCCTCTACCACAAAGTCTTCTACAGGAAGAACCTCTTTGCTATGCATCATAGTGGTGTCAGCCTCACCTCCAGTGCTGGGGGCAGTTTTGGGTGYCACAATATAAGAAGGATATTAAACCATTAGAGAGCACCCAAAGGAGGGATATGAAGATAGTGAAGGGCCTTGAGGGGAAGCCATAGGAGGAGCAGCTGAGGTCACTTGGTCTATTCAGGAGAAGAGGAGACTGAGGGGAGACCTCATTGCAGTTACAACTTTCTTGTGAGGGGAAGAGGAGCAGCAGGCACTTCTGTGACAGGACCAGTGACAGGACCTGAGGGAATGGCCTGAAGTTTTATCTRGGGAGTTTTAGATTGGATATCARGAAAAGGTTCTTCACCCAGAGGGTGCTTGGGCACTAGAACAGGATTCCCAGGGAAGTGGTCACAGCACCAGCCTGACAAGAAGCATTTGGACAGTGCTCTTGGGCACATGGTGTTACTCTTGTGTGGAGGGATAGAATGTAAGAAAATGAAGRTAGTGCAGAAGGCAGTCTYACACCTGAGGAGTTGCAGCTGTACTAATCACCAAATTAGGAACAGGCCTGCCCTTAATAGGCCACAGCTGCATCCAATATGAAGATGAGTGCTACAAAAGAGTGGGTTAGCTGAGCRAGGAGAGAGATGGAGCTTGTTGGCTGAGCTGTGAAGGAGTCAGTGCTGTGAGGAGCTGCTCATGAGAAATCACTGAGAAGGTATGGGAGATTTACARTAAGATGACAACACTCTTGGGGTGTTCTGTGCAGGGCCAGGAGTTATACTTGGGCTCCTTCAACTCAGGATATTTTAAGATTCTGTGCCTATGGCTATCGGAGTCAAAAACACTCAGTCTAGACTATGAGATTGCTTGAAATGCTTTCAAAATTAAATGCTGCACCTATGCTTACTGTATTCACATTGGTGTGTGACAATATTTTCATATATATTTAAAATTAGCAGAAACCTAGACTGCTCCAGAAAGGATATATACTTCCTCATCCTTTCATGATATGTGCATTTGCACAGTTGCTCCATAGCCTAAACCTGCCACTTTTGGAAAGCTAAATTAATTAGGATTACCGCATGGCTACAGAAGACAGCAGAAAAGCAGCAAAAGGTATTAAATACACCATTCTGGTCTTCAGTGCAAAAAAAAAGACCAATGCTGCAAGGAACTTCAGCAAACTGATATTGATAACACTGCTGCCAACTGAATCAACTGCTGGGAGAARAAATGAGCACAAAGACAGCAGATCAGTGCTGTGAAGTCTAAAGCCAGAGAGAAGCAGGTAATTTCACTGGTTTTGAATCCTGGTCTGAACTAAGTGCCTTGGATCTGCAAAATAGAGTCTAGTGGGTCTGGAAAGTAAACCAGGACACAGGAAGTGGAAAGAGGAGCAGTGCTCTGGATTACAAGCTCAAAATTAATGGAAACCCCCAGGCSTTATCAGGTTCTCATTTTTCAAACAGAGGATTTTTCTATTTTTGTTTTAGCACATTGTGAAGAAAAAAAAATGAAAGAATATCCTACAGGCAAGACAGTGAAGTCTGCACTGCATGAAACAGATTATATTTGAGGTTWAATGGGCCTTCATAGATTATTTAAACCAACCAAGTAGCTTCACCCTAAATTTCAAGACCTGAGTTAAACTGCACAAAAAGCTTTTAATCTGTAAGCCTCACTTCACTGGTACATACTTTTATGTGCATTTTTATGTGCATCACAGCTTTTTGCCTAGATCCCATAATGCTCTCCTGGTCTTGACCCTGACAGAACAAACATCCTGTCATTAGGAAGTAGAAGATTTATTGACTATTTTAACAAAGACACACTTTTCACCTCACAGCAAATTTAAAGTTAAATAAGCAGTAACACAGCATCTTCTCCAACACAATAAGTGAATAAAGCAATGTGGGTGACATCAAATGCAGAATCAATGAAAATTGTTATTTTAATCCTACTGACTTAGAGCCATCCCCTTTCAGATAGATGGTAAGTAAACAAGTACATTTGTTTTTATCTCTTTATTTTCTAATTCCTCCAGAGAGACAATGACAATATCACATTTACCACCACACTTTTGCACTACAGGTGTCAGTAAAACAAAACAGAAAAGAAGCTACAATACCTTGTTCCTCGAAGTTATAATTTGCTTAATTACAATTCTGTCTGCTAACACCAACACCTTTGTGACAGAAGAAAGCAACAACCTTGCAGCCTTCACCACACCCGTTTTGTCCGTAAAGATTGTTATGTGGCTATCAGATTCTGGATGATCCAAGCTTGCCACATCTGTAAGCTGTGCAATTGTTTCACCTAGAAGGAAAAAAAAAATAAAGTGACTTTCCATACTTAGAAGAAAGATACTGAGCTATTAAGCATTCTTAACTTCTACCTTTGAGGGATAAGAAAATKTCAGAGCTTTCTWCAACTCTTTTTATTTCACTTTACTTCCTTGGACTGACTGCTGGTGGCACCCTCTCCATAGTTAAGTGTGGATTATCATTCACTACTACCTTATTCTTCCATCTGTAACGTACACTATTTTCCTCATGGTAATCTACAGCTATTTGAGGGGGGAGTGATGGGAAGAATTAGGGAGTGTGGAGGGAGAAAAYATTCATGGGAGATGTTTTTCTGATTTTAACAGTCGAAGTCACACCAGTACCCACACTGAAAGTGTGGGATGCAGCAAGGAAGAAAGAACTATGAACTCCCCTGCACTTTGCAAATTTCAATTAGCATTCCCATAATTTATAGGTTTCCTATTCCTGTAGAAGTCTCCAAGCATGAACAATAAAGAGATTCCAAACATAACTTTACAATTTGGAGGACTGATGCATTATAGTGAGACTACTGCACATCACATTCCAAGGAGGGCCACTAAACAGGRCACTGTCAGAGAAAGGAGAGGRAAAAAAAAGGCAAGGAAATGCTGATTTTTGGTTCAGCATCATCTTTTTATTCAACTTGGATTTAGTTAAATAGACAGTTAAAAAGGCTTAATTGACCACTTTTATTTTTTATGCAGGTAAAAACTCCACATCCACTGCAGCTAATGGATTTCCTTATYTGAGAAAGAAACACAGACCATATCYAATTGAATCTTCTGGAGTACCTTAGATAGTAGTGCAATACAGGAGAGACAGCAATTTGCTAGCCTGTAGCCAGAGAAGGGCTGCTGGGAGACTGAGCTCTGGCAAGCTCTGAGACATGAGTTTTGTTAGCATGCAGGAAAAGATGATCAATGTACWGCTGACCTATAGATCATCCTTAAAGATAAAATCTAGGAGATTTGAACAAATTCCCTATGACTCATCTTCAAAACCTCAATGAAGATAATTCACCTAAGCAGGCAAAATACTCCAAAAGCCTGATAAAGCCAGYGCTCCCATTTGAAGAACCTGATTTATTCTGGTACTCCAGAAATACCACACACTATAGAACAAGGAAGGCCTGACAGTCCTTCAAACCACAGAGCTCCACATTTCACAGTGCTTCTCTCCTCTGATAATTGTAATCCCTTGGGTTCTTAAGCTGYCTAAATAGTGTTGCATTATGGAAAGGGACTTTCAGTACATTTGCGGGGACCAGGCCAGGTCACAAAAGGCATGCTCCAAAAATCAGTCACCCATATACTGTAYCATGGTACAGTCTGAGACAGTGAGTTCCACAGATGAAGGCCCTGGAAATGGATAGAAGCAAAAGGACTTATAAAAAGTTCAGCTGCAGCTCAAAGAGTGAGAGGCAGCCAGAGGCACTCCCAGTGAAGCTGTAGGGCAAGTCTCCAGCCAGGTAAGGAGATCATTTGACAGTAAAACACATTGRCCATTGCCTTCTCCATAGTCCAATTCATTTCACTTCATACCAGTCTCTACTTTTTCACCTTTGTCAGCAGATTAACCTATTTCTGGGACCTCAGAATATCTGTGACAACATAAAATGCTGTAGAATCCCACACAGAACAATTAAAACAGAAGCAAAGTTCTTTTGGCAGCCAAGAAAGGATGCACATCATTATCCTATTTCWTATGCTATGGCATTCACGTTCTTGAGGATGAATCAAGTCATAGGTGAAGCAGCTAGTCATACAAAGAGTCATCAGAGAACACTGAAACACCTGCAAGATCTGCCTGTCAAAAGCTCCAGACAGCCACAGAAACTCAAGACTTCTGATAACAGAACAATGGCTTCCTTCTCTGCCTAGAGATCTGCAACTACAGGAACAGGAATTAAGCCCTGGGAGTAAGCTATGAGGAACAAAACCTGTTAGGGTAAAGAGATGGAGCTAGAGAAGCTATAYCCAGCTGGGTGTACACCAGTCCCTAAAACACATCTGAGCATGTCAAAGAAACAATTCAGTGTCACTGTAATTCTCCTRTCATGACTGAGAGATTATGACAATTGGGTGATATTTCCAATGATAGAAAGACAACTGTCACATCCATGTCAAAGAAGGTTAACAAGAAAAAAAATCAGGTTATTGTGGGCTAGTCAGCCTCACATCAGCCCCCGGGATTACCATTACAATAATCTTGGAAGACATAACCACATTAAGCAGAAAAAAGCAATCAGGAAGAGCCATCACAGACCTGCCAAGGTGAATAGTCCCTTATTGAACTGAGTTCCTCTTACCATGAGATGACACTGTTTTTAAAAAAAKAAAGTAATGAATGCTGTGCATCTCAGCTTCAGCATGGCCCCTGCCATGATCTCCCATAGTTTCCTTATAACTTCATCTAGGGATATGGACTAAGTGAACAAAAAGGTGGGTAGAAAATGAACCTGACTGTTGGGCTTGGGGATGCTGGTAACAGGTACAAAGTTCACTGGGCAGTCAATTTCCAGTGGTGTACCTCTGGGACYGACAGGAGTCATCAAAACTATTCTCTGGATGGTTACTAAGCATGCTCAGCAAGTGTGTGAACAATACCAAAGTGGGTGAATGTTTGATACTGCAGAGGGTAGGGCTGCTAGACAGAGGAACAGGCTGAAAAAAAATTTATCTGATAGAAAATCTGTGAAGTCCAACAAGGGCAATAAATACCACATCTGGGCCAGGGTAACACCACTCAGCCCTACATGCTGAGATCAGATGTCAACAGGGAATCTTCTTGGGGAAAGACATGGGGGGCAACAAAGAGTTGAACAGGAGTCAGCAATAATGGCTAGCTGCATGTGGAAGGCTGCAGAAATGATTCTTCCCTTCCTTTTGGCACTTGTGAGGCAGCATCTGGAGTACCACATCCACTTCTGGGCTCCTCAACACCTCAGCTGACACAGTGGAGCRAGTGACATAAGGGAAGAGCTTGAAGGGGGGAAGTTTATTGCGCCCCAAGAAGAGAAGGTCAGTGGTAGAGCTTTCTGTACTCTACATCTGTCCCCCTAGGGGGGGCATGTATGGAGAGACACAGACAGACTGACCCCAGTAGGTTTGGTGATGGAACAAGATGTAAGAAAATACTTTCACCACAGAAAAGGTAGTCAAACACTCTTAAGTAAGGGCAGAAGAAAGAAGTAAGAAATGAGCAGTGTACAAGAAATTGCATGAGCTCCATTCTTGGGAGTTAAAATGACCCTTACAACTTCAGTTTTTCTGTGATTCCATTAATCCATTTAAATTTCCATTTTTCAGCCTTGTTAATTTAGCCCTCTCTATACTAAACCAAAACAAAAATAGCAGAGAGCTACTTATTGCTTTTATTTTACTCCATGTCTTCCTTTTGGGGTTTGTAGTCAACCGGCAGAGAATACTGGAAAAGCTATGACACTTACTCCTGACACGTGCTTTCTCTTTTAAATCAGCCAGTCTTTCCTAGTTTTTAGGCAGAAAAAGATGACAAAAAAAAAAAAAATCACAGATGGGCATCTAAAATGTGCTTCTGTAAGTTAAATTCCACTACTATACTGTCACTGTAAACATTGGCACAGTGCAAGAATAATGTTACCCAAAATCTGCTACATGACCCTCGGCAGTGTTTTAGGATTCTATTTTGAGTCAATCAAATTACAAGGTTTATTACAAGGAAATAGTCATAACAAGTCTGAAACTTTTCAAATCACTGATTATACCCTTCTCAAGAAACAGATACAACATCTGTCATCCTTCAAAGCCTCTGCAGAATACGCAATTGATTTAAAGACTCCCTACTCTTCTCAGAAATTGAGATGCTTAATGTTCTAAATCCTTTTGTGTTGAAGTCTTTCATGCCTTGTAAAATCTCCATTCCTAAGACACAATCTAATTTACTGGCTAAAAAGCAGTATGAACAGCTCTACCAGATCCCCTGCCCTAAAGAGCAAAGGCCTTATGCCCTCAGAACATAGGGTTCATTAATACAGACAATATTCTTGGCTATAATTGTCCAGGAAATTTTTTTGGCTTGCTTGGGAAYACCAAAGTTATCAAAAATGGCACTTGAGTAACCATGTTCAGAAACTGAGTTCAGAGGACATTTATCCACTCAAAAGGCTATGTTATTGTGTCCAACACTGAACAGTCCACAGAGATACTACTGGCACAAAAAACCCTCCATCAAACAAATAACCAGGAGCAAACATGTTTGCTATACTGAATTTCCCATGTAAGCTGTAAGTTAGATCTCAAATGCAGGGAACAACTGAGCCATGCCAAAGTAAACGTGAGGCTGACAGAAATGTAAACAGGCCATATCTTCACTCCTCTAGACTGAGGCTAGTACTGCATAACAGGAAATAAAACTTTCAATACAAAAGAACTATAGTCTTTTGCTGGGATAAAGTATTGCAGACTATTTTTAGGTTCTGAGCTCCTCCTGCATACAGTGATAGGGAGAAAAAAATACTTAACCACAGCATAACTGACAAGTSAAAAAATAGGGATTCAGACTGCACTGCTCTTCCAGTAGCTGAGATTATCGATGTGAACTTTGGCAATTTTGTCTCGTCAGCATTTTACTTGGATCTCTGAAGAGAAAACACATGCTTCACATAACAAATGGAATGTTTTTAAATTAGGACATTTCTGTTTGCAGCCAAGTTTACTGGAGCAACTAGGAATTTTCAGTCTAAAGTTTATCCAGAATAGTCCTCCAAATCACAAGAATAATCATTCATCAGCAGCGTGTTCCTAGACATCGTGATTAATTGTTGAGAGATTTTCAGAGGATTTCTTACAGCACCATGCCCAATTTCTAAGCCTCTTTTTTAATTTAATCACAATAATAGTATGAACTGCATCCCCAAAGTCTGAGGCCAGAACAGTGATCCAACAAGACGTACACCACTTAGGTCAGCAAAGACTAGTTCGTCAGAACTCTGAGGTAATTTCAAAGATAAAAAACCAAACAGCCACCCAAGCCCCCTTTTTATCTTAACAGATCAGTTTCAAGTACAGTAACCCATATCCTGGACTAGAATATTGCTCCATCCTGCAGTAATCAAGACATGATGAAGGGCTGTTGAAGGGTCATTTATTTGTCCCCACAACAGAAGCTCAAGATGGTSTCCCTGAAGCCACAGCAAGCAGAATGTGTATCACACCTGCAAGTTCATCCACCTGCTCAAACTGGGAAAGCTTCAAGTGGAATTTCCCATAATCCAAAAGTATCTGAAAGCAAAAMCAAAACCTCACCTCACTAACAACAAAAGGAAGATTCTACTACATGTCATATTGAAGCCTTCACTGCAGATCTAAGAATATGCATTTACTGATGGCCACTGAAATATTAGGCAAGGAATAGTATTTAGTATCTAGGAAACCAGTTTTTAGCACGACACTGACATTGTCTTACAGCATCAGAGAATGCAATCCCCTATCCGACTAAACAGAATTTTCTGGGGGAAGGAGARTGACAGCAGGCAACTCAGTTATCCACACTTCACATTCAATTCATACACACAGCAAGTTTGCAACAAAACTTGAATCCAGCAAAAAGGCAAGCACAATATGATTTTCATTCTAGTGAGGGGAGTCATCAGATGACTGATGTGAGTCATCTTACTGAGTCCTGATGAAATATGGGTTGACACTGACCTTCAATCAGACACTAAGATTTGGAATGCAGTGACCTCAATAGCATAACACTCAAATAACTTAAAATACTCCTCTGTTTTAACTTGGTAGCAATAAACTCTAAAGTTGTATTCCCAACACTCTGCTCTTTGTCTGTCACAATATCATAAAAAAAGAGCAGTCAGGTAATTCCTTGAGGCAAATGATCCTATAAAAATCAAAGCCAACACACAATTCCATTCCCTATTCGTAAGATGACAGCAATTTAAGTAAGTGACAAAATCAGGGAACAGATCAGGCCTTGAATGAACCAGCAGAGGAAGGTTAAGCAATTAAATAATAAAGTTCTTACATTATGCCTGACACTAAAAATAGYGTGCCAAAAATGGCACCAGTACAATTTCATGAGTAACTCCATACCTGCTCTCCTTGCCTCGATGCAAGCAACGCTCATTTCCTCCTTCAGTTCATGGTTTTCGTTGGCTATGGCCTCACCCACAGTAACAAATCTCCCGACTGCCAGGTTAACGGCTTGGCCCACTCGCTGGATTGCCTGCAGAGTCTTGTCGGAACGCTTTGGTTTATCCTTATGATTAATAAGAGTAGTTATCTGCAAGCAAGAATAATTATTTATTAGAACATTTTAACTTTAGTACTAAAGGCAAGTTTTGAATTGAACTCAACAATAGATTTCTACAGTACTTCACTAACGAAATTCAGTTTTGCGCTGTGTCATGAAGTATCATTTAACTTCTCAGAGAATGAAAAAAACACTGAAGTGTAATTAAGGTTGCTCATCTGCTCAGTTTATCTCACCGGAAAAGAGGGATTTTTATTTTTATTCCACTCCCCATTTGTAGTATTAAAATAAACTGTCCTGGGTCTCAATAGCCTTTCACACTATACACAGAGCCCTTGCCTCATTAAAATACCCACCATACTCATCACTTAAACATCCTCAATTACACATGTTTCCTAGAATTTAGAAAAAGGTTGCTATTTTGATACAAGTTATCAGTGAAACAACTTGTGAGGACACTCCTATTTTGAACTCCTGACTTGGCTCTCCTGCCCATTGCAAAGTGCTATACATTCCCTCTCRGATCACACGGACTGGAGATCAGCTGCGTGCCGGCTGCAGTAGACTGAAGATTTGTCCAAAACAACAAATATGAGGAAAAAAGAGATCCTTTCCCCTTACAGAGGAGAAAGGCAGGATTGCAGAAGCACCTTCTGAACCAAGGCATCAGTTAAACATGAGAACAGTAAGCAATCCTGCAACTCACAATTAACTGACTATAAACTGCATTACAAACATGAGCTTTACATTTTTTGCTACAATTATTTTCTGGTGAGAAGCAGGAGAGAAATTAAACTCTGTAGTTTCTAACATGCTAAACCAGCATAAAACCCCAACAAAAACAGTCCTGCCTGTCCTTGTCTCCCACTCTCATGTTTCCAATGCATTTATCTGATGTGGGTTAAACCTCAGCTGTGGAGCTGCTGCTTGTTGTTTTAGCTTTCACCATAATCAGGTCCCCAGTCTGGTTGACTGCACAGCTTCATGAATACTTTTGGTGGCAAAAGGAGCACTCCTTTCAGCAGGAATATAGTTTAAAATGGCCACATMCCCAGGAGCTCAATGATGTCTGTTTAGAGAATCTCAAAATTACCTGAATTACCTAAGTGTCTGAAYATCTCAGCTATATCAGCTTGATCACAGATGACTCTGCTGCTCCTCAAAAAGACATAAATCATCATTCACTCATTTTCCCACCAGTCAAGCCTGTGGTGGGACAGGAGCATACAAGCTGTACCTGTAATGCTCACTAAAAATTCAAGGGCATAGCAGAAACTGTTCTGCTTCATGATTTGATCAATGCTCAAGGTTTACCCTTCAGATATCACTGAGTTGTCTCTCTGGAGGAAAAAAAAGAGTGGTGGTGTTTAACACCTTGCTGAGGCTGGTTTTGAATGCCAAGAGCTGGTTTAGMCAAGTTTCCAGTATTAAACTCTCTGCAATAGGAAATATCAACACTTCATAGAATGCTTTGCACACACAGGAAAAATAAAAAACCCAAAAAACCTGAGAACAGTGCTGCYCTATGGAAGAACTACTATGAAATGTAAGAATATTTCATTCTGGTACAAAACATCAGCATAGAAATGCATTGTCTGCCCACTGTCTTCTTATATACGCCCTACTTTTCCAATTTGTATTTAAGTCACAAGGAAGGCCACATAGTTCATAAAACAAATCTGTCCCTGTAAGAGACCCCTGGATCACCAAACTTCAACTCCAAAGCCTATGAACCTTGGATACCTTTCAAGTGAAAAGATCTTCTTACAATGAAAACAGTCTTAATTGAGAGTAAACTGAGGAAACATCTGAACATCTTCAAATTCATTTTAAATGAGGAATGACATTCCTCAAAGCACACAATTACCATCACTTCAGTGGAAATTCAGACCTACGTGAAATTCATGGTATAAACAACTGCACTACACAGCTCTCCTGAATTCTTGCATTGTAGGTGCTTCAGGTATACAGAATTTAAAAAATACCTGTGAGCAGCTAATCTAACAGTGCCAGCTGGTGAATTCTTGAATAGGCACAGCTAGCAAGCCAACTGAGAGCATTAGTCCAAACACTAAAATAAACCAAACTGAATAGAGAGYCACAACTTTGTTTCTTCAACTTGTTTTTAAGTAAACAGCAACCCATACTGGGTTAGTATTACATTCATACAGTTATTTTCTTCTCAGAAGTATATGCAGAATAACACTGGCCTAAAACTGCAAGTTTACATACTGGCTGCAAGTTCACCTCCCACAGTAGAAGTTTAAACATGTTCTGCATAACCCTGAAAAAAAATACATATGCAAATAACACTGCAGAGTGAAAGGAATCCCACTGTCTCTTACAAATCATCAAGGGCATTTATTTTAATTCCCATGTTACTGCAGAGGTATGCAAATAATAAAAACCATATAGATATCACAGCTTAAATTCCTTTATTGAAGTCTTTCAAAACACTCTCAGGAACACRAGTGCTTTTTACATTTCTATCATTTCTTTTGCACTCTCTTGAGAGGGCATCATAGTTTTTACGGCAAAACACAACCCCTCTAGTCCCCCAGCCAAGGTTMAGCAAGAATAAGCAGTTGTTTTGACAAGTCTTATCACCAGTGTCATCTTAACCTCATGAAGTTCAACAAGGCTAAACACAAGGTCTCACACTGGGGCTGGGACAATGCATGGTACTAAGGCAGGCTGGGGGATGAATGGATTGGGAACAGCCCAGCAGAAAATGACTTGGGGGCACTGGTGCAAGAAAAACTGGACAGGAGTCAACAATGTGCTTGGATCCTGGGCTGTCTCAAAAGCAGCGTGGCCAGCAGGCTGAGGGAGGGGATTCTGTCCCCCTACTCCGCTCTGGTGAGACCCCACCTGGAGAGGGGCATTCAGCTCTGGGATCCCCAACAGAAGAAGGACATGGACCTATTGAAGACAGCTCAGAGGAGGGTCATGAAGATGGTCAGAGGGATGAAGCACCCTCTAACCATGACAGACAGAGAGAGCTGGGGTGGTTCAGCCTGCAGAAGGCTCCAGGGAGACCTCACAGCAGCCTTTTAACATTTAAAGGTGGCTTAGAAGAAGATTAGGAAAGACTTTGCCAAGGCCTGTAGTGAAGTAGAGAGGCTGACATTTTTAAACTAAAAGAAGGTAGATTCTGACTGGACTTAAGGAGGGAATTTTTTTACCACGAAGGTATGAGGCATTGGAACAATTTTCCTGAGCTGTGGAAGTCCCATCATTTTAAGAGCTCATGGCCAGGTAGTTTGAGCAACCTGGTCTAGTGGAAGGTATCCCTACCCACAGCAGGAGGATGGAACTAAACGGTCTTGAAAGACCCCTATTAACCCAAACCATTCTCTGATTCCATGGCCTATTCTAGACACCCTCTTCAGTAGCTTGCRTATGAARATTAAACTCAATCTATGGTTATACACAGCAGTGGAAGCTTTGAAAATACCTCCTGGAATAATGAACTTTTAGCTGGGCAATATAATTTCTTCTCAGACTGGCTAACTTAGGGCCAGTATAGTAACTATCTTTAACACTGGAATGGAGGAAAGTTGGTTGGGCTCCTAACTTTTTTCAGCTAAGTCCAAAACCTGTATGGATTGACAGTTAAAAACAACCACTGTGAGACAACCAAAACAGAAGCTGGTCAAGAAGTTTGAAACATCACAGCAAACAGCTTCATGTAACACCTCTTTCCACTGTGATCAACACTATGTAGCAAATGCAGCCTATACTGATATCAGATTTGCATAAGACATTTCCTATAAAAAAACCAAGTAGCAAACAGCCCTGAAATAGAAGTAGGTAGGTCATGATAAAAGAAAGATATGAAATATTAATCAGTTAAAGTAAAAAGGGTTGGGTTTGGTTCTAGAAACATGAGTTACACATAAACCAAATGTAATGTCAAAGGCATGAGGAAAGCTGTTCAGACAAGATGGGCTCCTCATAACCTGCCACCTGCAGAAAACACTGCTCTACAAATAATGAGAATGCATAATTCTGAAAAATGTTTCTCGTTCCCTCATAGAGTGCTAAGAGTGACAGGTACATCCTCCATGTCAAGTGAAGTTTTCAAAAGCAGAGGTAATGGCAACTGCAGTTTAGGATTCTTTTTCACGACTTAATTAAGCTTGTAATTAACAGTCAGGGTGAAAAAAAGAACAAGATCCTAACTTAGCAAGGAGAGGAATTTTACTAGTACATTAAATGACAAACTGAACAAAGCTGTGATGCTAATAAGCAGGGCAAAGATTATTTAACCRTTCCAGCACTCAATAATAATTGCCTCAGAACACAAATACAACAGGGAGCATTAATGGGCCAATAAAAAAAGACTTCTAAAATAAAGAATAAGCAAAGGTTTTGCTCCTTACCTTTAAGCAATGTTTAAAACAAAGATAAAAATTTAGAAAAGTTAATTGGAGAAAAGGAAAGACCCAGAAGAAACTTAACAAGGAATTTTCCCCACAACAACCAACCAAAGAAACCCTAAGAGCCTATAAAAACTGAACTAGTAAAACTTGCAACATTTAAGATGTTTCAGATTACAAGAAATTGCTTTTCCCCTGCAGTCCATCCAGCTGGAACCAGACTAGAACTATTACYGTATTTCAGCTTTTTTTAATGAAGGAAACACCTGCCAAGTCCAAGAACATCATCTAAGGCCTCCTTCAAGCTTAACACCTCCCAAATATTTAATCTGTTGTATTCTGATCATGTATTTCCCAGTCACCAACATCTGTGATGTTTGGACAGGAGTTAGCAGCTGAAAAGATTACCTGCAAGTCTCTTTGAACAAGAGCAATACGTTACATGCTGTTTACTTAAGGATTTACTGATCAGGTCCTAGAAAGGAAACAGTCCTTTTGATGGTACTCRCCCTCTGTTTAATGAGAGCTCTCATATTATTTCCATGGAATGTTTATCTGAGATTTGAGACAATCAGTTTAAGGAGTGCCTCAAGAATCTGTCAGCTACATTCTTTTTTCACTTGTTATRAGAAGCAACAGAAAAATAATGGCCTTTTCTCAAAAACTTTACCAAAACTAACAGATATAGCCATAATGTATCAAGTACATCATATTTACGGAAACAAGCTCAGTTGTGGCAATATCTGAGCAGCTGTTTTCAGATCTTTTTGAGGGCCTTCAGATACTGACATTTAAGTCATTATATGCTTCATGCTCAGGAAGCATCATGACAGCATGCTTAGCTAAAAATATTCTAATGTCTATTTATTGTCAGTGTAATTAAGTCTTGCATGACAGAATTAAGTGATACTTAAAGAGACTGGGTTTCAGGAAGTATTTATAGACATCTATAAATAAAACCAGAGGAAACATAGCTATTTCACAGCCCCTGCTACAAACACAAGAGTTAAACTGGCAAGTCATGTTTGGAAGACATCCTGCCTACCTCTCTCCCTGGGAAAGTACCCACATTGTATACAGGATGATTTGGACTCTCTAGAGTAATATCTGTTACTGCCTCTTGTGTGGTGGGTTGACCCTGTCTGGATGCCAGGTGCTCACCAAAACCATTCTATCATTCCCCTCCTCAGTGGGAAAAGGGAGAGAAAATATAATAAAAGGCTTGTGGGCTGAGATAAGGAAGGGAGAGATCCCTCACCAGTTACTGTCATAGCCTAAATAGCCTCTGCTTGGGGAAATGAAATGAAATGAATTTATGAGCTATCAAATCAGAGTAGGACTGTGAAAAGTAAAACATATCTTAAAAATACCTTCCCTCYACCCCTCCCTCCTCGCCTTTATTCCTGATTCTCTACCTCCTTTCCCCCAGCAGCACAAGGAGACAGGGAGTGAGGGCTGTGATCATTTCCTCACACGCTGTTTCCTTTTCAGCAAGAGGTTTCCTTCCCCTGCTCCAACATGAGGTCTCTCCCAGGGAAGACAGTCSTCCATGAACTTCACATACATCCTTCCCATGGATTGCAGCTCTTCACAATCTGCTCCAGCAGGGGTCCCTCCCACAGGCTCCAGTCCTTCAGGAACAGGCTGCTCCAGCATGGGTGCTCCTYGGGATCACAAGTTCTGTCAGGAAACCTGCTCCAACATCAGCTCATCTCCACAAGGCCACAGGTCCTGCAAGGAGCTACTCCAATGCAGGCTTCCTACAGGGCCACAGGTTCCTTCAGGTATCTACCTGCTCCAGCATGGACCTCTGCATCCCTATGAACCTGCACGGGGCTACAGGGGGACAACTGCCCCACCGTGGTCTGCACCCCAGGCTGCAAGGGAATCTCTAGTCCTGCAACACGAGCACCAACTTTGGTGTCTGTAGAATTGTTTGTGTCATATTATCACCCCTCTCTTCTCTGGCTGCAATTACTTCTGCAYAGTACCTTTTCCCTACCCTTAAATACATTATCCCAGAGAWGTTACCTTCACCCCTGACTCCAAGATGGCCCCACCATCAGCMTTGGCCAGTGGGTCCATTTTGGAGCCATCTGACATTGGCCCTGTCAGACATGGGGGAAGCTCCTGGCAGATTCTCACAAAASCCACCCCTGTAGCCTCCTAAGTACTAAAACCTTGCCACACAAACCCAACATACTCCTATTCACCCTGGAAAAGTGAAGGCTTTGAGTGACCTCACTCACAGTGAGTGACAAGAGCCTATAGGAAAGAGGCAGAGGGTCTATTACAAGGGCATGTAGTGACAGCACAAGGGGGAACGGCTTCAAACTGAAAGAGAATATGTTTAGATATTAGGAAAAAAAATCTTTACTCTCAGCATGGTGAGGCACTGGAACAGATTGCCCAGAGAAGTGGAYGCCCTATYCCTGGAAGTGTTTGAGGCCAGGCTGGATGGGGCCCTGAGCMACCTGATCTACAGGAAGATGTAGGGGGTGATTGGAACTAGATGACCTTTAAGGTCCCTTCCAACCCAGGCCATTGATTCTTTAATTCTATATTGATCAGCATTCCTGCTAGAAAAAATACAAGATCTTATCTATACAATGAGGATTATCTGCCTTACAGTAAAAGATCCTCTTCCATTTTGTGTATTTTCCGCTTCCTACCTTCCTTAAATTTATAATGGTAGAAAATTTGGTTCTTAAAAAAAAGTAATACCAGGAATTAACAGTCTTTGCTAAGAAAATGTAATAGCACTACATACTGGGAAAGAAGTTACAAACCCCTACAAGGAGAGTGCTGTAAGGTAAATTTAGATGCATTTAATACAACACACAAAAATCTTGGTCAAAAAGGCCTTTCCCACATTGCTCGTACTTTCATTTTGTACTTTCATTAGCTCATCTTGAGTTTGGGAGCAGAGAGGATCTTCTAATATTACATTTTAGGTACTGTCTCTTATTAGGTCTTGCACACTCCTTGAGGAGATCAGGTCTTCAGACTCATTTAGCCAGACAGCAGCACACGTTGTTCCAACACCCACACCGGCTATGGAATACAGCCATGCGTCAGACAGAGCGGAGAAGCAGCAGCTGCCATTTGACATCCTGTCCATAAGGGCTACCAGCAGAACTGCCACACAGATGTCTCATCATGAGAWGAGCCTCAGGGATCTTAGGAAGTGAACAAGGACTACCTGCTTAGCAGCCCTAGAAGACAAAAGTCTGTTAAGATTAGATACCTGTCCAGACACTAATAGAAATCTTAAGCATTTTGTACAAYTTCAAGCATTAAAGTATTTTTTTAAAGTTCAGCTAGTGTGTGGATTTTTGGCATCAGAAAATTCGTATCTTTCTATTCATATTTACTTTTGTAGAAAAATTCAACAAATAAACTTKGCAAAAACTCAATCTTGAAAGTTTTCAAAGGTTGCTAACTACTAATGCACTAGTTAACTGTGAGAACCCATTTTTTTTTATGCTAAAAACATTATTTCCGACAATTGCCCCTGCTTTATGGACTATCGAACCAGAACAGTTTGTTCTACAWGTTATTATGCAAAGGGACAATCAACACTTTTTGTAGAAGTCACGCAGACATTCAGGATGCTAAGTCAACACTTCTGAGACAGCTTCCATGAAGCGATATAATCCAGCTACCCCCAGTTCATGAATTTTCCTCGTAGTCCCTCTGGACTGGTGTCTAGAATAGCAGTACAAATGCACTGCATATCCAAGACTGCTGAGTACTTAAGACTTGTGGCATTGAGACTTGTGGCATCGTACCTTAACCTGGAGACTTTTTTAAAGWATCTTCTCATTGGTTTTATACACATCTTCTATAAAAACCTTCAGGGAAGCAATTAAATAAACAACTTTAACAACCTGTAGGCTGGTTCACTTATCTGTGGGCAAATGTTAACATGCTTAGCAGAGCCTCAGGCAATCTTTCACACACAGTGTCTAAGAAGCTGGTAAGCCACCTTTGAAAAGGAAGGAGGAACAATCCATGACCTGCAGTGACAAGTAGGAGCTGCCAAGCACAAGAAGAACAGCCTTACCAGCTCAGATCACTGGGGTACCTCACCTAGCATCTTATACTCCAGTCCTCCACATGCTTGACTAGAAAAGATCATGAGAGTTAAACAAGCAAACGCAACATGAGCTATAATGCACTTGTAGCCAGATTTCCAGCTAGAGAACTGCAAACTGTACATTAAATTTTAAAACACTACAAAACCTAATTGTCACAAGCACAATACCTTCACCAGACAGAAATATTATCTGGAAGAGGTGAAAACAGTCCTCTTCACCTCCTTCACAGCCATACTTAAAATCTACTCTTTGTAAAGTTCACCAGGAAAAACAGGAGTACAACTTCAAATTCAAATAGGCACCTCAGATTATTAGTACCATTGCTATGTACTTGTTAGACATTCTTGGAATTCTTAAGAGATCAAAAGAAAGGATTCAACTCAGAACAAGACTGTACTATAGCAGTGAATACCCCTTCTTTGTGCTGAATGCATTCCTAGAAAACCGAGGAACTTCTAAACTTCAAGTTCCAAACCAAACAGCATTGAGAAAATTATTAGCTAAAATGTGATATAGATGAACTTGTTCAAACGCAGTGCAGAAATTTGATGACACCAATTTATTTCCTCCAGTGTGGGTTATTTTGGGTTTGGGCATTTGTGTAGTAGATTTTCTTTGTTTGGTTGTTTGGTTTGTTTTTTTTTTTTTTCAAAGCAACAAGAACTCTGAAAATTTAAAGACTTTTGTTTTCCCCCACGGTATTAAATTATTTCCAATTTTTTTTTTTGTAATTGTGAAAAGGAGGATCAGAGGGGAAAAAAGGAATGAACATAGCTCACTATTTTTGCAGCCTGTAGATTCTTGATATWGAGGATTGAATGAATGATGTCATTAAAGTACCCTACTGCAGAGGAGGAATATGCTTTTTTTCATGTTCTCTTTTCACAGACTCCTTAAAACCAGGGATCCCCACTGATGTGCAAAGGTGAAGCAGAAAAGTACACAAAAACCAATCTGCATTGCTGCTATCCTCTTTTTTCCACACWTGAAGAGGAGACCAATCACTGGAAAATCCTTAGTGGGGCTTAACCAATGATCAAATGTACCTTGTTTACTCTTACTCCCACATGGTGTCCAAGTCAGAGGACTGGCMCCATCATTCACCCAAAAAAGGAGTCTTCAGAATTTCTGTAGCAATGAGTGACCATGAAAAAGATCATCATTTTCAGACAATTCAAATTCAATCTTTCTTCCCTTTTTTGAGAGGTGCATGCAYGTTCACAGACCAAGCTGGCACCAAAATTTGTACCCTTGAGCAACTCGACATGAGCTGGCAAAGATAGTTTTTCAAACAAGGTCCAACTTAACTTCTTCTGACAATAGAATATGTGCATCAGAAAGCACACTGGACATATAAAATATGCATTCACCATTACAAAATGTGATCAGAAGTAAAACTGGCTTTCTAACTCAACTGCTGTCTTGGAAGTTTGAAATGCACAACTACCTCACTGGAAAAGGTGAGTACTGTCTAGTAGACCAAATAATTGGGTTTCGGGGCATACCAGGCRGTACATTTTCCTCCCCTCCTGTTGCCCTTCAGTATCTTCTTACCCAAACAGCTAGATTTTATAAACAAAGCAATTTCTGCTCTTCATTCCACACCTAGAAAGCCTGGGCAAGATTAAGCCTAAGAAAATCCAACTCAGAGGGGAGTTCATTGTTTAAAGTATACTTTCAGATTTGGTCAAAACAGATGGAGACATGTTTTCACCACCAGAGAGATGCAAGTCTCAGAAATAACTCTATTTACTAACATAATCAGATAACCTCAAAACCAGAGACTGGCAAACAGTCATTCTGGCTTTTCCCCCTGTCTTGCTCTTGTTAATGTACCTAACCTTGTACTGCTTGTGCAAACAATGCCTGAGCCAGCTCTGAGCTGCTTATTCAAAAAACCCACCACTGTTGTGGAACTAAAAACTCAGACATTGTAATAAAGGATGTAGCAGGGACAACACACTTATTTCACCTGCAACTGAGAATTCTTTCCATTCAGAATGACTCCTGAAGATGTAGAAAATGTTCCTTGTTAGTTCACAAGCAGGTGGCTTCCCTACCATGAATACCAGCTATTCAATCCTCCTCACACTGCATCTTCCCGACTGAAGAGTTCCTGCAGCCTCTTTCAGAGAAGGCTTCCTTAGCAGCATTTTGACATCCCACTTCAGAGCAACACCTGGTATTCCATTTTGAAAAGCACAGACTTGCTCTAGGGATTAACTGAGAAGTACAGTATGCTCTGGAAAAGGCTATGCAAATCCAACTACTATCCACCTACAGGAGTGCAAAACAAAAACTTAATATAATCCAGGAACTATTATCTTATTTATGCTAAAGTGCCTGTATGTTCTTTTGATTGCTTCATTGAAGAGCTCCAGGGCAATAAAAACTCATTCAGTTGGAAAATTTAAGAATATTTAAATAAAACAGAGATACAATACAGAATCTTTGGTAATTAAAAGGGAATGCTCCATGCACTGGTCTAACTCCTACATGTTAAGTGCTTGCAACACTGTATTACCCCTCCGCTTGCAAACATTCTTCATGTCCATGAATAAACAAACTAACAAAAATACTATCATAACCCCCATGCTGAAAAGATTATACTACTACAGAACAACTTTGCTTTATTATTTGAATAATAGGATTTGTGTGGTTCTAAATGGTTATATTCATTCTGTTTAATAAAAACATATTTCTGTAAGACAAAAGAAACATTTTTTTTAGTTTTCTATGCACGTCAGAAAGAACTTTGGGATTTGTTCATAAAATACTTTTCCGATTTGTGCTTAGGAGTTATCTTACMATTTTAGGCACACAACTAAGAAATAATCCAATTCAGTATCTAAAGTAAAGTAACAGTTATAAGTTGGCTCTAGAGTCTATATCACTTCTCATTTACCCCATTAGCTTTAAACAAGGCTCTTAATGAAATGCAGTATAGCTCAATAAGTGAAAAATAGACTTTAAGGTTCTATCTAGCAAGGGTTATACTTTTCTAATGAATAAAGAAACATAAAATAAATCCATGCAGAAAGCCACAGCTCATAGTACCACACAACAGTTTTACTAAACTATAATCAGAGTTGTTTGCAATCATTAATTCATAAATCATCCTTTGGGGATTTCCCTACCTAATCTGTCTAAAACCATCTGGTAACAATGCCAAATAGCAAGAAAGCTGCTCTAATTCTTCTTGTGCAGGATCATAGAGAGGCAGTTTTGATTCAATGCTCATTCTACTGGAAAACTACAAAAATTTGTTTAATCTGCAGAGAAGTCATTAATCAGATCACAAAAATATGAAGGATACGATACCATTGAAAAAGAGCAATTGATTTTCAGCTATGTCAGTAAAAAGCATCTTCCTTCAGCCACTTGAAATGTTAGTCTGACTCCTTTAYCACATCAAAGACTAAGGTATTGAACATTATAAAGCAGTAGCCAAGCTTAACTCAAAGCCAGTTTTACTATCCAAGGGTTCACAGAAAAAAGCCTGAAACCACAGCTGTTTCATCATAGTGCTGTGGCTCATGTGATAAAATGTTCAAGCGTAATTTTCCTTGTAAAGCAGAATATAATTAGTGATAGTAACATCATTATTTATTAATGCAACAAAATAATTTGATTTACCTCTAAGTTATTCTGAGGTACTCCTGGGCTCCTGAGCATACCTTATAAACCACAACTGTAAATGATTATCTATTTCTCTTTCAATGTTTCACAATGACCTAGCTTCAATGACTAAATGATGTCAATCAAAAACTTGTCTCATTAAAAGGAAACCTGCAACCACATCAGCCAAGAAATACAATTGATACCTTGAAATAATCACCTTTTCTACATCCAGATGACAATCTCCTAAGATTAACTCTTCTGCATAAATCAAAGTGAAACAATCAGGCTCCTTTAGGGGCACAGAGCACCAAGTGTAGGCTGAGTAACAGCTGAGCTTCTGCCAGAAAAAGAATTTGCATGGAGCTTAAAAGAAACCAGATGCTCACAACTTAAATTGGAACACCTATGGAACCGCAGGGAGAAGTCAGGCAGCACCATGTGCTTCTGGGCCCACAGCAGTCACAGCATATGATCCACTGCAGAGTTTCTCTGCTGTACAGGGGGTAAACTCTTCTGACTTAAGCAGGAGGTTTGCCTCCCTCCATAGAAGTTACAGCACAAGCTTTTATACCACAATTTGTAGTTTTATTACTCAACAGTAGTGCCAAGTTTCAAGCCTAAAGCGAGTTAATTCATAAGACAGAATATTCTGGAAAAGAGGAGAAACAGCTTCTCAAAGCTTTCAAGTTACCAGGATTTTTAATGTATGGAAAAACAAAGACATGGTCCCAAGAAGCAGTTTAAAAGGAGAGCATTTTTATCCCTCAAATGCAATGAGCTAAAGACAAATATGGATCATCCTACTTTTTCAAAAAAAGAATTTTCTCATCCTCCAAAAAGAGCCATAAGGGGCAATGCACAAGCTCTGGCACCAGCCAACAATGTAAGAACACTTCAGCACCTTAGACATATGAAAGGGAAAGACCTAGAGGTACCAAAAAAATGCCCAGTGAAACAAGGCAGCCAAGGGATTTGCTGGAACAAATCTGTCAGTGCATCTGCTGCATGGGAAATGCAAATAAGTCGAAGTGAATGTGAGTTTGGACTGAAGGCTGAAGTTCAAGAAGCGAATGAGACTACATACATTCCTTAAGATTATGAATATTGTCCAGAGAGTATATGAGACACCTCTATTTAGAATCTAATTGAGAAAAGGAATGCATTTGATTAACAAGTTCAAAAGTAGATATGTAATGAGCCTCTACTACAATACAATACTATGGCTACAGACATTCAAACAGTAGCTTATATACAAGACTGATGCATGATGCAGAGGAAAAAAAAAGGCAGGGACAATGTGCTGGGTTTTCCTCCCCCAGTTTTGTAGAATTCCAAGAATAAAGAACTAGCGATAAATAAATTAGAAGCCTAAGCTTTTAACAGAAGCCTGTCTGCTTTAAAGCTGTTAGAAAAAAACAACTGAATTTCAGAAGGTTCCTCTCTTCCAATCTCTCCAACCTGTCAAGGTCCTTCTGAAGGGCTGCACAGCCCTCTGGCKTATCAGACACTCCTCCCAGCTTTGTCTCATCAGTGAACTTGCTGAGGAGGCACCTGCCCCTTCAGCCAAGTCACTGATGAACTATTTAAACAAAACTGGGCTCAGTATTGAACTTGGGGAACAGCACTTGTGACAGGCCTCCCACTAGACCCTCTGTCACTGATTACAAACCCTCTGGGACCTGCCATTCAGTCAGTTCTCAGACCACCTCACTGTCCACTCATCCAGTCCACAATTCCTGAGTTGGCCTGTGAGTATGTTGCAAGAAACAGTGTCCAAACGCTTGCTGAAGTAGAAAAGATCTGCTCTCCCCTCATCCATTCAGGAAGTTATTCCATCATAGAAGTCAATAAGGTTGGTCAAGCATGATTTACTTTAATGAATCCATGCTGACTACCTCTGAACCCCTTCTTGTCATCCATGTGAATGGAGACTGCTTCCAGAATGAGGCGCTCCACCTTTCCAAGGATTAAGGTGAGGATGACTGGCCAGCAGTTCCCTGGCTCCCCTTTCTTACCCTTTTTGTAGGCTGGGGTGACACTTGATTTCTTCAGTCCTCAGGCACCTCCCCTGATCACCCAGACCTTTCAAAGACACCTGTGAGCACCCTCCCTGTGGTGTCTGCCAGCTTCCCCAGCACTCATGGATACATCCCCTCACTGCCCATTGACTTGTGGATGTCAAGTTTGCCCACATGTTCTCTAACCCAAACTTTCTTGATGAGGTACAAGTCTTACATTCCTTTACTCTGGTCTCCTGAGTTAGAGATTCCTGAGGGCTGGTGTTGCCAGTGAAGACTGATGCAAAGAAGGCATTCAGTAACTCCACCTTCTGTGCATCCTCCCTTACCAGGGTCCTGCCTCCATTTAACAATAGGTTCACATTCCCCTTAGATTTTCTTTTGTTATTGATGTATTTGAAGAAGCCATCTGAGGACTTCCAAGCCAGCAAATCCACAAAACAGCTTCCCCAAAACCACTGCTAGCCTGCAGACAAATTCCAAAGGCCAGTGCCAGTAGCACTGACAGTAGCACACTGAACTCCACGAGTGCAGTTTTACATTTCTCTTAAATCTCTCTCTTGGACAGTGGATGCTTTTTCAGTTCCATGGAGAATAACATCAGTTCCACTAAGATACAGCAATGTACCAGCTATTTTAGTCCTTTTCTTCAGGAGTTATAACCCTGATGTACTCTGTTACTTCCTTACCACAGTTTTGCCGTATTCTTTTGACAGAAAATGAGAGCAGCACAGCTATTCACAATTGTGCTCAACTGCATAAGAAAGTGAAGAAATCCCTACTCCAGAATGTACCTCTGTGAGGTACCCAGAGAATCTGTGTGGAATCAAAGTGATATGCAGAATATKATATGAAAATGTTAGATAAAATGAACTGGAACAACTTGCCAACATGAGATATTATTCACTAAGATTTCAAAGGCTCAAAGATACAAGTTGATTGCATCAACTTGCTCATACAATCTCCTTAAAACCAGGTCAACAGTTGAGGTACAAATGTTGCCCTGACACTTGTACATGTCAAATCAATATAAAAAGTTAAAAAGAAGTAGTGGACACCTAAATAAATATGACATACTGGCAAAGATTTAACAAAACTGTTTTTAAGGGAATTACTGCCTCACAAAACAACTAGACTTCTCTGTAGATATCACCAATTACATGGATAAGAAGGCACTCCACTGAAAAAAAAAACGAGGAAACAAAATCGACACCACAGTTTTCAAAAGACATTAGACAAGTCTCTGAGAGAAACAGAAGCAGATTTTTGTATGAATATTGAACTCATCAAGAGACAACGATGAGAAGGAAGATGAAGGATATCAGAAAATGAATGATTACTTACTTTAATAGAGATACCCAGAAACCTTTACTGCAACATGGATTATTATATATAATCATAAAGAGAGAGGTGAGATAGGCAAGTAACAAAATKATGAAGATTTGTTGGTGATCCCAATTTATTTGGGACAGTAAAGATAAGATCTGACTACAGAATTGCAGAAACATCTTGCAGCACTGACCAGGGAACAAAATGTCAGAACAAAAAAATCACTGCAGATCAAAATGATACAGAAAAGTACATTCCTAGTTTTCCTTATGAAAGCTAGGTCTGAGCTGACCATTACTCCTCAGCAGCATGATCTTTTGATTACGAAACAGACATCCACGAAAAAATCTGACTTTCTTATGATGAAAGCAATTTCCAGGATCATCTATTCTAGTTCCCTGCTCAAACCATGTCCAGTTGGAGTGTGTTGTTTATAATCTTATCCATTTTGAACATCTCCAAAATTGCAGACTCTGTAGGAGCTCTGCACACCTCATCCAGTGTTTGGCCTCCCTTACAATGATAAAAGCCTTCTGTTGTATCTCAGACTTTCCAATGTTCCAGCTTCCAACTTCTGTCACCTTACACATCTGGGATCAGTCTGTCTCTGTCTTCTCCATACCTGCCATTAGATGGGTAGCTGTAGACTGCGGTAAACTCTGCCCTTGTCCAAAGGAAAAAAAAACAACCAGAAAAAAACCCACCAAAACAAAAACTCACTGCAGATTCAAGTGATACAGAGAGGAAAGTACCATCTTAGCTTTCTAAGAAACCTAAGAGACCACTACATCTCTCTTCTTGAGGTGGAAAAAGCCCACTTCCTTCAACCACTCTCCTTATGTCACATATGTTAAGTGTTTTCCCTGGAGCACAGAACTCAACATGGTACTGTACCCCATGCTGCCTCACAAGTGCCAAACAAAAAAAGAATCACTTCTGCAGTCTGCTTGTTATGCTCATGCCACCAAACCCAGTGCATCACGGCTGACCCTCATTCAACTTATCCTCCAGGATTCCCATGCAAAGTTTTCCTGAGGACAGTTGATCCCAGCCTGTACTGCTGCATGGTGTTATCCTGACTCAGATGCATGACCTGGACTTCACAAACTTCCTGTCATATCATTTTTCCAGCCTGTCCTTCTGTCAAGCAGCCCTGTCATTCACAGCATCAGACACTCCCCAACYTGCTGCAGGGAAGGTGACGTGCCTGTTGAACATGCTGGTCTATGATCACCCCAACACTCAGCATTCAGATCATAATTRACCAAAAAAAAACCCAAAAGCCAGAGAAGTTTAAGATTATATACAGACCTCTAGCTTGATGCACAATGACTATTCTAAAGTCATACCTTTAGTCTGAAAACTKCATCAGTGAGCTTGTCACATTATTAAGAAAACTTCTGCTGTGGGTTCTTTAGGATTTAATATACAACTCTAGAAACTTCTGGAAAAACAACACTGGCAGAAAATTACATAACATTATATAACATTTACTGAAATGGGAATTATTTTAGCTAGCTTCAGAGAAAGCAAGGAAACAAYAGGACAGTAAAGAACAGGTTTGTTTCATTCACCTCAAGGCACTGTTAACTCACGTACAATCTAAGACGGACAACAACAGCATTCAGAAGCATTGGTATCATAGGCTTTTTGTAGCTAAAATAAAGAAAAACTTAAAAGTTTATATTTTTACTATATAGGTCAAGTCAATTCCAAAACCTCTGGCAGGATCTCCTATACCAAGAAAATTGGAAAAACATGTTCAGTAACATATGGGCACACAATCATTCTCCAAAGTGCCTATGACAAAATGGGTTKTCTGGAAGTTGAGCAACTATAATCACATTGGTCTGCACTCCAGCTGCTGGAGGATAGGTCACCTCTAACCGTGAAAAGTGACTTTGTTCTTTTGGGAATATAGACGTATAGGATGATTTGGGATGCAAGGGAAAGGTCATCTAGTTCCACTCCTGCTCTGCCAAGGGCTGGGACACCTTCCACTAGATCAGGCTGCATRGAGGCCCATCCAACCTGGTCTTGAACACTTCCAAGGATGAGGCACCCACAGCATCTCTGGACAACCCACTGCAGTGGCTGAYCACCCTCACAGAGAAGTATTTCTTCCTAATGTCTAATCCAAACATATTTACTTTCAGCTTAAAGCMGTTTGCCCTTGCTCTATCACTACGCACCTTTGTAAGAAAGTCCTTCTCCAGCTTTCTTGCAGGTCCTCTTTAGGTACTAGAAGGCTGCAGTAAGTGTCTCCTGAGCCTTCTCTTCTCCAGACAGATAGATCYCAAAGTTTCCCTCTTTTTCCAAGTACCTGACTGAGAAGTTTGACAAATACCTATTCTGCTGTTTCTCATAGTGTGTCTGTCTAGATCTGTTCTAAGGAAAAACTCCCACAGCTGTGAAGGTACCTGACTGCTTCTACACCAGCAAACAAGGTACAGAATGGCAGCTGCGGAAGCCACTGGTGGAGCCACATCCTGAAAAGTGCTTTTTCCCTGTCTTTGCTTTTCCTCAACTGCTTAAATGATTTGTTATTAAATGAGTCAGCACTGACCACTTAAAACACCCTTCCTGATGTGAGTTGCCAAAAACTTCSCATTAAAAGAATGAACCCCAAAATAATTAGACTGGAAATGGGTAGCAGCAGTGAAGGAGGATGTCTAGACTTTTAAAGAATGCCATAGTATTTATGCATGGAAAACTGAACTGAAGACATCTATCCTAGTGAAGAAAATATTGCTTATTTTAAAGAAAATCGTGGTGCTTCACCCCAGAAGCCATGTTTTCTGAACTGCATGCCAAATGCTTTGCAAAATACTGTACAATGATTCTTTTCACAGTTCAGCTATGTAGACAGTGAAAAAGAAGTGTTAGCAAATATGCTTAATACTGTGGCTTAAATTTTTCGTCTTTGTCATCTGTGGCACTCTTAAAAATGGGCCACATCAAGGCCTGAACAGATCTAGTTTAACTCTGTAAATACTCTAAGTTTTAAAAGCATTTTTAATTGGTTTAATTGGTTTATTAAGTACATGCAGTAATGATTCTCAGGGTAACTTCTCCTGCTGGAAAAATAGGAATCTTATACCACTGCTGATAGCAAATGTACTGTTACAACATAGTCTATAAGGAAAAAAACCCAAGCTGCAAAATGCAATTAAAAAAATCAAAACCAACACGCACAATTGCTGAGGAAAAACAAGCAGGCAAACACATGTCTACAATATTACAACGATGTACAATAGAGTAGATGAATTTAAATAAGAATCAATGCAGCTTCTTTKTTTTTGCTTAAAGAAAAGATTTAGCCCTACTTGAGAGCTTGAAAGTGAGTTTGTCAGACAAGGCACCTTTTGTTTCCTCTTCGGTTAAAATAAGTGAAAAGCAGCAGGAACATTCTGACTATTTTTTCAGTAGTATACAAGTATCACATAGCGCTTCTCAGATTTTCACAAAAGGGTAAACTGTGAAGTTAACTTCACAGTAGGAACAAAGCCCTTTGCAAGTGCATTTTGTACAAGCAGAAAAACAAAGTCCTGGGGGTTAAGCTTATGCAGAATCTACAAGCAAATTCTGAGACTAAGAAGTACTCTATAAACACCGTTTTGCATAAATTTCCAAACAAAGCCAACCAGTGAGATCTCAACTGGGCAACCCAGATGGAAAGGTACAGGCAGAACTGATAAACCAGTCCAGTAAGTGGGGCATTTTACCAGGCAGGTGTAGGGAGCTACTGCTGACACCATCAGCAACTTCAGCCTGAATCTGAGCAGAGCTCAGTGCTCGTGCTTCAAGGAACACACTTGTCTCGAGTCTGGAGCGCCTCAGCAGGAAAACAGCGAGCTGTGAGTGTTCACAAATGCTCAGACACTCAGCATACAGGGAAGTGAAAGCTGCTTAGCCCTTCTGGAAGATGCTGTCACAGGCTTTGTGGACAACAAAAAATCATACATGACACACTTCTCTGTGGGTTTCATTGCAAAGGCAATAAGATGACTGTTGTTAAACAGTACTCCAGAGAAATAAGAACATCCTCATGTAAGYCTGTTAAAAGTACAAATTTAACATATACAATTAATTCAGCTTTTGCAACTGGATGTGTTTCTGACTTCTCTTACCTTCCTAAAAGAGGTCTCCCCATTCTATCTCGGTTGTTTCAGGACTAGAAAATTCATTTAACTTTACTTTGCCTTGGAAAAAGTGGTTCAATCCCTTTGAAAGGCTTTGCTGTACTGACTGTGACGTCTCCAAACAGAAAAAAAACCCCACACATTACCATGATGGGTACAGAAACACAATTCCCTCTCTGCAGCCCAGATACAGAAATGCAAAACAAGGCTTACCACAGCTTGTTTCCAGAGAGATTATGAGGATATAAACACAATTTGACCTCACCAGGACTAGTTATTTTTGTGTAGCTGTTGCATCTTGTTTAAGGATTTTGTACAGATAGGTTTTGACTTGCTAACTTTATTGATCAGTGCTCAAAACAAAAAAATCCTACACAGCAAACACTGTGATGCTTTCAGACATTATTTTTCAAGAAACAAAATTCTAATGAGTCTGTCAAGCGCCAATTTTGTAACTAGATGTCTGAAAAAAAAACCCAACAGCAACAATAACAAAAAACACCAACGCCAAAGTAACTGGCATATAATTACTTAGYAGAGCAATGAAAAGCCCGATTTGGGTGGGTTTTAAGGTCATTTAGCACAGTGCGGGACGTGCTAAAAGGTCACCAGGCCAGTTTGCCTATTATCGAAGCTCTTAAAAACCGGGCACTACCCCGGGGTGCAGCAGGAGCTCCAATCAATGCAACGCTCAGGCCAGACCGCGAAAACACAAAGCTCCGCCAAAGCCCCTGGAAGAGGAGCGCTCTCTCCGGCGCCGAGCCGGGAGGGAAGGAGCGCGCTCCCACGCGGGCAGGCRGCAGGCTCGGGAAGCCGGGAGCGCTCGGGCGGTGGGGCTGTCCCTCCGTCCCGGGGCTCGGACCGCCGGCGGCACMGCAGCGCCCGGCGTTACGCAACGCTCCCCCGCGACCTTGCGGGGAACTTCGGAGTCTTCCTCGGGGACGGACGTGCGAGCAGCATCACCCACACGGCACGGGCGGGAGGGGGCGCGGCTCAGAGCACCGGCCGGACAGAGGGGGCTACGGAGCGCCGCGACCCGAGCGCGCAAACTTCGGCGGCGGCCGAGCAGAGCCTCCCGGAGGTTGCGGGGGGAAGGGGGTGGGAAATCGTTCTCCCGCGGCGGTTTTCCTACCTGCGACACTAGCGGCACCAGCGTCTGCTCCACGGAGCGCGTGCGGATCTCCAGCCCCGCGTCCGCGCCCAGCCCCGACGAGGACGACGAGGAGACGCCGCTGCTGCTGCACGGGGACGTGGCCATAGCGGGGGAGCCGAGCCAAGCCGAGCCCGGCCGGGCCG
>JACDOX010000007.1:6707546-6845377 GCA_014549065.1 Cardinalis cardinalis
CCCCCCCTCTCCCTCAGCGGCCCCTTCCCCGCCCCTCGGGACGGGACGGATTTAAAGCGGCAGCTCCCGCCCGCTCGCCTCCCGCCCCGCCGCGCAGCCAGCGCCAGGGGTTGCCGCCTACCCTTCCCCGCCACTCCCTTCTCGCCGCCCCCCGCCCCACTCCGCAGCCGGCGGGGGAAGGGAACCGGGAATGGTCCCGCCACCACCACTCTCACCCGGAGTTTCCCCTCCGGTCTCGCTCGGGGCGGGGGCAGGCGGAGGGTCCCTGCCCGAAGGGGAGAAGYCGGAGCAGGCGGTGGCTGAGGGGCTCGGGTGGCCCCAGGGAGGCGGCAGTCCGGCCGGTGGTTGGGCTGCAGCGGCACCGGCCGGCCCGGGAAGGCTGGGCTCGGTCGGGAGGTGTGGGGCGCCGGTGTGGGGGCCAGGGAGAGGCAGCCGGGGAGCCGCTTTCTTCTGGGGAAGGGCTGCAGTCACGATTCGCCTACTTTTAGCATCCAGGGGGCTGATGAGGTGTCTCAAACTAAACGCCATCAGCTTCTCTCTTAGAAGCCTCACGGCGAAGGGGGAAAAAGGCTTTTTTCTGGCTTTGGGTGATTTGTATTCCATACCTGGCCGCTCTTAGAGAACAGCTATCGTGCTTATCCGGGTTTGCCCAGCCCTGGTGCTAAAGCAAGAACATCTGTGATTGATCTAGCAAAAAGAAGGCAAAAGTAATTCAAAGAAATAAAAGTGGTTTGGTTTGTGTTGTGGGGTTTGTTATGGGCTAAATTCACTTCTCCATTTTATTTAGTAACCTGTATTCGAAAAGTATCCGTACATGCATGCTTACAGGTCCCATTTGGCTTGTGTTTGGTACGGCTGATTCTTCTACAGGTGTGTCTGGCCAAGACTGTGGGCAGGGAACGGAGCTCTTCTGGCTGGGATGCAAACCACCAAGATGCAAAGCAGCTCCAGCCCGGCACTGGGGCCGCTCCGTGCGGGGCTGTGCGGGAGCGAGCCCTGTGGAGAGTCCGACAGCAAATCACTTCCACGTAACTACTTCGTTTCCTGGTCTGAACTGGTGATTTGTGTTTGACTGCTCAGCTCTCGCACAACACAACTCTGTAATTGTGCCTTTGGCTCTTTTTATGTTTTAGATCAGGGACTTGGTATCATTTTATGTCTTCGAAAAGATTTCTGACCCTTTTTGTGCATAGCATCTTTTCCACAACTTTGAAACACAGACACAAGATAAAGGACAATATCTGTTGTCCTTTAGAGTCCTATGGACTTATCCATATTTATTAAAAAAGAAAATTGCCAGCACTGCAAGCATAACACTAGATAACGATATGACCCTATTCCTAGCTCTTCAGGAAATTGGTTTCCAACACAGTCTCATATTTTCTAAAATGACATCTTATATAACATCAAGTGTTTCAGGAGAGAACTGAAGGCTTAAACCTGCCATGGTACAAAAACATCTGAATGATAGTGTAGACTTGAAATAAATGCTAGTCATTCTTGATCAAAGTGGTGTAGAGCACACTTGAGATTTCTTGTTTTGTTTTTCTCCCAAACTTTTAATTTTCTTACAACACCTTTTGTTCTTTTTCAGGTAGTAAGTTTTTTTTTTTTACTTCTCAATAGCCATATTCTAAGCTCTGGCAACAACTGCTTTCTTTTACATTTTGATAGAGTACTGAAGGCAAATTTGGTTGTAGCCTCCCCAAGACTCTACACTGCTACAGAAGAGTTCTGGATCATGAGCAGAAACATCCACCAAAGTTCAGTAATACTAGACAGGAGTGCATTCCTTTTCCCTCTTCCCCCTGTTACTCCCACTTATTGACTATTTAATGAATACTGCTGTAATGCAAATTAACTGTCACCAGCATGTACAGATACAAATCTATGATTCACATCAGAAATGCACTAGAAGGACATGAACACTTGGATGCACATGCAGTTTACAATCTGACAATTTGTGTCACTTAATTTCAAAGACAGCTGCCTGTTGTCTTCAACACAGTAACAGATCAGACATTCCAGGAATGACATTCTCATTCGAAGCAGCGTTAGTAACAGAGGTTAATGATTAATTTTGAAGATTATAGCCTATAAAAAATAAAAATAAAAAAAAAGAGTTTAAAAGTGTCAAAAATAGTTTAAAGATAATTTCTTACACTTAGTGGACAAATCATGTGAACTTTGCAATGCCTTTCTGCAGACAGAAGTCCTGTTCCCAATCTACCACTTTGTTTTGCTGCTTCCATTTTGTTTTCACTTGAGAAGCAACATTAGTGGGTGGTGCTAGTGACAGCACTGTCTAGTTCTCCCAGTTCTCCTCCTCAGGTGCTTCCAGTTTTAAGCATGGAAACTACTGCTCTGCTTCTGGAATCCTGTGCTAGACAAACAGAGAGCATGTTGTAATGTTTTTAATATAACACTGCACTAGCATGCTGCAGACTAACATCTTTAAAGACACCTTGAGGAGTTCGTCAAACATCATAGCCTGGAGCTTAATTGTGCTTTTTAATTATGTTAAGACAATTTGAATGAGCCAGTATGATAGATTGCAACCACACCTTTGGCATGCCAACACATACCTCTGAGGGAGCACACTGTACAATGCACAGCAGTAGAACATTTTGCTTACAATCCTCACCAGCCCACAAAAGCAGTAGCCTGTCACCCCACAAAGAACATCCCAGGTGGCTGCAGGGTGTGAGGACCACCCACTGGCCACAGCAGTCTCATGTTTCCACTTGAGTTATCCCTTGAGTTAACCACTGTTCAACTCTGCCTTTGAACCTGTAAAGCATTTGAAGTATGGAGGACAAGAGTAATGCCTAATGGACTCTATTTCTACCTCCATAACTTAGTCAGTGGTCAAGGGGAAGGAAGTGATTGATATCCTCACAGCATTATGAACATGTCAATTTGGTCCTTGTGTTGTTTCCAGACTTCACTCCAGGACGTGACACTTGCTTCTCTGTCCATGATCTCCCATGAGCTTAGGTCCTATGACTGGTGACAGGTTCCTACACAGAATKTAAGCCAGCTTTCCCTCATCCAGCTCTTCACTTTAATTGTTCCTATCTGAAGTAGCTTTTGTGGGAGACAGCATTACTACCTAGCAAAGGGCTGTGCCAAAGTTCTCAGACAAAAGTGCTGCTCCACACACTCTGACATCCTGTCAAGGATGGCTGTTTTGAGCCTTTATGTGTAGTTAAGCCTCTCACCGTAGATGCTGACCTCTTAGTTTAGATGAGAATTATACGAAACGTACTAATGAGCATACTAAGCATATCTCACACTACCTGTGCCATGGCTTGTTTGAAAAAGCTGTCAGTCAGCCTCAGTTTGATGGAGCAGCTGGCACCTTAGCTAAGATGTGTGTGTTCCCTGGCCTGTTAAAGCAAAACGAGATCGGTAACACTTAAACGGTTTAATTATGCTTTTGCTAATCTGGTCATTTTGATCAGCATAAGGTTCAGCAGTGAACACAGAAGCCTTTTCCACATGGAGAAACCTTCCTTAGGAAGTAGGTTATTGTTGTTCCATATGTGCTTTTGAGGCACATGCAGCAAAGCAGATGCCATTTAACCAGCGAAGACGGGTTTGGACTTGTGAGCTGTGAAGAGCWGCTTACCAGTTTCTGTCCACAAGGAGCAGTTGGTCTAGGAAGCACAAACTGCAGAGAGAACAGGGAAATACTAGCAAAGGCCAGCTGATGGGATCAGAGGGCTTTTTAGTCAATTTTGATAATGAGTGCTTTTCAACACATACTTATAATGAATAAGATACAGGAATTAGCTAAATTATTAACACTTGGAGGATGAACTCCAAAGGGTAATTGGTCTCTATCCTCCCACAGAGAGCATTCCAAATATCCAGGGGTGAGAGGAAGCAGTGCCTCCATCTCCCAGCTGCAGTCTGGAAAGCAGAGCTGAGTGGGCTAAGTGTCAGATTGCTCCCTTTCTCTTTCCTCTAGGTGAGATTAAAGTTATAGCAGTGTGGGAGGGGAAGGCACATCAATCATCCTTCCAGATGAAATTTAGAAATCCACTTTAAGATTAAGCTTTTCCCTTGATTGCCTCTAGTTTCCTCTAAAATTTGACAAAGTCATATTTCTTTTTTTTTTCAGTGGGGATGTTTTGCAGGCAGCTTGTGAAATCAGTAATTTTAAAGACGGCTAAAAAATTTAGGCTTTTGAGAAATGTCAAAAGATGGGAGAGAAGCATTGCATGAAATGTCTAATCCTGATTATTAGTGGTTATTAAATCCAAAGTGCATTACTTCTTTATAAAAACAATCAATCTTTTATGTTTGCTTCATGGCCCATAGTACTTTTTTTTTTTTACATAGAGAGCATTTTATGTGACTCTACAGTGACTATATTTGTCATTTTGTGAATTTACTAGTTTCACAGTGGGATTGCAACAGTTATTACAAAAACTATGAAGAAGAGGGGATATAAAAAAAAATGGATAGATGTATCTGAAGGACTACCAGCTCATGTCTATTTTTATCTGAAGGTTTTCCAGAGTAATGATATAATAATAATAATTTATATATTCAATATATATATAATATCTGTGCCTATACAGCCAGAGGGTGATTTCAAGCTCTCTTTCCCTTTGCGTTTACAAGGTGGTAGCTGTCAAAATCTTCAGCAAGTAACAGCTATTTGGCCATGCTACTAAATGTGGTACACCTCCAAAAAGCTTCTGTCCCCTTTGTCTGAAGAAAATGAGGAACCTTGTTTGGATGGTCAGAGGCTAATAGCCGACCATGGCTTCACTGCCTCTTTTACAGAGCTCAAAAGAATACAATTACCTGTGCTAGTTCTCCAGGAAGTCTAAGGACACAGTGTTTTTCATCTATCCCAGCACCATCAAGAGACTTCTGTAATAAGTAGCAGTTTTTGAGAACACATCTAGGCACAAAACATGTTTCCTGAATCATGCTGAACACAAAGAGCACAGAAGCTTTAATCAACCAATCAAAATTAAAGAAAGACATTAAAGTCAGGGTCTGAAGGTAATATCCCACTTTTTCACTGATGTTTCCTGCCAAAGCCACCTGCAGTTGTAGAAGATGTKTGTCTGAGGTAGGGAAGAGCAAGGGAACAATTTTCAATCCTGTAAAAATTTGCCTTTTTAATGATAATATCAGAGTTTATTGGCAAGAAAAGATGTAGTGGATAATATATAATGGATACTGCTAGAGTTACCCAAGATTTCCATTKTAAGACACATGCTTTTGGTTGAATATGAACATCCTGAGCCTTAAAACAGATGCTATGTGCTGCAGAAGAAGCTGAAGCTGCTCTGTAATAAAGTCTGGGTTGTTTTTTGTTTTGKTTTGGTTTTTTTTCTGTATTTAGAGCTTCCTTGTGCTGTCTTTTAATACATATTACTGATATATACTTRAGTCTAACACTGACATTGGTGTAACAGCTTTTGGAGGTGGAAAGTCTCATTAGTTTAGCTTCAGCTGTGAATTTGGCCTTATTTCAAAAGGACATCTGAAAATACAGATTCAGCTTGACCTGTAAGTAGGAATGAATGTGCAGTTTTGTAAAATCATACCTTAGGAACAGTGGAGTGCAGGATTCTTTTCAGAAAGCACTATATAGATTTATCAATGCATTGCTATACTCTTTGAAACTCAGTGCTGCTGTAACATCTCAGGCAAAATCCCCCAGATGATCAGTTCCCAGATGTTAAGCAAAAGTTTTGCCTTCTTTCCTTGCAGTCTGTGAAGTTCTTCTTTTGCATGTACATGTTTTTCAATGGACTGTGGCTGAGGCTTATCCATTACATCAAGGACCTTGTTCTAAACAGGAGCTAACACCAGTTTTAGAAGAAGGCATGAGCAGCCTTGCAATACGCAGATACAGGATAATCAACCCTCATGAAAGTCTTAAACTGACCTCTAGCTAGGATTGGGAATAAGCTTTTGATGCCAAATCTCTTATCACTTTCAATTCTACAATCATCCTAGCACTCTGGCATTTTGTTGTTTTTTTAACAGTTCCTGTGGGTTATAAAATAAATATGGAGGATTAAAGATTTGAAGAAATCTCTAGCCTGCAAAATCTTTAAGAGCATTTGCCACCTAGCAACAGCCAGGAATGTGCGTTTCCTTCAAACAATCTGCAATTGTGTGATTCAGAAAAAACCTCCACAGTGTTTATAACTGCAATTGTAACTTATGTAGGAAGGAAAAATGCAGCAAAAGGCTCTGGTTACATCACTGACAAAAGATTTCATTACCATAAGAAGTCCCTAACAGGGTGACAAATAATCAAGATTAAAAAGAATGTGTGAGACCAGCAGAAAGGGAAACAATGACGTTCCCATTATAGCTGTGGCCTTTGCAATAAATGATATGTCAGCTTTTCCATTTTGAATTGTGCTGAATAACTTGGTGATTTTAATTCATCAGCAAATGAATACTTAGATTAGAAGCTATTTTCTTTTCAAATGTGCRTTTGCTAACTTAGTCATGCAATAAATACCATACTCCTTGTAAAGTGTGATAATATAGATACTGCTTATAGATGTTAATGATTTAAACCACAGATACTGTGTTCGTTTGCTCAGATATGTGAGGAAAGTATGGGAATTATATGAGAGGAAGCATAATTGYAACATGCATGAGCTGGCTGGCTATCAAAATCCTGTTGGTCTGCATTTTGTGATGTTAATGAGATAGCAGGGGAAAATTACACAGATGCTAATGCACATGGGTTCTATTAGATGATTATCATGCATAAGTCTTTGCAACATCTAAGAATATACTTTATTGAATATCAGTTATCCCAGCTGCTCTGTTTTCCTCCTTTTTTTTTTAATCTCCTTAAAGGAAAGAACCTGGGGATACCTAAGGACACTGCATCTTTTAGACCTCCCTGACCTCCAAAGCATTGTCATTTGTTAAGGAATTGTTAAATTAACCTGGATCTGTTCTAAAAATATGAGCAGCTTCTAGATTTGTGTTCATAGCATGAAAATTCCTTATTAACAGGGTATTAAACCCCACTTTGTTTCAGTGGATATTGTTTCTAAAACATAGGTTGTAGTTTCTCAGTTAACAAACCAACTTAAGCCCAACAAAGACATTACTAATAGACTTTACTAACAAAATACTTCCAATGCTAAAATATATTGTTGCTAACCCCTTACAGGCAGCTGGTAGGATTCAATTCTGTTTCTGGCAGCAGGAGAGTACATGCTGAAGTATCAGAATTGGAGCAGAAAATTGTAAGTGCAGCTGAAATGGAAGGGGAAGCAGCAAGCTATTGCCAAGGGAGCAAAAGGATTTTTGAAATAAATACATTCAGTGAGTTTATACTAAATACTAAAAGTTCCAGAAAGCATAATGTAAATAACTGAAAATTTAGAAGCCTCTCTTTTTCAGTTGTGTTCAAAGTACTAAAAGCATTTCTTAGAACCTGACATTTGTACTGAATTGCCAGTGCAATATCAGCCATTTTTGGAAAACATCCTAATGTAGACAGGCCCTAATAGGCAAAAGTTTTGAAAGCAAAATGAGGTGTTGCAGTGCAAGGAGAACATTGACAGAATGGATTTTTGCTGTACTTACTAACAGTAGTCCTGAGCTGCCACCTCTTCCATTGACGTACTTTGGAGTGGTGCCACGTGAGGACTGCACATTCAGGTGTGCTTGGGACACTGTTCGTGTTCCTCAGCAGGAGCAAGTTTGCAGATCACAGGTGGAAAGCACTTAAAAGTCTAAGCTTTCTTCTTTCACAGTTGCTCTATTATAGCAATCAGAATGTGAAATTTAATTGTGAGCTTTGGATAAGGAAAAATAGTTTCCTAATCAATGTTTCCTTGATCCTGCCGTAAAGGATGGCAAAACCCCCTGCTTCTCTGAAAAGAGGAGAAACCAATCTATGGGAGACAGTTTGTGTTTTCAGTTCCAGGATTCATGCCAGGTATTTAGCTTACAAGTTGCTTCAGGATTCTCAAGACCTCCTTCACTGTCTATGCCTCTACATGTACCCATTTTGATTTCTCACAATGCTATGTRTCTTACCAAGCAGCATAATTAGAAAAATATCACTCTACTTTAAATCAGTGTACCTTTTGAAACTTAAAATATCACAGAGTGATATGTAATTGATAATTATATCCTGATGGAATTGCTCCCTACTCTGTCTGTCATGCTCAAATACTGGTACACATCAGCCCTTCCAGCAGAAACTGTAGCAAGTGTATTTTATCTACCTCTGTGTCCTTCTCAAAAGTTATGATCAAGGTGCTGAGGGGATACAGCAAATGATAATATTCTTTTAGCTCTAGCAGAACTTATCCTTGACTTTGAAAGACAGATGATTAAGATTCACCTTTTTTAAAAAATGGGCACAGCAGAGGCAAGACATAAAGTGAAAATCCACCTTGATTAGTGTAGGCTGGTGTGCAGGTCACACATGTAGCTTTCATAACCTGATTTGAATCCCTGCTTAGCCAGCTTCAGATCATGGTCGTGAAACTAAATTCCCATTTCCCATCTGCATGTTTAGCTATGGATGTTTCAAGGTGGTATCTTTTTTTGAAGAAATCTCAGTCAGGCTTCATCTTCATTCAAATACAAACCAGAAATTGCTCTGTTCCCCAATATTAATTCTTACCTAAAGTCAGGAAAAAAAACCAAACAAGATTCAATAGTATCTTTTCAWTCTTAACATTTTACTAGTGAACTTATGATTTACTGCTCTTTTTATTTCAAAGTAGAGTTAGGACTTGCAAGTGTGATCTGGAGCAACTCACACTATATTTAGCAATGTTTYTGAAGGTCTACCTTTCATCCCAAACAAAAAATGGTAGAGTCCACTTAAGGTTTTAATTAAACATAATTTCTTTTGTCCTTCTTAATGTTCTTTTCAGTATCTGAAGGTGCTTTAAGATATTTCCCTCCAAAGCCTTCATCATTGAAACTAACATGGAAACTAACATGGAAACTGAATTAATACATTTGACTCCTAAATCATGCATMATTTTGCTTCTTCCTCTTAAAACTTTCTTAAAAAGAAGTCACATATTAAATACGAATTTCAGAGAAAGTTCAGTGTTCCAAGGGCACTTTATAAAAGGCATGAGCAGCTGTCTTCAGACAGGGATTTTGTGTATATATGCTGATCTCCATAGACTTAATGTGCATGATGGAACTGTACTATAGCCATGCAATTTGAATTAGACTGTTACTTTTATATCTCTTATCACAACTCCTTTCCAGTTAACATACTTCTCATTTAAATCCTGCATTTGTAATCCCTTAGGATATTTTTTCCCCAATTTTTACAGATCAAATTATTCATAAGATTAGAATCAGTAGTTTGTCATATTCCTTATTTGAATACAGCAAGCCTGCTTATAGTTGGTTCTGATATACTTGGTCACAATTCTCTATCAAGGAAGAGTAAAACCCTACAAAGTGTTTCGTTGCCTTATACTTCTCTCATGAGGATTGCATCGAAGGAAATTCTTTGGTGATGGTCAAAACCCTTCAGACACTGGCCTAAAACTGTTCCAGTGGAAGTCAGCTGTCATCTCCTGTGTCCTCTGGGTCAGCCACAGGTCAATAAAAGGCACATTAGTGAATTCCCACTTACATAGCCCAAGCTCTGGTCAGAAGAAAGTTGTATTGTGGCTTCCCAACACCTGATAACTTTTCTTACTTATCCTATGCTCAGCACTATGGATGTTCTCAGTTTTTGGCAGACTAATGTGGAAAGATTGYTAGCAGGAATTAGGCTCAGGGAACATGCACCTATTGAACCTTACAATATTTATAGTTGTCATGACTCTATTTTTTCCTGTTCTAGTGTTGATAGTGAGAAACAGTTTATCCCTATTTACTAATCTCTTTTTTTATTTATTTCCTGTCTAATGTGATAGATGCAGATTGGGAGGGGGAGGGGAGGAGGAGGAAGGAGAGGAATTCCTTCCCTGCTCTTTGATAAGGTGACCTAGGACAGTACTGATCATCAAGTATCCCAATAGTTGAATTCACCTTCTAATGATAGATATTAGTTATTTCTCTGCTTTTCAGAAATACAGACTTCTCTAGTCCAAGATTGATGGCAAACTCAGAAGTAGATTTGTTCCTACTAAGAAGGTACTACCTTCTTTTCCTTCCTTGGCAATTTTCCTTCAGAAGAATCAGTCACTGATTTTTCTAGGGATTTTTTTAAGAGATTTCCCTTTGATCCTAAGAATGTACTGAGAGCTGATTCAACCATAGTTAGCCTTCTCTTTTCTGGATTATTTATGTGAGGCTGCTGGGAGAATTTGGTGTATTAAATTCCCTGGCTTTTACTTTCTATAGATCCCAGTCTTGGTGAGCATCTTGGAGAGTCAGAAAAAGTAACAAAGTAACATGAGGTCTTATTGTTCCACAGGACCTCATACTACCCAAGGGAAAAAAAAAAAGCATTTGCAAGGTTTGGCTGAGTAGGTGTTTTAATGATTTCTAGTTGAGACACGTTACTGTGTAAACTTTTATCCCTTTCCAGTGGATGACAGACAAAATTTTGAAACTGTCAATTGAAGTGCAGCTTAGAAGAGATTTTAGAGATTTTTTAGGTGGGAAAGTAGGACTGTATTAAGTTCAGCCTTGGAAGAAGACAATGCCAGGAACTATGATCAAGGATAAAAAGGCTAAGTTGAGGCCACTCCTTTCAATTTTGTTATCTGAGGTCAAACTCTTATTGTTAATAGCTGCCTCTCTTTGTGCTAAGTCATTCCCTTTAGGTCCCATATAAAAAATACCAGTACAATCCAACATGGACATTTCAATTCATACTTTTCCAACCATGCAGCTGTTAAGCACTAACCAGTTCATTCACAGCCATTCCATCTGAGAAKGAACTCTTCAGCCAACTTTAATACAACTTTGTGGAGAAGTTCCATGTTTTCAGAGGAAGGTTTAAAATCAAAGCCTGTTGGCAAATGGAGATGGCTGAGCCTCCTCTGTTCCACAGCACTGAAGCACAGAGGGCAGGCAAGGCCGACAGGCTCAGCAGGCTTGTTAGACACAGCTTTCTTTTTTAGGTCAATTTCTCTAACACATTTTGCTAAACTCCAAGTTGAATATAGGTGGAACCTCCTGATCCATTATAATGCAGAGCTAGGAACCTTGAGCTATCACCATTTCTAACCTAATACTGAAATCCTTGGAGAAAGCTGTTGATCACAAAATCTGAGATTAGAACAGGAATCTGGAACCCTATAACAAGCTAAGCTTGAGGATACTCTTTGAATGTGGTTCCTTAATGTTCATAGATATGTAGCACATCTTAGTTTGACAAAATAAAGGGATACTGGATTAAGTTACACTATCTATTATAAATCACAACACTGGTTGTTCCTGAAAATGCCTTTGCATCTGAAAGACTCAGGAACCATGTATTAGTCATTGTAAGGAAAACCTGAATGAGCAATTACATAAAACTGGAAGAGTCCTTGTGCAGCAGCATTTACTTGTACACCAGTAATATGTTCCAGGCAGCTGTGATCTCTTGGAGAAGGCTATAAAGAGCACTAGTCTTGTTTTCTGACAGCCTATCATATAATTTCTAACAGCCTGATGCAACGAGTATAATTTCTTTCCACTTTTTTTCCAGTGTAGGTTTTACTGGAAAATGTAAAACGAAATGTTATTTTATTTCTTTCATTGTGTTATTTGTCATTTGAAATCTAAAAATGAGGCTAATATAATTTCTTATAGATTCCCTGGTAATTTATTTTATTTGGTTGAATACAGAGCTTTCATCAGATTTCTACAGTGAACATTTTCCAAAGTAAATTCAGAATTATTTTTCAACAAATGTTTTGTAGCGAGACTGAAATTAATTTTATGCAAACATATCACAGATGGTACCATTCAAATGAATGAGTGTAGAAAGTAATGCATAAAATTGATTCATCAAATTATTTTAAATACTTAGGGGAAAAAATGGTATCCAATACTATTTTCAACAGATTTTGCATCCTCTCATTAAAAAATGCCATTCCCACGGACTTTTTTTGTTATGGACTAGGAGTGACGTTGTTAAAGAAATATGTCTTTATGTATGAAGTATAAGCCTGCAGCCTCTAAGCTTGCTTTCCCTATTAATTTTCCTAAATGTATTTTAACACCTCTTAACTTGTTTTCTTTCATCACATAATGTGTCTAGCCTGTATTACTTCCCTATAATCATTGTCTGTGTCATTTATCTCAAGGAAATTTGAATTATTGAAACAAGCAGACTCTATTTTGTCATAATTTAATGATATAATTTTGAATATTTCTTTAATATTTACTATATAGTTCATGGACCCAGTCATCCAATAATGCACTCTGCAGTAACCAAAAGCCTGCTGATGAAATCTCTGTACTCAGATTAGTTTGCTGACGTTTGTCATTTTTTCCATGAAATGAAATTTGCCCATTTTATCTGAAATATTAGCTRGTGCAAAAGGATGGCTGGAGGAGCAGAGTCTGCAGCGCTTCCATCCCCTGCCACTGCTCTGATAATCAGGAAAGCAGCACATCCCTCACTTCTGGCAGATGAGCATTGCTGCTGCCTTCTGAAGGGAGACACCTGAAGGGATCTTACCTGCAAAGGGCTATTTGCACCTGGGGTGTGGGGCTGATTCCCATATGCACTCTCTTCCAGGCACAGCTGTTGGCTTCCAGCTTGGTTTTAATAAAAACAGTACTCAAATTCTAAACACTTCTGACTGATTTTAATTCTGTTTATCATCAGGTACACTGTGTTCAAGTATTTTTATCAAGTTAGAAAAGGAGCTGATGCCAGAAAGCTGAGGTGACTTTTGTGTATTTTAAATATGCAAAACTCATGAGTACTTATAGGTGATGCTGCATCCCATACTTTCTAAGGAAACTCTTCTTGATAGCATTTCAGTGTTTACACAGTYCAAATTTTCAGGTACCTTTCATGTCCTAATTCTGTCAAAGTTGTTTTTTTTTTTAATTCTAATGTGAGAAAAACACAGCTTTTGATTTTAGCAAGAACTGTTTTTAACCAAAATAACGCAGTTCACCATTCTTTTCAAACCTATTTCTCAGACTGCAATGTGGTCTGTGCAGTTAAAAATGTGGCAATAAAACAAATAGTCTTATAAATTCTTGTACAAGATGTTCCAAGAATGCAGTCAGAAGAGAAGGCGACAAAGAGGACTGGTGAAGGATAAAACATTGTGCAGGCTCATTTGCAGTTCTAAAGTGAATGCTTTATGTGGCTGGTGCCTTTCCTTTCCCCTCCTTCTCAAAAGCAAGAGACTTCCAGGAGAGACTGAACTTTAAATTCGTTTTGGCATTTCTTACTGAGAGAGGATTTTACTAGTAGCTACAGCAAAAAGAGTTAGTGATTTAGGACTAACTATGACATATTTGCTTTTCCTTTAACTCCTTAAAGACAGGGTTTTAGTTTTACAACATATCTAGCTGGGTTTTTCTCTTTCTCTAGTTTGTAAACTGAGTTAGGGGAATATAAAGAGTTAAATGTACTTGGACTTCCACAGCAAATCTGTAGCTAAGTCACAAACAGATGCCTGGGTTCTTCTGTCCTCTGCTCTAACCATGAGACTCACTGTGTGTTTTTGCCAATATATATGTGATAGCTCATGGGCTTTGAACTGATAGCATTCTGGATAGTTAGGGAGCTGCTCAAGTAGAATTTGAGTCACTGGTGATTATATTTTTAACTGGTGTCATAATCTTACCACTCATTCTACCCAGAATCAGCTTGGCTGTGTGTTTCCATGCAGACCACCTATTTCCTTTTACTCCAGTCCTGCCAGAAAGCATTTCTAAGCTGCTCTGCAGTACACTCTGCCACTTAAGCAAATTCCTTTAGGTATTATAATATACTGCTTAAGTGAAGCTAGGAGCCTGAGCACTACATGAGAAACAGTTAGGCTTTGTTTGCATCTAGAGTATGATTCTGATTATAGAGGCAAAATATGCCAAACACACAAAGATAGCAGATGTCTCCTTAACAGGTGAGTTTTTTATAATAAAGCTTGAGGATGCTTCAGGTTTACTTTCACACAGACTATTGTTACTATAAATGCAGTGAGAAACTATACCAACCATAAAACTYGAGAAGTTACCAGTTCCAAGACATTTAATAAAATTTCACAACTACAAAACAGGAGGATCTCTGCAGAGTCAGATAACAAGGAAAGAAGCGTAGAGRCCGAGTTCTGGCAGGGTTTTTAATTTGTCAGCCAAATTGGAAAGTTGACTAATATACCAGTTACACTTTTTGTAATACTGTGCTAAATGGAAAACCACCTTTCAAACATTGGTATTGTTGAATCTCATGGGGAACCACTCCAATCCTTGTATAACACAATGAAGAAGCTTTACCACCCTAAACCAAAGGAAACCCAGGGCAGATACTTTTAACAAAAGGATTAAACTGTTCCTCTCTACAACAAGCCCAGAACATTGGCTTTCCACCAAGCAATTCAAGCCATCTAAAGGAGTAGCACAGCTAAACCGACCTGGGAACTCTGACTCACAGGGTCAAGCCCCCTCCTTGCTGCAGAGGGGAAGTTGCTYGCACCACCCTTTTTCCTGGCACAGCCCATTTCCTCCTCTCCTGCTGTGGGACGCAACCCAGCCCGCTGACCCATGAGCCCGTGGTGTTTTATGTGCTCTGCCCACCCCAGAAAAAGGATAAATCAGTCCACCAACAGCTCCTTGCCATCTTATACAGAATAGCAGCTCCTTGCTCTTCTGTGCAGGCATTCAAAAGGGCTCACATGAGGGCTTCAATATTTTTGTAACTGTTGACATTTTGGGTGATAAATTATTAACATAAAATAAAATGTTACTGATCTGACTAATACTTYAGTAAATCTGCTAATACTTTTTGGCACATTACCAGCAATTTCAGCATAGTGAGAACTTCCATTGTTCAGTTTATCTCAAATGCACTCTGTTAAGGGTTCAAAAAAAGGTGTAACTACTGATTAAAAGCATTGAATATGGTTGTGGAGTCTGAGAGTGTGGACAAGGTTCCATGCTAGCCTTCCCTAACCTAGCCTTCAGTTCTGGCTTACTGGTCTCCTGACCACTCACAGAAGAAGTTAAATTGAAGGGTACACTCTCAGTTCTGCTGTAATTAGGTTCCAGGAAAAGCATGAATTCAGCTACTGATGTGCACTGGCCYTTTGCAGCACAGACTTTGCTGACAGCCCTCCTTCCAGGTCACACAAGCTGTATTCAGGTCTGTAGCAAACCTCTCCTTTGCTCCTAGTTCTGTAAGTTTTGGCACTTGGACTCAGTGATCATTATRTGTTCCTTCCAACTCAAGATWTTCTATGATTCTAAGTTGGACCCCTACCTCTGCAAATTGCATCCCTCTCTTCTTGTTCTCTTCAAAATTGAAGCACTGGAAAAAATACTGCAGGTACACTCAGGTCCTGGGTTTCTCTGGAATACCTCTGTCCTTACAACATACYTGTCCTGCAGTTTCCTAGAAAAAAGGCTGCCCCTTCTCCCTCCTCCTTCTGAGAGCCCTGCTSCTTTAGGTGTCCTCCCAAGTGAGATTGAGCTGGTTTAGGTACTGAGTAAAACCCGAGAACAAATCAAATGGTGATGGTGATCCCCTCCAGCACATACCTACACATTGCCCGTGCACCTTAGAGCTAGACCACAGCAAAACCCAAGCCACTGACAGACTGAAATCGGTACAAGATGGAAGTCTTCATGAATTGGGGTATTTTACTGTGAACCAGTGTACTAGTGCTATCTGKTTTTCAGCAGCTAGTTGAGGATTAYGCTTGGGGATTCAGAAGTGTTGCTTTAGATATGTAAATTTCTAGCTGGCCCATGAGGTATATTCATGAGACTGTTATTTTCTCCTGTACTATGCTGTCTCTTTACTGTCATGTTCAAGTGAGAGACTTCAGCYGAAGGATCTCAAGGCAGTGCTCTCTGTGCCTTTGTTATCTGTTTGGAAGGGGATTTCTGAGCATGGGGGAAACTGTCATCAGTTGCATCCTTGTATTATGGCTCCTTTCTATCTATGTGTACAAAACAAAAGAGTCAACAAACTCTTTTCAATCAATTCTTTCAGTAACATTTCATTGCTGCTATCTTTCCAGAGTGTTGATGTCAATGACAGTCTCYAAAGCTCAGAATTCTATTCCTGTTTCTGTTGTTTTTCAAGGAGGGGAAAATCTCCTTCAGTTTTTAAAAAAATTTTTTCCAGCATATTGTAGACAGATGATTAAAACATACCATGGGTATGGCAGTGACTTCACAGTTATGCTTCCCAGTTTAAATTGTAAAACTTATGACTGCTCCATAAAAATATCTTGTAAATTTTTCTCTTATGGTGGATTTTCATTATAAACTGCTTTATAAATTCAGCAGGAACATAAAAAGAAAAAATCATGAAAGTTGAGCACACTCTAAGCTGAACTTGGCAGCTGCACTGGGTAATATACATGACAGAAAAATGGAGAGAGAAAAATTAACAAGCAGTGGATATATGAAATATGTCAGAGTTGTTCTAAATCACTAATGTTTAACAAAATATTCATTCTCCAAAGATAATATTTAAATTATTGGATTTCCACCACTTAATAAAAATTATAATTTCTTTGAATATCTTYTGGGAAAAAAAAGGAAGCAGAGTAAGGGAAAATTATCAGATTTACTTTCCTGTTAAGCTTCAGTAATGAAACACCTATCTAGAAATGCATTTCTTTCTCAATGTAGGCCAGGGTAGCAAAATTGAACACGATTTCTTTTCTTAATAAAAGATATATAGGACAAAAAATTCATTATTTAATTAGGAGATTTCAAGGGTGTCTGTCTTGAATTGAAGCAGCTTAGTTTGGAATCCCTTTTTTTTTTTTTTTAGTTGCAATTACTCTAAGTAAAACAGTGTCCCCCATCATTAAATGGATACAGTGCACTTGGGGGCCATGGGCAATGGCACAATCAGCCTGTCTGGGAAGCCCAGGCTGCTGAGAGGAATGGGATTACGAGTTGCATCTGAGGTACCAAAGGAAGGAGGAGGGACAAGTTGGTTTCAAATCAAGACAAAATGATGGGGCTTTACATTTCTCAACTGAAATTTGCTAATTGAAAATTAATAAATTAGTATTTTGGGTTTTGGTTATCATCCATTTTTCAACAGTAGAATTCCCAGGAACTGCAAACTATCAGTTTTAAGAAATACTCCTGGAAAATAAAATACATGGTGGGCCTCTTATATACGTCTTACAGAAACAGCTACCTAAAACCTTCCTCTCATTTAGACTTCAGCTTTACAGGTCATAGGGGCACAACAGTAATAGCTTTCTGAATCACTCAACTGCTAGTGCTGTTTCAGAAGATACTTTTCAGATTTGTGAAAGTTCTGGGTCCTGAGCAACTGGGCTGGGATGTTATAAGAACTTATTCTGAGATAAAATGGCAGGTCACCTTGCAAAATAGCCCACTACAATTTAGACAATCTGAATTCCAGTTTTTTTCTTTTGAGGCTTGGCTGCTTGCTGGCTTTCTAAGCCTGTAATTCATTTACAGAAAGATAAATTTCATATCTGTGACTGTGACAGCCAGTATGCCTTGTCTGTTGGAACAAGCTAGCAGTGCTCTGTATAAAGCAGTTCCCCAAGGGGCCCAGAACATTTGGGATCAGTGCCTGGGCAAAGCAGTGCTCTCATTGCTACAAGCAAAGGAATCCCATCACAATAATTCTTCAGTTCAGAGTATTTTTCTTTGCTTTTTTCACTTTCTTCATTTTCTTCAAAGTCTTCCTAGTTTTTACGTTTTCCTGTGCTGGCATAGTCAGGACTCTGTGTTATTCCAGAGCATTTGCATTTTGGTGTGGGGATAGTGCACACTTCTTTTCACAGTGAAACAGAGCACAGGCCACAACATGAAATAAGAAAAGCCTTAATAGATATGGGTAAAATCCTGTTCTGAAGAATTTTACTTCTATGCTGTATGATACTACCTAGTGAGCTCATGAATCCAAGCTTCATTCATCAGGTATGTTGTTCTGTAAATTTGAGGTTAAAAAGAACCATGACATTAGGAACTGGCACAGTGTTAGAGCAAAAAAGTTGTCTTAGTTTCCATGTTTGGGGGATGTTTTTGGTTGATTGGTTCAATAAGTATTGGTTACACTGATTATTTTTGCCATTCTTCTGTTTGCTATTGTTCAGTAGCATTTTATTTTTCAAGTATTTTGGACCTGGTCACTTCATTACTTGAAATTTACAGGTGTTGTATCTGAGCATAATTAGCTACTGGCAGATTATTGTTCTCAAACTCACAAAACAAATTCCACTCACTCTCTGTGCTCTCAGTCCCCTTCATTTTTCTCATGTAAATAGTTATGTGGATTTGAAGAGAACCTCAGAACAAGGGATAAGAGAGCATGGGGGGACAGAATAGGAGTTAATCAGACCTACAGCAGGCAGCTGGGTACTATCTTTTTTTTTTTTTTTTTTAATATTTTCGGTACTAAGATGTGGGAGATGATACCAGTTATTTCAAATATTTCAAAGACAGTGGGACACTTAGGAGAAAACAACTGTTTCCAAGCACTCACTAATTTATGGATTCAGTTATGTTGTCTCTTCCTCTGATGACTGATACTGCTGAGTTAAATGGATGACAGAAGTATTCAAAGTACCAGGAAAAATAAGTGTGAAATCACTCATCACTGAAGAGAGTGCTATTGCTCTTGTCCCATCCTGATAAAGCGGAGGCACGTTAACTGGCATGCCTGCAGGAAGGGCTCAGCTAAGAGAATTCCAGTGGTCCTCCCCTCCGTGTTCATTGCTGTTGACCTGTATTCAGACTTTGCCTCCAGCTTGAATAGTTTGAAGGGCTGCCATCCATGACAGTATGGGAAATGCAATATTTATGCAACTGAGCAGTTTTAGCTGCACTATACTTTGTATCCTCACTGCTCTGTGTTACACCTCTGCAGTTGCACTGAACTTAACACACAGCCTCCTCCATGGCAAATTCCAAGTGGTTTTAGAAAGCTTTCTCAGGATTTAGGTGGCTATGGGTTAAATCCCCCAGAACATGGTGCTGTTTTCTTCTAAAATTGGAAACAGGAATGAAATTGTGATTTTCTCATAAGGCAAAACAGCTTCAGTTGAAAATTTTGGAAATCGCCCACAAGGTCTATGCAGCAGCTGTTGTGAAGCAGGGAGAATGGTAGAGAGCTGGGAACTGACACCAACAGCTGCAGAATTATTTTTTACAGCTGTCTCATGCTCTTTCACTTGGATATTCACGTTTTGGTTTTCTGGTATTTGAGAACAGTTTCTTATGACAAGCATAATTTTATGGGTCTGGGGTGGGATGAGCATCCCTGAGTGACAAGAAGGTTTCCTGCTTTGTTGGGATGAGCTACCTGGAAAGCACTTCCACTGGGTTGAGAGAAGACAGCACATTTTCTATGGAAAAGATGTGCAAGGAATAGTCACTGAACTTTCTGAAGAGCCTTTGGTAGGTGATGCTGCTGAGGAAGAATTCAGGGAGGCTCTCACTGATGGAGCCCTATGTCCATTCTGTGTGCCACCTCTAATCTCTTCAAAGTCCAGAGTAACATATTTAATAGGAATGTAATAGTAACTCCTTGTGGTGGGTATTTGAGGAAAGACCTTGAACTGCACCAGGGGAGGTTTAGATTGGATATTAGAAAAAGAATTTTTTCACTCAAAGACTACTTAGGTATTGGAATAAGTTTCCCAGGGAGGTGGGGGAATCCCTGTCTCTGGAAGTGTTCAAGAGGCATCTGGATGTGGCACTTGAGGCTATGGTTCAGGGGTAATTATGCTGGTGCTGGGTTGATGGGTGGATGATCTTGAAGGTCTCTTCCAAATTTGATGATTCTGTATTTAATGGTGTAGTTAGAACTTTCAGGCAAGAGTTAAAAACTCTGGACTTAAGAAGATCAACTGAAATTATGTGATCATCTTGAGATGGAAGGAAAGAGGATAATGTAAAAATATCAGGGAGTGTTTTTACTAGGAACGCTGTAAGCTTTAGGAGCACATTCACAGTTTCCTCAGAGAAATAATTCTCTGCTGAATTTCTCAACACATATTATTCTTCATACATATTATTATTAAACAGTCCAATTCCAGCCTTTTGTCATATTTCAGCCCTTCAATTCTACTTATGTCAAAAAGTGATATTTTTCTATAGGAGGTGGCTGAAAATTTGTTTACTTATACAAAACTGAAAACTTAGTTTTCTGAGAGCCAACATATGCTACTGAATTTATCCCTTCTCACACACCTTRTGCTTTTTTTGATGTGTTTCTTAGATAAAAGCTASTGCTATGACAAAAGAATTTTTCATCGGTTCTTTGTCATTACTCTGCAAAGAACACATAATTTCAGAAACCTYAGCATATAAAAATAAACTGCTCCAAGATTACATCATTAAAACACTTTTARCTCAGTATAAAAGAATATAAGCAGCATTTCAGTTGCCAAAAGTGGTTTACCATCATCCACACCTTTGCCATCTTGAACCAATTTAGAGAGTGCATTTGATAAATCTTCACCTAACATACAGAGGTGACTTATAGAAGCTGGAAAGCTTTTAAAAGCCTTTTAGTGATAACATGTATTGTTGGTGAATAAACCTCAGAATACTTTTATATTTTGTTGACAAAGTTAAACATATCCTGAAATTCCTAGCCTTTTTCTGGGCATAAATAACAGTGACCAGAAAGTTTTGTTACATACCTTTAAAATCAAGAGTCAAGTTATGCATGTTATATGWACCATATGATCTCAGCAGTTAGATAGAAGCATATATTCTTGCATTCATAGTAGAATATCCCCCTTGTAAACTGTTATTAACAATACTATGGTAACAATTTAATTCCAGTTATCAAAAGTATCAGAGGCCACCAAGAAAAATATGTCCTTTTTATCAGTCTTTATTTTGTCCTCTAAAAGAAGTAGCTGTTGTAGTTTTTAAATTACTTTAAACTTTTTTTTTCCTTTCAGGTTATTAGAGAATGAGTCAYCCATTTCATCTTAAATAATCTACTGCCACAATCATGATTTATTTGCTTGGCACACTTTTTATTGCTTGTGGTACAGTCACTTCAGCCTTTTTCTTATCAACATAATAAGCTGTTACTTAGCAGAAATTCTGGAATTTGCTTTTATGTTTCCTTTTCCTTTTTCATTCTTTCCCATTTCAACACGTCTGACAACCAAATGAAAAACTGGAAAGCTCTTACCTTTTTTGATATGTGCAGAATTCTTCTAAAGTGAGCTGGTACCTCTTGTTTTGCAGATTAGTTATTTTAATCTTTAAAGTTATGGCCATTATGTATATAGATAGATAATTCAATAAATTAGCAATTCACTAGGGCTATAGCCAACTCTAACCCACAATCAATTACTCACATCTTCAGTGCCTGTCCACAGATATTTATCATATTTGACTGTGTATGGCATTTGAACCAGGTAGGATAGCATAGCCTTTAGAGAAGGCAATTCTAGCTAGAGAGCTTGGGAGTCAGCTAGAGCTTTTCTGGAAGACACATAGAGTAACATCTTACACTTAGGGAGCAGCTGAAATCCTTTCCATATGAAGTTTATAAAGGAACATTTGAAATTTGGGGTTCAGGATTCAATTCAATTACTTGGAAGTCTCTCTAGGAGTGAGCACTCATCGTACTTCTTTTAACTGTCTTGAGAAAACCGTTTCTGTCTTTAGAAAACAGAAGAAATTTCCATTTCAGTTTGGTTTTAGAGGATGTCTGGTCTCTGGAATGCTCACATGGTCTTTCTCCTAATATCAGAAGGGTCCCAGCTTGCTTACAGTTCCCTCAAAAAGGCTGTAACTTTTATTTGTTCAGTGTGGTAGTYTGTGGGGATGAAAACATCAGTGACACAGTAAAACCCCCAGTTGCTGAAGGTCTCCTTTATTTATAGGATGCTGAGCCTGTTATGAAACTCCTATATAGCACTAGCAAAACTTCTACTTAAAAAAAAAAATTATGGAATCCATATGGGCCAGTTTGTTTCATGTTTCTGCCCTTCCCACAGTTCCCACTAAACATGTGCAATAAAACATGCTGGACTTCAAATAACATGACGTATTTTCTGTTCATATAGCCCTACATGAAGCCTGAAGACTTTGAAAGGTTCCTTTTTTTGCATGCCATTTCCCTAACTGGGTTACAAATGCATAAACATCACACTTCAATAGCCAATGGCTCAAATACAATTCCACACCCRTGACTTTATGTTTGAAGCTAGTAATTCAGGATAGCCACAGAATATCATCTTTTTCTTAGGTTTTGTGTTTAGATTTTTTTTTTAAGATTTCATTTCCTCAGGCTGAACTACAGCCTGAAAAAAAGTGATTGGACCTGTTGGTGTTGCCTGGCAAAACTTACAGTTGTAGCATTGGACTGAATGGTTCAACCTTCCCCCTATCCTTTGGAAAAGTGAATGAAAAATACTATGTCCCTTACAATTAAGGATGGAGTGCACCCATGTGAAAAAGGTTCTTCTGCCAGCAGGGAGTGCTGACCCTGTGTCATCAGTTTTCACAGACTTGAGCACATCAGAAGCTGCCCCTCTTTTGGCATGGTCCTTAAAACCTTCCTCTGGTTAGAGCTAAGCCCAGGCAGATACCGGCTCAGTCACAATGTGTTGTTATCAATGATGTCATTTGGATCAAAATTATGCTCTTTAAGTGATTCTCCTGATTWTGGTCACTCACCACGCTTTTATTTATATGACAGAGAGATCCTTTGACATGGGTGGATGAGGTCTTCCTAAGGTCCCTAGAAAAGACCTTCCTTTAGCATGGAAGTACACCAAACATTTGGTTCCAGCACAGAGTATGCTTCAGGACTGTACTCTGTGTGTGCCTGCCACTACTGGGCTGTCAGTCCAGGAGACCAGAGAAAAGCTGAAACACTGAATGTCAACACTGGATCATCACCACAGCCCCAGATTGCAGGCTGCAAAGTTGGATTYGCTCCACTGGTGTTGCACAACTTGTTAATGCAGGCATTGCCTTGGCAGAAAAGAACTGGGGAGACTTTTATTTTTTAGAGGTCACAGGGAAATGTCTTCTGGGTGGCAAATTTCTGTGTTCAGAGCTCATTGTTCTAGTTAGCATGCTTCCTGCATTTGCATAATAGGCTTTGAAAATCAAAAGGAGATTTTGGGCACAGCAAGCTGGGAGGACAGTTCTACAGCCTTGAGGTGTCCAAAAGACCAAAGCTGCTTGATTTTGTCTTTAATGAGGCTATGATTAAGTCATGATGTCTACAGGCACATGATTTCAGACTGGATGCTGGGAACTTGTAAAAGACCTGCAAATTAAAATTTTGTTTTATAAAATGGATCACTGCTGGGCTATATTTGCACCTGCTCATCTTTGCTGGGAATCATTGTCTTCACTTGGAAACTAGAACACACCTGATCTTCCAGAAATGGGATAAAATCCTACCTTCTGCATTGCAATGTTATCATCAGCAACAGCTTTGCATTTCCCTCCTTGGGAAAGTTTAAAGTAAATARCTGAGTTCAGTGTCAATCTTGTGTCCTATAGGTTTTGATTTTCCCTTCTGCTGTGATTCAGGGTTTTTTTCTCCATTGCCTGGAGCTTCAAAGCCAGTCATGGGCTCCAGGAAAATCATATCAATGGGGCAGGAATGGGATGAGACACAGGTATTTAATAGAAAATCATGCTGCTGTCCCAGCTAGTATTTAGGCCACCCCTGGCAGAATAAAGGAACAGCTGGATATGTGCAGCAGTTATTTTTGGCTTCTGRAAAAATCAGTTTTGATTAGAGGAAGCTAGGTGCAAATTAAAGAGACCCATAGCTGTCTTAAATTTTCAAGGATTAATGAGTTGTCAGTTAGCCCTAAAACGGGTGAGCAGGAAGATGGAGGGTAATCTCTTTTAGCAGAATTTGTGAGCTGCATTGTTGCCAGCATTTGCCCAGAAGAAACATTCGGACACGTCATGTTTACAGCAGCTGCTCTGAAGTCTGAGCAATCAAAACGGATTTCTCCCAGCACTCTGAAAACAAAGCAGGCCACGCTGAATCTCCCATGCGCAGATGAGAACTCCCAGCCATTATTTTCTGTTTATTTAGCACGCCTGTGGAACGGACCGTGACCACTGATTCGCAGTCCATCCCGCTGTGCCTGCGTGGGCAGAGGCACCACAGCTCTCTCTCAGGGGTGGGAGGTAGCCAGGCTGCCTGCAAAGGCAATGCTGAATGCAGGGCTGGGACAACTGCTCAGGAGAGCTCGCACTGCCCATGGCAAAAGAGCCAAGACTTCCATCCCCCAGTGCTGAGTGGGATGTTGTTTTCTGTGGCAATCCTTCCCCTGGATGAGTGACAGGGAGGACATGGAACTTGCAGTGTAATCCTGCTTCTSGCTGTTGGAAACTTTTGAAGAGACTGCAGTGGTGATCACTGATGTGCAGGGTGACACACACCTTCTCTCATTTTAAAATGAGAAGCCACCACTCTGGTGACAACAGATGCGAGATCCRCTTGGTTACAGGAGAAGAGGATGAGAGCTCATTTGGACAGAAGTACAAATGAAATCAAGTATTTCAAAACATAGTTATGGCASAGACAGTAAACTGCACCCAAAGGACAAATTCTGCACCAAAATTTCAAACCTTGCCTGTTTATGTGCATTCAGGAACAATTTTACATAAAAAGCAATTTTTTTTATTTTTTTTTATGATGGCTGAGTCAGAAGGCAGTGGGATTTTCTCTGTAGAGAGCTGCACAGCTTTTTCTTCAGAGAAGCAAGGCCTTGCATGGTTGGCATTGAGTGGAAATCAGGAAAGCTTCATTACTAAGACTCATAAAAAGTGGGATTTCTTCTCCAGATGAGCCTGAWTGTGCTAAAGAGTACCAAGAGGCTGTAGCAGAGCAGTGGGCTAATATCCAAATTTCCCCTTTTAGCTTTCACAGGGCTACATCAGGTAGGTCTCACACTCGCAGAGTGAAATTAAAAGGCATGTTTCATCCTTCAGGGATGTGAACCAAGCTTGATCAGCGGCATTTTACAAAATCTTCTGTTTCTTTCAGATGTGTGAGTAACTAGGTTGACATCTTCAAGCCATCAAGAGCCCCAGACTGCTCTGTGGGTCATGAGTAAGGTCCTTTGCCTTTTGCTGGCAGCTTAGTCTAAGTTTCATAAGACTACACAGACACTGCTGTTTGAGAAATCTTAATATGTTCATTCCTTGAATAGGAACTAGCCAGTCTAGTTTCTTAATAACTGATGACCCTCTTATCAGGATTATTTTCCTAAAACAAACTTTCAAATGCAAACTCATCATTGTTTTTTCTCCTTCTGTTGATTCTCTCAGCCTCACTCACAGGCCTGCAGGGTTATAAACCCTCTCTGATCATATGCTAATGAGTCATTTATACAGACTGCCTGTTAATGTGAATAAATCCCCCCTTCTTAGCCAGCTTTTGTCCAAATAAAGAAGTCTATTCTGATAAMAAAAATTTTAAAACCAGCCAAAAATCAGTGAGGTAAAATTAGTACAGCTCTTCCTCAGGGCTGCCTGGAGCAGGGCTCAGCTCACTCTGCCTCAGCCTGGCTGATCCTCCCTACCACTGTCCCTTGTTTTATTTAAGCACTTTGAGTCCAAGATGGTGTAATCAGGTTTCAGTCAGATTTTAATGTCCTCAGATGGCCAAGAACAAAAGGTCAACACTGTTATTCACTGTGTGGCTTTACTGAAGTGTGACTTTTCACCATAAACTCTGCACAAGGTCATTTTAAGATATTTTTTACACTTTTGTTAGTGAAGGGAAATTACCCATTCACTTCTGGACAAGGTTAAATAGCTGACAACAGCTACAGGTTAAATATTAAGCTGTTGGTCCTTCCTTTCAAGTAAGAAATTGGAGCTGTCTTCAGAAACACTTGAAAGTTCAGGCAACATCTTGGAACTGGTACAAGGAAAGGCCACTTCTAATTAGCACAAGAGAACTCTACAGATTTTGAATCAGACTCTATTGTCTTGCACCTTCATAAAATTTACTAAGATTAATAAAGGCCATATGTTGGTATTTGGAAAACTCAGCAGATTTTTTTCAAGAGCAGCCAGTGTTTGCTTGTTTTATACTCAGCAGKTCTGAAGGTACAATCAGATGAGATGGCTGAGCTGACTTCACAGCTTGCTATGTCTAAAAAATAATTCTCTCTCTTTTTTTTTTTTTTTAATCTTAATTTCTACCACTTTCATGAGGTCAGCTGCCTCCTTGAAAGGTTAGATAGCATCAAGTTACCCCATGGAAGTGCTGGGGAATCAGTGCAGTAAGAGTGAGAAGGAGGATACTGGTGACAAAAAGGAGGAGGGAGAAGAACTGCTGCTTTTAGCAGCCCTGGGCTAATGAATCAGTTCAGCCTATGTAGTCTGACTGGAACCTTGGAGTCCTACAACAGATTTGCAATAGCCAAAGCCTCCAGAGTCCAAGCATTTGGGCACACATTTAATAAAATGTTTAGGCTTGTGATTTTTTTATTCTAGACTGGTAAACTCCTTTTTGATTTGCTTTTCAAAGAGTTTGGTAACAGCTAGGGTGTATACCTTATTGTGTTTGGATCTGTGGAATTACGATTTTGGTGATAACTTTGAAAATACTGAGTTCAAGTCACCAGTTTGCTCACAGTTTGCAGTAATATCTACTTCAGGGGGTAAAAAGCTGTCTTCATTTCAGACAGGGGCTGTGTGCTTCCAGAGTGCATGATTTTGGCCTTTTTTCCAAAATGTTACTGGGTTTGGTGTTTGTACTCTAAAATGCACCAGCTCCTTGCATTTGGCTACCATCCATTTCTCCTTCATTTGCATGGCCAGGACGTGCTGGCAGCTCAATTTTCCTTCCTGGTTTTCCTCACATGGTTTTCCAGGCTGCCTGAATTGTGGCACATGATGTCTGAACTGCTAGACCTTTACCTGAATAAAAGCATATACCCTCATTTACTATCCAGCCACATTAGCAGCCCTGGGCTGTAGTGGGCACTGGATTAGCCCCTTGAGGATGTGTCTCAGAGCAGAGGCAAGAGCAGCCCCATTTCTAAAGATGGCCACAACCCATGCTTTACATGCTGTGTGGCTTGAATAAGTCAGGCAGAAACAGAGGCTAAAAGTTGGCAGTCTGTAGCTGCACAGAAATAAGGATTTATTTTTAATTGCACCACACATGGAGTTTCCTAATTCACAAAGGTTCGAAGTGAAACACATTGCCTTATTAAAGTTGTGTTTAAAATTGCCTTGAAAAGGGCTAGAAAAGCTTAAGTGTCCTAGGATGGTCAGGAGGCCATTCAAAAAAGTGGATTGCCCTCAGTTCATTTTTGTGTTCTCCCACAACAAAGGTGGACTGCATGAGTCCTAGTTCACTTTAGTTCAAACTCAAAAAGATACTTTCCACACACCTACTTAAACCTGCTCTAAGATGAGGAGGGAAGTTCAAAGAGAGGAGATGCCTGGAAAATGGTCACTTAAAAGSTTTTCTTGCCTGCCCCTCAACTGCTAGCTGCTCCTGGCTGGCTGAGCCATACCCAGTTCTGTGCTGAAGTGGCCAAGGCAACAGTGGGTCAGGCAGTGCCCTGAAAGAAAGGTCTGTGTAAAGTTTGGATGTAGCTGTGTTTCAGTGGTGCTGCAGGCTTTGTGCAGTGAGGGAGAAAACCCACCCCACTATTGCAGTATTTTATGAGCAGTATCTACTGCAGCTTTGCTTTTGATAGTAGGCACTTGGCTATTAATGTGGAGTTTCTGTGAGGCTTCCMTTCTATTGTATTTTATAGATGCCAATGTAAGTCTGGTTCACTGTGACAGATGACTGAGGATGCAGTCCTCTTCCCTAATGGTGAGATGTGTCCTGTAACATTTGCTGGCCACATTTGCCTAGATCTGGGGGTGGTGATCACTGCTATGGGACTGCTTTTTTTGTAAGTAATACTCTAATTCATTTAATAATGCAAATGTGGTCCCAGCAGTACAGCTTTACTGCATAATGACTAATCTCTGTCACAGCAGGATGCTGAGAATGAGTTTCTCTGGGAAGCTGTGGGTATGCATAATGAACAGCTATCCCTAATAAAGTCTTTTTAATCAGGAGTGTTTCTCAGATCAACTGAGTTAAATGMGTTTGCACTTTGTAAATACAGGGGTCAAAGTCTCTGACTTGTATGAAACACCACATCTACTGTGAAGTCAGTGAACATTTAAATACATTGACATCCTGGCCCTAAGAGCTAACCCCTCTGCTCACACGTGTGACAGGAAAGCCCACGTCACTCTACACTGCCTCACACAGAGTGTGTGACACTGCTTTTTGTGTACTTGTTTCACTTTCCCCCAATGACCTATGAATACAAGCCACAGCCAAGGACTCTATGTCACTGTATCTCAAGAACAGATGTTTCAGAGACGCAAGTTTCCAGTACATTTGAAGAAAGCAAGTGAGAAAGGAGGGAGATACAACTTTAGGAAAGTTTCATCTGGAATTCATACTTTATTAGGTGCCAGGGAGTCCAGTTTTCCATCAGAGTGTGTCTCTGTTGATTGCACCTCAGCAGGGAGATCCCTCTGAGAGCAAGCAGGACTCCTGAGATCAGGTGTTCACAGGAGTGCCTGTTTAACAGAAACAGCTCTGCTTCCAGTTTGGGATTCATACAAATATGACCACTAGAAAAATACGCCCTGGGAGTCAGGGCCATTGCAGTTGTTCTTATGTTCTTAAAAATCACTTCAGGAAGACATTTTGTGTTTGAGAAGCTATATTCCCTCATGGGTTTGCATTTGAATGTCACAGCATTGCAATCAGATATGAGAATCAGTAAGTAAAAAGCCAAGTTTGCCCTTGATGGCCATTCTGAGTATCAAGGCCCATAACTTTTTATAAATACCTAGACAACAGCATTATAGGTAAAATATAGGTATAGCACAAGTGTAACAGGCTGATATTTTATTCACAGGATCACCACCAAGGAAATGAATCTGTGCTTCTTAATATGATCATTGACATAACAAGATTGTGCAGTCTTACCTCCAATTCAGGTGCATCTTTCCCTTATTGTCTTGTAAAGAGAAGATAAGTCTGTCTTGTGCTCCAGTAAATATGATAATCCAAATTCTCAGGACAGATASACCCATGAGAGTAAGATACTCTTTTTCCTTGAGTGTTTCTTTGTTAACTACAGAGGTAAGAGCAGCCAGTCACAGAAATTCAGATATTATTGTGGTTCAGGTGACTTTGTAAAATAGGYTGGAAACATCTTCTTATGTTTTTATGTCTTTTTTTTTTTTACTACATATTTAATGAAGGAAGAAAGACAAGTTCTTTTCAAAGATGCAAATAGATGTGCTAGAGTGGTTAATAATTTCTGCCTACTTCTAACATCATCTGCAAATATTGTCCCCCGAGACTTTCAAACCTAGCCAGTTTTGTAAAACTCTAAGCCTCTAAATTTCATCTCTTAACTTTTTATCACACACAATCTTGCTGTCAGAGGAAAGGCCCATGGCCCACCCAAGGATGTCACACTGACTCTGCAGCTGTACTGTGTGAGCACAGCAGCTACTGCTCTCTCTTAGGGCTGGAAACACTCCAGTCTCCTCATGGAAATCCAGCACAGAAAATCTATTTCTTCTGTTAAAAAGGGGTTTGMACTATTTTCTGGCTATGATAATATGATTCATTTTTCCTCACATACTTTTCCTGTTAAAATTTTAATTATTACAAATCCATGTCTTGCTTCTCTGATTTTAGAGTTTAACAAAGCAAATCACCACTAGGATGGGAAAAGCAGCATGATCYGTGAAAGACCTGACAAAAATACATCTATATGTGGTGACACAAAGAGTTATAAAAGAAGAACAAAGGGTTCTGGGTTCCTTTTACTAACACTTCATGGCAAATGTAAGCCTGAGGACTGTTTGAGAAGGCCAGATTTTTTTTCTTGAATTTTTAACCAAGTGTTCTGCACCWAAATCTCCTTTCTGACATCCTGTATGAGAGTGTATATGAAAACTACAGCAAGTTGTCACCTAATATGATGTTCTTCCTCTTCAAGGAAATCTATGAGGGACTACTAAGTAAGGCTCAGGGAAAAAAAAATCATTATAGATTAAAAATCTGGGATATTTCAGCTTGTTGGAAAATTGGATGTGAGATGTTCATGAGAGCGAAAATTGGGTCATKAATAGTATTTGATTTTTTCTATTTAAGCACAATCACTATATATTTAAATGTTAAAAAAAAAAGATGGAAGGAGAGACAAAGAGAAATTATTTCCAGTTCCCCCAATCAAACCCTTCTCTCATTAAGAAGAGCTGAGATACCTTCAAGGGAAAATGGATTTAAAGCAACTCTTTTGTGAAAGTAGTAATTGATAAACTGGTCTGATTTCACAGCCATTCTCAGGAGCTCTCTGAACACTGTCTGAAAATGAAATTGGATGTTAAGGATATTTCCTATAAAGGAATCATCTCAATTTTGTCATCAGAGTTATATGGCCTAAATTATTTTGTTTAGCAAAGTGTTGGCTAACATACAGTAAATTGTAATGTTGATATTTTTGTCTTCACAAACCTACAGTCCATGTAGTTTAAATTGCCACTGAAGCATAAAGCAAAGACTTTCAGCATCCCTTTCTGAGGATGTATATAAGGTATATGTGTATATGAGGTGTGTATGTTAAATGTCTACACTCATACAGTAGATTAAATTTCATAATAAACAAGATGCAATAAGCTTTGGGAAATATACTCTGTCAGTTGTCTGCACAGCAGCTTGAAARATTATATTCCTTATCAATATGTTTAAGGATTGTCACCTTGAGCAAAAAGCCCAGATATATGTTTAAAAAAAATCCTGCCTCTGCTCTTCCCTGTACATTCCAGCCCAGTCATAGCACGGCCTGAACAGTCAGTGTCCCTGAGGTGGCTGATGATCACAGAGTGTCCCTCGCAGGAAACCTGCAGCTGGAGAGGGAAACTTGCCCCACTCTTGATGGGAGTGCGAGTACTCTGATTACTCGTACTACTGGTGAGAGCAAAAAACAGGGTAAACCAAACAACATTTGGCTGGTTGCTGAGGGGTGCTCCTTGCAAAGAGATTCTCAATTCTTATTGATGCTTTCATAAAGCKGATGTCTTTAAGGCTTCAGGAGTCTCTGAAGTTGTTGGGAAAATTGCCTTGCTTCCACTTTCAGGAAGTGGTAACAYAGTATTTCCTTGGCTAAAAACATTTTAATTTTTTTTTTCATCTCCTAGGGACTGAAAGAAATGCCCATTTGAGATCGTAGAGAATCACAATCCTTAACATCTATCATTTCTGTGACAGGAATTTTGGAGACAAGGGCCAGGTAGCRCGACATAAGAGCAACAAGAGCAACAAGAAATTGTTCAAATCTGTTCTGCAAGCATCCTGTAAAGCACTAGAAGTTGTTATGAAGTGCCCTGCTGGCTGCAGGACTCTGAGCTCAGCCTCTGTGCAACCTGGCTGTTTTCAGTGTAGTTGCTTGGGTTTTTTTCATTTGGGCTTTTTTATTTTCTCAGGATGGATTCTCTTCCAGGTTCTCTAAGATAATTTCTTTTAGCTAATCTGATCTCTAAAATAGTCTGAAAAACAGTAGCCGAAGGCAGTGTAAAGGAGACAGCACAAGCACAGTTGTTCTGCTGCTGTTCAGCACTGTAAGACAAGAGAGCTCTCTTGCTGGAGTGTTCATATCATTTGAAGAAGTGAAGTGTTCTCAGAGTGCCTTAATCTCAAGAGATATAACATGGCAGTTCCATTTTACCCTTAAGCTACTGTGAACCAGCACCACACCKGACCCACCTTTGTCATGGACCTCTGTATTAAGGACGTGAATACTTTAAAATTGCCACTTCTCAAAAAATTGAGCACAACCTGTCCTAGCTTTAACCAGATCACAGTAATAGCATATGTTGGCTGGATGCAATATTATTCTAGGTTTTAAATGAAATATACCCACTGTGGGAGATAACCCACTGCAACAACAGCTTTAGATAGGGGATGGTGTTTCCCTTTGAAATATTCCAGACTTTGTCCAGCTTTTTCAAATCATGTTGTAAAAGCAAGCAAACATTCACATTTAAAAATACTTTCACTGTTTTATTGCCTAATACATTCTCACTGTAGTCTTTTTTATTAGATATGAATGGTATASCTTGTGTAGAAAGCTGTGCTCTTAGGAGAGGAAGCAATTTCCAATTATATATTCCTCATAACAGAAATATTAGAATGATAATGGTTCCCACATTTAAATTGTGAAATCATTTGCATTTTGAGATTAAAAAATCCTCATAACAATGCCAAAGGCYGAACATTTCCAAAGAAAAATGTTCTCTCTAACAACCTGGCTGTAAAACTGAGGGATGATAACACTTGACAGTTTTCTCAGGCTGGGGTGTATGGAGCCTTGGTTAACTGTAAGGAATATTGACAAATCTGAATACGTGTACTCTTTTTCCAATTCTCTCCATGTTGCAAAGGGTTGAGTGTTTTTAGTGGGACTGTTTCCCTTTCTAATGTAGTTATATTCAAACTCCTCCAGGACACAGTCTGGAACATGTAACACATCAGGAACTGTGTTTGCCTTGTGCAGTGGGCAGTGGTGGTGCTACAGGCTCCATCCCAATCACATCCCACACTGTTCTCTGCTATCTCGGGAACTGTTTTGGCTGCTTTATTCTTCCATTGAGTGCACTGTGTTGTTTCTTACAAAGATGCAACGTCTCTTTTGGACAATACTATTTAAAAATGTATGAATAAAGCACAGATATGACATTTGGAGTTCTACTGGTTTTCCCAGAGTTAATAGTAGCAGATGGTGGAAATAAATTTACTATTAATTTACTTTCATGTCAAACACTCAATATAATTTAGTGAAGTGTCATCTAAACTCTGATTACTTACTTTCAAATTAAAATCATGTGTTAAACAGACTCCTAATTATCATGCTAATACCTGTGAAATGCTGTTTTCAGTTTCCAAGCTCCACAGTCTTTTTAGTGTCAGACTTCAAAGTCTCCTGACAGGAATTATGGGTAGGAAGGTCAGGACTTAGAGCTAGATTTGTTTAATACTATCCTTCATGTGGGAGCGCTCATTTGGGTTGGTAATTCCCTTTGCTGAATTTCACACACTCAACAAAGCATGACTATCAGTGTCATACTTGGGTACCATTTGCTCTAGCTGCACATAAAAAAACCCCCAAGTGTTATTCTCCCTAATACCAATAGAAATCACCTAAGTGGACCACAGGTGTGATTTAAGACCTTAACCACAGTACATATCTGTGCTTATATTCAGGAAAAAWCTCTATTTGTGTTAGTGTTAATTAAAGCCAAATTAGAAGAACAGAAAAACAAATCTGACTGAGGAAAACATCATCATGCATGCCACTTGCTTTGTAATTGTGCACATACCTAATTACACTTCCACAGAGAAGAAACAGAAAGAGCTCTCAAGCCCTTTTGCTTATTATCTGCTTTAGTACAACATTCTTCTTCTACAAGGTATTGCATCCAAGCTTGGTTTCAATGTTTCAAGCTACACAATTTTTTTTTCTCCTGGGGAAAATTCTGTTCAATATTTTACAGGCTGACCAAGAAAATGTTTCCARATACTCACTCAGCTTTTTTTATTCCTCTGAGTAATCTAATCCCTCCTATGTCGGCTGCTGGACTTCAAAATAGGATTATTATATGTGGTTTACAGCCTGAAAACTGGATATAGGATTAGGCATTTTAGCTTGATCCTACCTGATAAACTGTGAAATAGTAATAGGAGAAGAAACCTTTTCCTAAGCAATAATTTTCCACATAAGAAATGTCTCTTAAGAAATATTGTTGCCTCAAATAACAGGAGAAAATCACAGTTGCTCTAAGCTGGAGGGAGGATGATCCATGCAAAAATTCTTTCTCATTAAAGTTTCTTGAAAAGATTTGAAAATCAGCCTCAGCTGAACAACAAGGAAGAAAATCAAGGACTGAGGCAAAGATCAGCAAGGCTATCATATTTATTAGCAGAGAGTAAGTGTGCCTTCATAACACAGCAAAAAGCAACCTACAAGCAGAAGCTCTTTTCAACAAGGGGAAGAAATAAGAAGATGCCAGGATTTAAGAAAACTAGCCATAGAGGGCTTTGGCCAGCCTGCCAGTGGTAGGCTGAGGACAGCCTGTGTAGGTGGTACAGAAGCAGCTCTGGAAAAATTTTTCAGAATATCTCATAAAGTGTTGGGTGATTTGCTTTTATATAAATGGTCCCTGGGATTCCTGGCAGCCCTACATTCAAAGATAGCAAAAAGACTTAGCTTCTAGTTTGGAGATTAAATAATTTAATTTTTGCCATTTGCAAAGTTATAACCTCAATRGAGTGTGGTAAAGCCCTGCTGGAAGCTACCTAGGGTCCACCACAAACTGTGTATATTGTAGTGCAGCATATACAGGGGCACATCAGCAGGCAAAGGGCTCAGAGCACATCACATCCAGTCATCTTCTCCTTCCAGGCTCAGMAAATAATAAATGATAAATTTATTATGATGCTCAGCAAAATGAAACAAGTTAATTTTAAAACAAACTGTACTCAGTCAGAAATAAAACAAAACMTGCAGTTCTTCAGAACCACCAAAATGATTAAAGTAAGGACAACTTTTTTTATTAGAGATATGAACATTAAATATAAAAATATTTGCTGAACTCYGGAATGGAACCAAAATACTTCTCTATCAAAGCAATAGGCTTCCAGGTAGTGAAGACTAGKATCACACCTCAGACTTGCCTTTGTCAGGGAGAACATTTGCACAAATGGATCAAAATTATCCCAGGAYTCAAAAGTGGAGGAGAACACTGGGGTCAAAAGGTATTACCTAAATGATACAGAGTGAAATCAGCGACTATTTGAATATAGATTTCACTACAGAGTGAAATAATTTGATTTGACTGAAATCAAATGACATTGAAAAGATGGATATGCTTTTGAGAGCTCCATGTGCAAATTTGTGATAWGTGTGAGAAGCTACATATGCACTGATAGAGGGCCCTGCCAGCCTMTGAGTGGTTTTCAAATTCCTGAACAAACTGGATGAAAATACAATATATATTCTTTACCTTCACTCTTTGTCAATGAGATGGAAATGGAAAAAAATGTATGACATTGTACTTAAATTGAAAACATAACTGTACTGGCCTTGAAGGAACTCTGTTGCTTAGGAAAGCAACAGAAGAATATCACAACATCTCATGATAAAAGATGACAGTTCTATTATGTGGGAAAGAAAGCAGGACAGAAAAAAAAGTCTCTGACAGATAAGAASCCTCCTTGTTTGTGAATATTGTGTTTTCCCGGGTTATTATATTCACTCTATGGATTGAGAAGATAGATCAAAAAGTTCAGACAAAACTTGTTGCAGCAATTTAGGAAATAACAAAATGCACCAACTCACTCTGCATTTTGGCTGTGGGTAACAGCTCTCTAGTGCAATGCAAAGCTGGCAGGACAGAAGTGTTGGCTTAGAAATTCTGTGCAAAACCAGACTTCTTAAGCTGAATTCTGACTACTGGGCATCATATCACCTTCAGTCTGGAGGGTTCATAAATATCCCTGGAGCCACAGTAGGGCAGGATTGATGCACTGGGGGAAGGTGGAAGGGAACAAGGAGTTAACCTTCCTCTTTCTACAGAAAGGGCATATGGACAACTGGAGACTCAGAACCTAGAACTACAAATTATCAACCTCAGATTTGCAGGATCATCAAAAATTTTCATGCATTGAAGCATGGTCTTAATCAGTATTTGCTCAGAAATAGAAAAATTTCATTGTCTGGAATAAATTATTGTCTGTGAAGAAGGAAAAATGTGAAATATCTTCATAGTAGCATAATAATGTAAATCTCTAAATAGGATAGAAGCAGGGGAAATAATACACCATGGGGAAAAATGGGGATTATGGAAGAAGAGGGTTTGAAGAAAAGGTCATGGTCACAGTTTTACTTGGTGTCTTGCATTTTAAAACTCTGTATGAAATTCAGAAATATTTATTAGCATACACAGTTTTGTTGAAAGGGCTAAAGGAGAAAAGAGGTTTGGGGAAAACCAACTGGGCAAGAGAATATGAAGGAATGGGTGATCAGAGAAGACATGTCACATGTAACAGGGAGCAGACAGGGCAAGAAGACATGAGGATTTCAGTGGGATAACGTGATGAGTGGGAACAACTCAATGTCTTTCCAGCTGAGATTCAGCATCTCTGCAAGGCAGGTCACCTCTGTTTTATGATGCCTAACTTGGATTTGGAGCCCAAAGATATGAAAACTTTAGATTTCTTTAATCTTCCTGTCCTATGACTCAAAGGACACTTTATCAGATACCTTCATGTCAAATGAGACATAAAGCAATGGAACCATCACAAAATGTAAACCCCAATCCAGATTATGTCAGGCTCCAATGCTCAAGAAAATTTTTGGCTTAAATATGATTCTAATTTTATGGCTATTATACATACAAATACTAAATTATTGCCATATTATTCAATTCTGTTGGTTAATATATATCAAAATTGTGTATAATATTCATTTTACCACTAACCTAATTTAGAATTTGGTCTTACTCAGAAAGAAGCACATGACTTAGCGAAATAAACAGCTAACCTATTTAAATCTCTTAGACACAAAAAAATATTCTCTAAAGTTTCAAAAGGACAAAATATGTACAGGCTAAAAGCAGAAGGATGTCCATGTACTGAAAATTAAAATATTCATGTAATAATGTGCTTTTAAGTATCAAATAAGACTTAAAGTAACTGGAAAGAAAGGAAAGGAAAGAAAAGAAACTACTCTATGAGAAAATATTTAAACAAACAAATAGGCTGTTCATACAAATAACATCCTTAAAAATGTAGGCTGAGGTTTTGACTTGGAAGTGAACAGTGATGTGGAATAATGGTAAAACCCCTATTAGTCATTCTTTGTTTATCAGAGCTTCTTCAAAAATACTGTCAAATTGCATCTGACGACCTCTTTTGAAAAAAGGTATAGTTCTGGACAAATAGAACAAAATGTGGAATAATAGTGATGCAGAATATAGGAAAAAAAAAAGCCCAAAGATGTATGAAAATTAGTTATTTTTCATATATGGAAAGATTTGGATGCAATTATCTATAATAAAATAGGGAAGGTACATCCTGTTTCTATGTCATAAAAACAAAACCAAAAAAAACTGGAAAGGGAAAAATCTGCCTAAGAGGCTGCTGATTYTTTTTTTTTTCCTGTTTCATGAACACCCACCTAAAATTTATTCAATTTCCTTTTCAACTGCTGCTCTGAAAATGGTAGAATAAATTTCCAACATTCATAAGAGGTTTTTTATAGTGTACTGGGGCTACAATAAATTTATTCATATCATAGCTTACTGGGCATATTGAACACTTACTAAAGTAAAGAATAAAATGCCACTTTTYTTACCACAGTTAAGAAGCAAGCCTTCAGAAGATGCAAACAATCAAAGATTTGCTCCAAGAGAAGTATAACAATTTCTCTCAGCCTAGGACAACTCCTGTAATGCTTTTTATGTCCAGTGAGAGATTAGATTTATTCTAGGAGTTCTCTGAATCTCTGGGAGTGTTCAAGGACAAGCTGGATAGGGCTCTGAGCAACTTGGTCTAGTGGACGTCATCCCTGTCCATGTCAGGGAGGTTGGAACTAGATGATCTTCAAGGTCCCTTCCAGCCCAAACCATTCTATGATATTATGATTAAAATAAGAAAAATAAAATTTTCCTACATGTGATGGAAGTAGCAAGAAGGGAAATATATTCTCTTCACAGATCTAAGGAGAAAAAAAAGGCTCATGTAAAAAAAAAAGATCATGTTTAAAACATTTTCTTAGCATTTTATAGAACATTGACATCTTTTATACAGTACAAGAAAATCTGTGTTTACTTTCTAAGAGATGATACATATTGAAAAGGGGRTCAGAAAATATTGTTTAGATATGAATTTTTATGCAGAAAGTTACAAATATACAACAGAGAGATCAYGACTCTTACATATCCTAAAGCTAATAATGACCATGTGCCAGAATTTTTTTATTCACATAGATGCCTTTTATTAGGAATTTGGAAAGGATTGTGATAACAATTCCATTAGTATGCATCTGGAATAGTATAAAAGAATTGTTAGAGATTATATAATTCAAATATGACCATAAGAGGCTGGGTCTAAAGTTTTAGAGCTTACCTGCTAATACTTTGGTTGGTTTTGTACTGTATTTTAAAATAAGAATGTTGTGCTTATTATAATTTAGTCATTCCTTCTACTAAAAACTCTATAAAGATGACTAAYGTTTGATTCATTTGGCTGCAATAAAGTCCAAGTAAATGACACAATTTTTTCTTGTTTTCTTGGCTCCAATGTGAAGGCACCTTTTTCAGTTTTCCCCAAGGCTAAAGGTTTATCCTTTTGTTGCCATCCTTATTATTACCCTGGTGTTCAAAATGTAGAACGGTCCTAAGGGTAACACCAGCACTTGCAGACTGTTAGAGACCCCCCCAGGGCTTGTGCTTTTCCCTGGTACTCACCAGAGCATGTCCTGCTGCAGTGACCTTGGGCTCACTGCAGGCTTGGGGAGGGAGGACTCCCTTGCCGGAGACTTGTGCTGGAAAAACTTCTCATTAAGAATAAAGTTTTGCCATCTGTCACAAGCCTCACCTGACAGCTGAACCAAAATGCCTTGGCTTCCCCAGATCCTGAGCACTTCCAAGTCAGGTAATGACTAGTGACAGTCAGGGAAAAAAAAAWAAGAAAAAGGCCATTGAAAACAGAATAATTTAAAGCCAGTCTCACAAAGTGCTCAAGAAAAAGCAGAGAAGCATGCAMGTAGAAATCATCTCATCAGCTTCCCTTTATCTTGCTTGCTATTATGTTTTTGGGTGACTTGGTAGCATTAGGCACATCAATAGTCTGGCAGTGATACACAGCTCCCCAGCTTGGTGTAGCTGGTCTCTGCTCAAGGCACGTATGCACCTCTTCCATGCATATCTCTCAACTTCTAAAGCATTTATAATTTTTTTTAAGGGAATATGTTATAGTATGAGAAATATAAATGTAGTGCAAACATACTGAGGTGGGCGACAGAATCTTTCAGTCCCCTGCACCTGGACTTTCTGCCATTTCATGAACATCTCAAAACCTTTCTATGGCCTGGCTCTTGGGGCTCTGAGGAGGGAAGTGAGATGATGGTGGGATTAGAGGGCAGGGTTACACCTAGGTTACACCTGTGGTAAGGAAGAGGCAGCGGAGGTTGTTCTGCACTGGGGAGGGGGTGCGAAAGGGGAAAGGGACAGAGCAGGGCTTGTTATGGGTATCAACAAGAAAGGTTAGAAAATTAAACAAATTCATAAAATAGCAGGTTTTGTACAATAAGAAGAGGAATAGATATACAGGAAGTACATTTTATATCTCTTCRGATGCTGGGCACTCTTGTGCTCATGCAGCATCTGATGGAGACAGATGGATTTCCCCAAGGAATTCCACGCAGAGCAGATCCTGTCCATAGAGAGACATTCTCCCATCCTCCCCCTTTTGATTCTTTGAGCTAATATAGGATTTTCTCACAAGAAAACTCTGTTCCTGAAGGATGCTCACAGAGCTTTTTGCTGCATGGTCAGATACAGGCGAGGCACGTAGGAGACAAAGTTCCTGGTATGGTGTGGGAGCTGCCTGGGGACAGCTCTGTGACTGTGACACAGGTKAGGTGACCCTGGAGGCAGGGGACCTGTGCAACCTGGCACAGCCCAAGGACCCTGCTGGGCAGAGTCCAGCACCCACCTGTGCCTGCTTGGAGTCACAGAGAAMTGTGATCACACAGAATATTCTGGGTTGCAAGGGACCAGAAAGATTGAGTCCAACTCTAAAGTGGATGGCCTGTATGGAGATCAAACAGTGACCTTGGTGTTATTAGCATCACGTTCCAACTTACTGAGCTAATCACTCACTCCTCCATGGGCAGCCCTCCCAGGCAGGAGAGCTGTGCCCCACACCCTGATCCACACAAAAGTCACCTTTCTCAACAGATTTGTTAATCTGTAAATTACAGATTATCTGAGTGGGGTGTCCAGCTAACAGACAGTCTTCCAATGGCTTGGAATGTTATCTCCATCCCACAGACACCAGTGTAGCTCAGGCTGGTGTGGGGTGGCTCCCATGTAGGGCTGCTCACGCTAATGAATGGGCTGCTCCAGCTCTGTGTACAAGGCCCAGTGGAACAGGGATGGTCAGGATTGCCAGCTCCTTGATCACAAGAAGTTAAGGCAACAAGGAAGTGAATAAGAGAGGGAAAAGGATATGAAAAGGGGAAAAAGTTTCTAGAAGGCAATGACAGACTAGGAAAAGGATCATAGAATACCTCAAGTTGGAAGAGACCCATAAGGATCATTAAGTCTAACTCCCTGCTCTTTGCATGACTTACTAAAATTACACCATAAAATTAGGGGTATCATCCAGATACTCCTTGAACTCTGACAGGCTTAGTGCCATGACCTCTTCCCTGGGGAGCCTGTTCCAGTGACCAATCACCATGGCAGTGAAGAATCTGAACTTCCCCTGACACAGTTTCATTCAATTTCCCCATGTCCTATTGCTGGTCACCAGAGAGAGAAGCTCAGTACATCCTGCTCCACTGTCCCCCTGGAGGAGGGTGTAGACTGCAATGAGGCTACACCTCAGCCTTCTCTTCTCAAAACTGAACTCACCAAGTGACTTCAGCCACCTCTTGAAGTCTTGCCATCAAGACCTTTGGTCAACTTGGTTGCCTTCTCTGGACACTCCAACAATCTGATATCCTTCTTACATTGTAGTTCCCAAAAGTGCACACAATATTAAAGGTGGACAATAATCTCCATCAACTGGCTGGCAATGCTGTGGCTGACACACCACAGGATGTGATTGGCTCAGGGCATACTGCTGACCCATATTCAAATTGCCATCAATCAATCAATCAATCAATCAATCAATCAATATTCCCAGATCTCTTTCTCTAACCTGTTTTCCCCACAATTTGTATGTATAACCAGGAGGATGTAGCTCTCCATGTCTTGGACTATAGGGAAAACCTGGCAAAAGCAAAGTTTTCCTGTTGCTGATTACATGAATGATGGACCTTTTGGATGGAAGAAGTGGAAGAACTGGGAAAGGAACTATGAAGCATGTTGCAATTTACAGTGACAATATTCCTTGGTGAAATGACAATTTTTCATGCACTTAAAATGAGGTAAAAGTTTACCCTAGCCGTGTGTAAGTTTGGTTTTGTTGGCAGTTAATGCAGCATGAAAGGTAAGGATCTACTCTCTGAGTGTTATTACTGCTGAGTGTGCAGAAGTTTGATTCTCATGGGTGAATTTCAGTGTGCACTGCAGGCTTTTGGTAGATGCCCCTTCTGCCTGGTTCTTTCATGCAAAGCTATGTGCAGAATGTCCTGTAAGGCTCACTGGTGCAGAGATTGCTTTTGCCCTAGTTCTCTAGACATCCATCCTTCAGTATTTTACTTTTTTAAATGGTTGAATTTATGACTGGAAATGTAGACAAAATACTTCGCCTCAAAACACTTTAGCATGTGGGAGTTAAAAATAATGTGCTTGGAAATGCCAGCTTGAGCTGCATGTTGTACATGTTTTTCTCAATGGTTAAAATGATGCAGCTTTTCATATTTTCATGTTTCACATTCTCTCAGTTTCATGGTGTTTTTCCTATGCAAACTCATTTTCATTTTTTCTGTTTTATCCCGTGAGTTAATTTTGAGTATCAAAATAATTGCTCAGTGTCCAAAGAGTATGTTTTTTAGAATTATTATGCAGAAGAAGGAGGCTGAACTCTAGGTTTAGGTGCAAAGCATATCTCACTACTTTAAATCTGAAGAGATATCACAAGTTCCTGTTCATGACACTGCAATTTCCTAACCTGGTATACTTTAACTGATTTATGAGTGGGATTTTTTCCCTCATGTTCACTCAATATTTTTACCGTCTAAATTTCTATACCATCAACAATTATTCAGTCTTATATCTCAGTAGGAAATACCTTTCTTGTTAGCAATGTTTTCTTAATGCTGGTGTGGTATGAAGTCTTCCTCTGAGGTGCTTATTTAAGGTGAGCCATATCAAACAGAAGACACATTTCCCCTTGCAAAAGAAAGTATTTTGTATTTCTCTTCTGTGGCTTGTGGCATCTGATTGGGCTGTATCCTGCTCTGGGTGACAGGAGAAAAGCAACAGAATCACCTATGATGCCAACTCCAACTTGAATGGCACAGGGTACTTTGTGGCCCCTGTGATGGGACAGGTTCAAGCCTTTCTTATAACTTCAACTACAATGTGTAGTAAAGCAGTTAATCAAATTCTCCAAAGAAGTTTTTGTCTAATACAGAAACTTTGTACACCAATGTATACCAATAGTGAAAAAATACCAAAAAAAGAGAAACATCCCCTCCATTTTAAGAAGGAATTTTGATAGGAGTGAGAGAGCTTTTCATGATCTTTCCTGGGAGAGGAATTTTCACCCAACCCAAGCAGGCTGCTGTATGAGCATAGGATATGCTGTGTCATGTTCCTCTCTTCTCTGCAGCTGTGAGACTCAGCAGACGTGTGCCTTTGAGAACTCAGTGTTGGGAATAGGGATTTCCTCATGCAAACATATAATGCTGTTTGTACTTGCCCCAAACTGAAACCCATGACAGCTTCAGACCAGCAGGACCAGATCAGGTTATTAATTTTCCTACCTGCGCTTACCAGTGAGATGGTGACAAAGAGCAGGGAAGCGTGGTGTTGTCATAAACATAACAGATAAAAAAGGTTACCAGCTCCTAGTGTCAGCAACTGAATAAAAGCCTCATGTAATACTGGCAATCTATGACTGCTTTGGAAAGGTGAAGGATTTAGATCAGGCATATCCTTCTGGAGGTTATGTAACTKGTACAGAACTCGTTCATGATCAAACCCATTTAAAATATATATGCAGTAGATGTGGCTATGTGATAAATGTGTGTGTGTGCAAATAAAATGATCAACTAATATTAACTCAATGAGTTAGGTTTGGGTTTTTCAAATGAGCATGAAGAGATGCATCAGGAGATTATTACAAAACTTATTTTTGGGTTTGGGAGATACTATTCTATGGTGTGGAACAATAACCTATACAAGTCCTAAAAGAACTGCTGCTAATACAGAATTTAAGTGTAAAATATTACTTTAATTACTCCAGATGGCATTTCCACGTACTTTTTCTTTTGTGTGTGTGTGCATGTGTGTTCGTACACGTACGCTCTCTGGAATGAATGCCCATTATCATGTCTCTTTTTAGAGCTTCTGTTTCAAAAACATAATGCATAATCAGTTTGATTATGTGACAAGCTGTTTCATCTTTTTTCTCTTTTTTTCTTCCCAAGCAATTTTCTAGGTCATGTTTGTGTTAGGTCTTCATTAAAAAAAAAAAAAAGAATATCAGAGAGATTTTATGCAGAATTTCGTTCAGCCAGCAATTACAGTCATTGTTTGGAGAACTAATTTTGAATTGTATTTCTAAATAATTAGTTTTTTTTTTTCTTTAGAAAATCAGAAATCCATTTAGGCAGTGAGGATTTAAGCTATTCATAGAATACTTAAAATACAGCCTCAAAGAAAAATGGGAATAACTATAGTTAAGATTTTTTCGGTTCAGCTTCTTTCACCAGCATCGTTCAACCTTCAGTCTTCAGTGAGATGAATTAAGGGAGAAATTATTTCTAAAAATGTACTCTAAACACTTAAAATTAAATCTATTCAAGTAACAATATCTGCTTTTTTATCTTGAGAAAATTATTTGGAAAGGATGCCCCAGGCTTACATTATACTCAAGACACACTAGAAATCGTAACTTTTATTGAATGCAGGACCTACAATTCCAGAATTGTTTCAGTGGCAGTTAGAAAACAGTCTAATGCTGAATTTTAATGGACTCAATTAGTAACTTTGAGAATGACACTTCTCCTTGATCATCCCTTCTGGCATCAAATCTGGTAGGTGCATGCTCAAGGGARGGAAATCCTAGCAAACCCACAAATTAGTATTCCCCATGCAGTGAAATGCCTTCCAACACAGATCCCACAGCTGGCAAAAAGGAAGAGGCTGGATCTGCTTTCAAGATGTCTAAGGCAATGGAGTTGTTCCCAGCTGTTGTATACAGTATCCCCTGTGAAGCAGGGAAATTATTTAAAGTCATCTTTATGGTTTTGGTCACTATTATTTAATATTTATTTTCTCAGTGCTCAAGCTCTGATCCCTCTGATGAAAACTTGGCACAGCCATCAGGAGTGTYCCAGGGCTGGAATCTGATTTCCAAGTTTTGAATGCTCCCAATCCAAGCTGGAGGCAAAGGATGCTGTGGGTGGCTTGTCGCTCTCCTGAATGCTGTTCTGTGTCTTCCACAATGGGCATTTCACCCCTAAAGACCTATGGTGCTTGAGAGATTTCAGGTTGCTCAACCTAGAGAAGTCCCTGGGGGCATCTTGGAGCAGCYTTCTTGTACCTGAAGTGGATGGAAACTACAGAAAATAGGAGAGGGACTATATATCAAGGAGTGTAGTGATAGGAAGAGGGGGCATGGCTTAAAACTGAAAGAGAGCAGGTTTAGGTTAGGAATTAGGAATAAATTCTGTACTGTGATGGTGCTGAGGCACTGAAACAGGTGGCCCAGAGAAGCTGTGGATGCTCCATCCCTGGAAGTATTCAAATCCAGGTTGAATGGGGCCCTGAGCAACCTGATGTAGTGGAAGGTGTCTTTGCCCATGGCAGGGGCTTGAAAGTAGATGATTTTTAAGTTCCTTCCCAGCCCAAGCCATTCTACGAGTCTGTGATTTTATTATGAATTCTGGTCTAGGCAGAAATTGACCCCAGGAAATGAATACAATAATACCCCTCTGCCTAAGAGTTATCTTATAAAGAAAAATGTAACTCGTAAAGATTTTCTGAGACATTCAGGTGCTGTGGTAGTAGAAGTTACAAAACAAAACAAAACAAAACAGGCTACAGAAAAGCATAATTCTGTGCAGTACAGAAAAGACAACTGTACAACAAATTAAGCCCAGGGCCATGATATAGCTCATGAAGACATATCAAAATACTGAATAGCTGTCTCATTCACCAGGCACTACTCATCCAGGTTGCTACTGGAGCAAACAACCTAAAGTAAAAATAGCAAACATTAACTTGTATATGAGGTAATTTTATTAGGGATTAATGAAGACACATAAAGATAGGCTAAGTTCAACAACTTGCAAGAACAAGGCCCCCAACCTTTGAGTACTGGCTTTGCTCATTTAACAACTTTTGAACTTTCTTCTGTTGAACTTAACATTTATAATTTATAAATGAAAACATTTATAACAACTTATAACTAAACTGTAAACCTAACATGTGACTGCTGCTTTTCATAGTGTCTTGTAGAACGACTCCTGTCTATTAAGACATATTCCTGTAAATCAGGAAGATTTCACCCAATGAAAGAAAGCATTAGACTTTGATTTAACACATTTGCAATATTATTATATTTTCTTCTCATGTTTAAACATAGATAAGTATATTAAGCACTAAATACAACTTTTTGATTAGTGTTGTATTTTCTCCATCTCCCTCATAAAGTTGTAGGCATAACTGAGTTGGGTAGGGAGAACATGAAGGGCACCAAGCCACCTGTCTGCAAAACCTCACTTGCAAACATGAATTTACCATCAAAATTACTATTACTATACAAAATTACTGTGTTGCTACTAAATTACTATTGTAACAGAATGCCTAACTAACTAGAAAAATTATTTCCAGATCAAGAAAGCTTTTATTCAAGTAATATCTCCCTTATAAGTGCTTGTTGATGTACCTCCACTGGCAGAACCACAGAGGGACACATAAAAGATACGAACAAAGCTATGGAGGGACTTTTAAAGTCTGCTTAGGCACCATAATAACCATCTCTGACGTTTAATGAATTGAATTCTTCCTGAGTCTTAGAAGTTACACCAAAAGGAGAAAAAGAGGAAGATTATTTTTACATATATTTCTGAAAAATAAAGTTCTTTTCTGGGAATATGAAGGAAAACAAGGACAGATGTGATGACCCACTCCAAAGGGAAGGAAGCACAAACTTCTCTGGGCCTCTAAAGGAGATTTTAATTTCATGAGGACATTAGCTGTGAAGGAAGACTGGCAGCTGGTGACAAGTCTAGAGCATGTCCTTTTCTATCCTTGCAACACCACTGACCATCACTACAACTTCCTTATAAAGTATGTGTTTCTAAAAGGCACACTGGTTCTATGGTAATTATCTAGTATTCTTAACTTCTCATACAATATCCTCCAGATATTTCAGTTTTCAAGAGAAGATCCTGTAACATTAGAATTCACAAAGAACTTTCTTGGATTTGACCAAAGGCTCAGAGTCTCATTTGCCTTGGTCAGACAAAGTACTTATGACAAGTAAGAAACTAGGCTCACCTGCAATTATCTGTCCAGACATAAATCCACCTTCCTGTGCTTCTTTGGCTATGGCACCATGGTGCTGCTACAGCATTCCTCATGGCACTATTAAGTTCATATTCTGTGTTGATTTATCCCGGTTGTCCCAGTATTGGACTCTGCTAGGGTGGCACAGGGGTGACAGTGGCAAACCTTTTTTTGGGGAAAAGAGGCAATCACTGTCAATCATTGTGGAGAGCTGCTAGTGCCGCTACTTGGCACTAGCAGCTCTCCACAATGTGGTATCTCAAACTGGCTGGGAAAGCACCCTGAGGTGTGCAAGGACCAACCCCACAAAACCCTGCAATGCCCTTGCACACTCAGGCAGGATACAACCCCTAATCTCTCCAATCCAAGCAGCATCCCTGCAAAACTGTTTGCAGGACAGCAAAAGCAGCAGGTTATCTATCAGTCAGGTTAACTTTTTGTGTCACAGAGGAGTCTCTCACCCAATCCATCTTGGAAAAGCCTACGCTTATGCCTACAATCGCAGCCAGAGCCAGCTTTGTTCCCACAGCAACAGACGCAACTCGTATAACATGACCCATGTTTTTGGCAGTGCCCGACCTCCTTCTGCCAGAGCCCTGACTCCAGCCCTGGCAAGGCCTGCTGAGAAGGGGTTGCTGTGCAACCTGACTGCTGCACAGCCATCCCTGGCAGCTCAAGCCAGCACTCCCCAGTCAAGGCATGCTTTGATGACTGGATCCATGCATTTTTCTGCAAGGAGTCATTTGTTTCCCTAGCAGCTAACATTTCTGGCTATATCTTGTGTGTGATCAGGCACAGCTTCCTTCCTCTCATACCCACTGGAAAACAACTGTGCCTATCTGCAGTGGTTTTGTGGCAGGTTATAGCGCTGCTGACAGCCAGGATTCCAGAACACACGGGGTGATAAAGGCCCGGCAGGAAAGGTTTAGGCCCAAAATGTTCCATGTGCTATGCAGAGTGCTTCCTCTGGATGCCTGCTTGCTTTTCACTGCTTTCTCTTCCTACCCCCACACCCTGCACAACCCTATAAAGCCAGCTTCTCCCTCCAGCCCAGACTGTCCAGCTTTTCAGTTCAGTTTCGATTATTTCAGGATATCTTAGGTGTGATTTGGGGACAGGAGGCACATCTCTGTTTCTCTCCCTTCCGATTCTTGCATAGCTGAGCTCTCCATTTATACTTCAACCTGGCTTCTGCTCCACAGCCTTTTTCGTGTTTCATCTTTGAAGAGTGGAAGTCTGGAAGGTCCTGCTGAGGCTCCTACTCAGCCTGTGGGGCAGCTGTTTGCACCTGTGGCTACTGGGAACCAGAAAAGTCCTTGAACCTGTGAAGCCAAGTGTCTGATACAATTTGAGCACGTCTATCCACTGTAATACCCTGCATTGTGACCCCGTTTCTCAAGGCCAGCGACCATGCAAGTAAAACTAGAATACCACTGCAATATTTTTTTTCTTGATTTGATTTCAATTTCTTGTTCAGGAGGAGCAATAAATATATCAAAGAATGAAAAAATAAAAATGTAACAGATGGAATTCACTAATTATTGCTCTGTTCTCATATTTTTTTTTTCCCCTGAAAAGCAGAGGTATTCAAACATATTCAGATCAAGCCRTTGAGCCTGGCCATTGCTCAGTTGCAAATTCTCGTGCTTTCCACAACAGTAATTTCAGGGACATCATACACAGTAATATTAAATACACCCCGACGTCAGAAACTTAATTTGAGCATGATCCTTTATTAGGAGGTGGTACCGAATTTTTCCCCAGGAATGGGTTATGAGTAACACCATCTCTGATACTCAGCTCTCCCACTTGGAGAAGGGTCCATAGGGTAAATCCTATGGGAAGTGGCTGAGGGAGCTGGGGTTGTTTCACCAGCAGAAAAGGAGGCTCAGGGTGGACCTTATCGACCCCGGTAACTCTCTGAAAACAGACTGTGGTCAGGTGGGGGTCGCTTTATTCTCCCAGGCACCCAGCCACAGGATGGCACAGCCCTAAGCTGCACCGAGGGACATCTAGGTTGGGCATTAGGAGGAATTTCTTCACAGGACCCAGCAAAGAGAAAAGTTTTACACTTTTGAAACCCCTGAGGTCTCGGCAAAAGGCGCCAGAGAGACAAAAATCCGCCACCGCACCCCCACAGCCGGCGGCCCCTCAGGCCCCGCCCCCTCAGGTCCCGCCCCGCGCGGGGTCGTTGCCACGGGAGCCGCGCGGGGTCGCGCACGCGGCGGCGGCCAAGATGGCGGCGCCCGYGTCGCTCTGTCACATCGCCTGCTGCGCCAACCGCGCGGGCGGCGGCGCCGTGGCCTGGAGCCAAGATGGCGGCCTCCTCGCCTTCGGCAGCTGCCACGACGTCATCCTCTACGACCCGGCGGTGAGTTGGTGCGCTCTGTGGGGGACCGAGACCGAGACCGGGACCGGGGCCCAGACCCGGCCCCGGCCCCGGCCCCGGCCCCGGCCCCRGCCCCGTCCCTGACGCTCGGTGCTGTCTGTCTGTCCCGCAGGTGAGGCGGGCGGTCGCCGCCCTCCGCGGCCACGCCGGCAGGGTGAACTGCGTGCGCTGGGTCCGCCGGCGGGACCGCGGTGAGTAGTGAGGCGGTGCCGGGCCGAGGCCGGGGCCGGTTCCCTTCGGGCCGCGGGCGCTGCTGCCCTTGTAGGGCAGAGGAGACGGGGGAGGCTCGGCATCGGCGGGGCTGCGCTCTACACTTGAGGAAATAGGGAACTGGGAGCCTTGCAGTGCATACTTTCGCCTTAAGCCTAGTTTCCCAGGAGAAATTTTCACACAGTCAGTTAGTTTGGAAAATGTCTTTAGGATCATTGAGCTCAACCTATAACCCAGCACCACCGTGTCAACTAGATCATGGCACTGAGTGCCACGTCCCTTCTTTCTTTAAACACCTGCAGGGACATTGATTCCACAACTTCCCTGGGCAGCCCATTCTTCACACCGTTGCTGTGAAGAAAATTTCCAGATGTCCGACCTACACCTCCCCTGGTGCAGTTTAAGACTGTGTTCTGTCATCCTTTCACGTGCTAGCTGGGAGAGGAGACTGACCCCCACCGGGCTRCTCCCTCCTTTTTGGTGGTTGTGGAGAATGATAAGGTCTGCCCTGAGCCTCCTCTTCTCCAGGCTGAACACTCCCAGCTCCCTCAGCCACTCATAAGATGAATGCTCCAGACCCTTATTAGCTCTATTGCGCATCTCTGGACGTGCTTCAGCACTTTAGTGCCTTTCCTGAATTGGGAGGCTCAGAGCTGGACACAGTACTCGAGATGTGGCCTCATGTTAACAGATGGGTCTGTAGGAATTTGAGCTGCCAAACCCAGGTGAGCTCCGTGGTGAGGGGATCTCTGCTCCTGGCCCCACAGCCAGGGGCACCCCAGGAGGGTGTTTGCATGGGGCTGTGGCAGCTYACACTGGTCGATGGCTTGTGCTGCTGGCTCTTCCTCCAGTCCCTTCAGTAAGGTTTGGAGTTTTGCATGTTTTGACTTGTAAACTGATTTGCAGTGCCTTTTCAGCAATCTCTGAGTGTAAAGCTCTGAAGTGGCATAGAGGTTATGTGCTCGAAAAAAAGAGTCTTTAGATAGATGTTTGAGACATTTATGTCTCAGATGTTTGAGACATTTATGAGACTTTTGCTGGATAGTAATTCCAGGATTTAACATTGCTTAGTGCAGGCTTTTCATAGGCATATATTCTTGCCCTTAGGCATTTCTCACTGAAGAAGAGAAATCTGGCTATTGATTAGACTGTTAATGTAATGTGCTGCTTCCTCTTTTTGAGAAGTACTGAGGTGCAAACATCAGTTTTTAATAGTGATATAAACTGCCATCCTTTAATGGGATGCACTGAAGCAAATTCTTCTTAAAAATGATTTAAAGAAGTTATTTTCTGGAAACTTGGGAATTAAATTTTCTTGTGAAGCTTTGAATTCTGTTTGTTTAAATTCTCTTGCTTTATTTTCCTATCTTCCAAAAAGACCAAACACACCCCCAAAGATTAGTTTACACTGTTGGATTTGAGGGTCTTCTGGAAAGGTATTTTTACCACTTTTGTACAGAACTTTAAATAGTCCTGAGATTTTCTCTTTATATTTTCTTAGGGAATATCTTTGCTCTAAACCAATTCTGGACAGTGCAACTCCTGTTAACCATACTTTATTTTGGTGGAAGCTTTGGTTACCAGTGATATTTTGTGAGTAGTAACCAGCAGAACTGCTTATGTTGCTGTTACAAAGTAAAGTGCACACTGAACTAACCAAAGTGTATTTTTTAGCTTCTGAAACAGAGTTAATTTCTGGTGGATCTGATAAACAACTTATTCTTTGGGAATGGAAAGATACAGTAACATGGAATAATCAGGTAAGCAGGAATAATCTCTTTTCAAATCTCCCTCTGCAGTAGTATCTCACATATCACAAATTATCTGTTTTGTTTGTATTTCTGGTTCATACTATTTGTTTCTTTGTTTCATTTTGACTGTTTTTTGTTTTTTTTTTTTTTAATTGAACCCAGTGTGTATATCCTTGAAATTGTTGGTACTCTGTCTTGCTATGTATTACTATAAATGTTGTTTCCTCTTTTCTGTGGTTCATCTTTCTCAAATCAGCATTGGTAAAGAAATTAATGAACCTGTCAGTCATTGAGTGGGTTTGTTTAGGTGCCTGAAAGACTCTGTTTRTCTGTTCTTGACCCATCCGCTTTCTGATCTCACTTAGCAGTTTTCTTTAAGCCACCTTAAAACCTTCAAACCATGAGGACCATTCTGAGCTGGCATTTTCTGTATCCTTCCTTGTTTCCTTATATCCTTTTCTAGTGATTTCTGGTCAATCTGTACAACAGTGTGGGGTTTGTATATAGAGTCTTACCTGGATGATATACAAGTTGAGTAGATATTTAACAAAAATGAAAATAAAAAAATCTGTGCAACAATTGGCTTTTTTGAGAGAAATGGAGACAAGTAAGGAGACATGCTAATTTATTATTTGTACTGTTAAATGTAAGGCAAGAGATTCAGTGTTGTGTGAAASAGCCTTCTGAATGACCTGAAATTTTGATGAAAACCCCACTTGTTTATCTAGCTTTTAATATCTTGCTTATTAAGCACTGGATTGRGAATGGCTGTATTCAACCAATCAAAAATTCTCACTGAGGCCTACCAGGCAGTATTTTGGAAAGAGATGTCAAGTCTGTCTATGATAAAATCTGAATAAATGTTGGATGACTGCTGGTTGCAAAATTAAAAGTTTCTCACTTTGTTCTTTGTGTTTATGARGAGCAGATTGCAAATTGAATCACCTGTATTCATTGTCTAAATTTAGCAGTTTTGTTTTTCATGTTGGCATTTTGAAGGAGTAAAAAGCTGTTTTGGTTTATGAGAGGACTCTAAACATTACTGCYAGAGCTGCTGTAACTGCTGCTTATTGCATTGTGTTCTCTGCTCTGTCTCCTTCACTAAGGTTCTCCAAACTTTTGTGAGATGTTCCTTAGGGTGAAGGACAAGAGAAGGAGAAAAAGGAAGGAAAACTGCTCTTCCAAGTTTCTCTACTGTTTCCAACTTCCCTCAAGGAGGAGTGAGGGTGTAGTGTGCACAGGAACATTTAATTCTGTTTAGCTTTGAGCAAAATCTTACTAAGTTAGTACTCATTGCTGCTGTATCCCTTCTCTGGGTTTCCTGAAATATTAAGTTGTTGTTTTTTTTTTTCTAAAGTTGCTTTAAAAGTTTTCTCACCTAAGTTACTGGAATTTAAACTTTGTAAAATTTTCTCATGTGTTCAGGTTGTGAAAAGCATTCCTCTCAAAGGCCACACAGAAGCTGTTTTTGCTGTGGATGCTGTCTGCCAGTCAGATGAACCTGATTTAAATGTGCTAATAGCTTCTGCAGCCTCTGACTCTACTGTGAGAATCTGGTCTCAGCATGGTTCAGAAGGTAACATTTTTTTTAATGTGAGGGATAACATTAAATAAGAATGATGAATGCTTATCCGTTAGCGATTAAATACTAACATCTTGTAATGCAACTACGTTGGTTTGTCGTCAGACTTTAGTACATCAAAGCACTATATTACTCTTGGAAAGCCTTGGGTCAGATTTGTTCTGCAGAATGATTTGTCTTTATATTTCATCAGGGATGTGTGGCCTGAATTTACTTTTTTTWAAAAAATATATATTGAGATTATGATAATATGAACCATTGTTTTGCTCTGTAATGTGGAGGCAGACTAGCTGTGTACATGTGTGAAGTAGAATTATGTAGTAAAATGATTAATGCTGGCATTAGAGAGGTGAGGTTTAACTAGTCACTTGTTTTTTTCTTATTGGCTTGAGTCCAATGAAGTTTAGGATCTTGACCTTCTGTTGAACTAGGCTCTTGCATKGAAACAGGGGAAAACAGCACTCTAAAATACATAAAAAACGAATTGGGTAGATAATTGGGATTTAAGGTGTTATTTGCTGGTTGAGGTTTAGTGACTGCATTTCTTTAGCTACTTTCTTCCTTCTCGGGTGTATTTGRAGATCTTGTATTGCCTTGCCTACGTGAGAGAGGTGGGAGTTGCCTATCTACAGTCCMATATTCCTGAGGCATTTTTGGTGCTCCCGAAGAACCCCATGAAGTCTCRTCTTTTTCATTTTGTCTTGCTAGTGTGGGTTACAGTACTAGAGGGACTAATTCTTCTGCTGTAGACAGGTTTTTTTCTGCTATCTTCTTGTTTATTTACTAGTTTAACGATTACTCGTTTACTAGTTTAACAATTTCCAGGATCTCGAGGATGTTTGCAGGTTTTTGCTCATTTCTCTAGCTGCTGTTGTAGAAAATGGATTCAGTTTTATTTTCCTGCGTTGTAAATGCTATTGCCACAGGATATATTTTGTAATATTTATTGCTTCTGGTGTGTTACTACAGTGAAGCTATATAGATTTAACGCAGTATTATCTTCTAACCCAACTAACTGGATGAATTTTTATGGCCACACAGAAGATGATATTATTGTTTATGCTTTTGAAAAAATATAGATTTTTTCAGCTTCTTAAAATATAAATGGATGGGAAATTTTAACTGTATAATATGGAGGGAAATAACAGTGTAATTGTAATAGTTACAGTGAATGAGATCAACACTGTCTTTCCTGTTTTCCAGCTAAATGCATTGAAATTCTGCAGTTTGGAAATGGATTTGTTATGGATGTCTGCTTATCCTTCTTGCCTGGCAGCGATGGTAAGTAAAGCTGCACATCTTGAATATCAATGCAGGAAGAAAAATCTAAGAAATCCCCCAAACAGATTTTCATTTTGCTAACTCCAGACCTGTGTGCCACAGTTTTTGTTTCCTGTGAAGTCAGCTTAAGCTGATTCTTGTATCTAAAGATTTTCTCTGAACTCTTCTCAGTAATTAAAAACAAAGACTGATTACAGTGTCTTCAAAATGGCATTCAGATGGAGTTGCTTATTTGAACTCYTGAAATGGAATGCTTTAAATCAGGSTAACAATGCTGTAAATGAATGGGATAGGATGATGCTGTTAGTTCCACCTGCTCCTTGTGGTGYTGCTGCACATATTTGTTCTTGTTGTTTGAATTGAAGGACAAAATTCAGAAAAAATCTGAAGGCCTGCWTTGAAAACCATGAGTTCCCAAGCAGTGTTTATCATCTGTTTGTTCAGTCTTAAATTTGAAAAAATTTGAAATGCTGAACTATTTTAACCTGTTCAGTATGGTGTATGTAGGTTTCTACTAACAGAAATGTTAGATTTGTAGGCTGMCACAGACATATTCTTTTTGTACAAATAGGTAGAAGCTTTTTTTGGTAAAGCAGATGTATCCTCAAGCCGGATAGATGTGTTGAATTAAATTTCTGTTAAAGTATCATTAGARTCTTTCACCTGGATGGAGGCCTGCCAGGCTCTCAACTGAAAAAGTGCTAAATTTTCTTACTGTATTTGGAATTTTCAGCTCTTTGCTGCATGYATTCCACACTGATGTGTTGTTTTGATTATATGCCTACAAGCATACCTTTTTCTTTGGCTTTGATAACTCTGGGAGCAATGAAAACTCTATCACAATGTGTTGTCCCACTTGGAAATGTCTGTTTTCAGAGCATGTCTGATACCAAAAGCAGCATCTGTGCCATTAAAAAACATTTACACCTCTTCTTTTCCTGTAAATACACTAATGTGCTTGTTGAGGTAAAGTTAAAAGGCTTGAGGGTAAATTAAAATCATTATCTCAAGTGTGAATATTCTTTGAAGTGAAGTGCCTGTGGTGTCTGAGTATAACATTCACATTGCAAAACAATAGATTATATCTTCATTTAGGATACTGTACTGGTAAGAAAGTCTCACTGTAACACTCTAGAGTAGTGCATCTGTTCAATGTTGAAATCATGTTGTATATAAGAGAAGTAACCATACGTTCTKAAAACACCATAAATTAAAATTATCATATTAGTTCTCACAACTAAGTGTTTCTGAAACTCAAATTGCATGAAACGTTTCTTTGAATGGTGGAATAGCAAGGATTTTGTTTTCTAGAGTCCCCAAAACCAGTGTTGCTTAAAGTTACATTGAGAGCAGGACAATCCTTTWTTATGAACTCTTCCAATCCCAATTCAGATTAGTTATCCAAAGCAGTACAGTACTCCTAAAGTGATAAAGAGTTCTTTATTTTTCTCAAGAACTGAAATTATTTTCAATTTGCACAAAAATTTCATTTTGTGTGGAATTAAAAAAAGATTTCTAGACATTTGCTTTTTTTGTTCCAGTTCCAATACAGATGACCTCTGCTGATAAAATTGCAAAGAAACTGTTTAGATTTTGAACTGTTTCCTGTAGAAATGTTTCCTGTAGAAATATTTAAAGGGGCTTTTAATAAAGCATAGCCAGTKTTTTCTCCCTAAACTTGACCTAGTAGTCCATATAGCTGAGGAGTATGTTAATTCTGAAATCTAAATAAAGTAGCTAAAATATTTTATTAAAAATCACTGCTGATCATTTGTCAGAAACAGTAATCTCTAATGGCAATTTGGAATTATTTAATGATCTTCAGGAAAAAATGATTATGATAAATTTAGGAGTTGCTCAGAAATCTTTACGAAGGCTCAGTTGTCAGCTGCACAGGGATTCAAAGAAGTTTTTCTCTTGAGAACAATCTGGTTTCTTAAGTCAGGAACTAAATACAGAATTACTTTTCTGAAAATCATAAACTACATTTTCTGAAGCATTTATGGTAACCTCTAATTTCAGCAAGAAAAGAAATTTGAGGCTTGCRTTGAAAATGGATACATATGCAATGGATGCTCTAACTTTCAGATGATGTTCCTGATGCCTAGGATTTTAACTGATTGTCCTTGAAAAAAATTATTAAAAAAATTATAAAAAAAAAAATTAACCACTTTTGTCAAGAAGTCAAATTGGGAAGTCTTGATAGACTGCTCATAAAAACCTGAGCAGTCATTTGCAGCTGGAATGCATCTYAAACACTTCTCTGGCAGCCTCTTTATTAAGGAGTTTCTGTACGTTTGCTGTTTAGCCTCGAAGAAGAGCTTTTTGCAGTTTTGATTGCTTGTTTTCTTTTTGCCTTACAGTGTCTACACAAACTCTGCCTCTAAAATGCTGGCAATAGGATTTATTTTTTACAAATTTTGATCAGCTATTTGTCATATAGTCTGATTCTTCCTATGACCTGRATAATTGTCATGATGTAGCTTGGCCTCTGACAGTAAATAATTGTTTCCTCAGAACTGAATTGCAATGGGTGAAAAAAAAAGAGCAAGTGAACTTGGAAAAGCTCTGCTTATCCAACTTACTTTTCTTATTTCCTCTGCAGGGATTTTGTCTTAATCAGATCCAAATTCTAATACCACAAAGCATTTATGTGAAAAACTATATGCTAGTTCACTTTTGCTAGGTATATATTTCTTGATAGAACTTTTTGAGTGAAAGTATTTGCATTTGTCTTCAACAGCAACTAAATCATAATTCTCTCTTTGGTTTTTTTAATTAAAGTTTCACTCTGTTGAGTAAATATGTARTTACAGTAATGGCCCATAAAATGTGTTGCTCAGGAAAGGATGATGTTGTCTTCAAGAACATCCATTGTATTGTGTTTTATGGAAGAAAACATCACTCCTGCCTAATTTCTGTGGACCTGATGACCAGGTCTTCATTCAAAGCAGCTCATGACCTTCAATGCAAAGCAGTTTTTTAGACCTATTAAAGAGAGGAAGAGATGGACGTGAATTGTGACTTAGAGATTGGAGGGAGGAAGCAGGTGATGGAACTATGAGAATATGGAATGTGGCTGAGAAGTGCAAGAGGARCAGTGGATAACTAGGCACAGATTTGGTACAAGTAGAAAGAAGAGATTAGTATAGAGGATAAACATATTATGAACATTCAGGTTGATTTTTGATCTATCCATAGTAAAGATAAAATTATCTATATGAAGGGATGTTATGGAAGCTTTTTTTTAAAGAAGGAGTTGATTTTAGTGAAATTTAGTATCTAGTTTTCTGTCTAGACTTGAGAAATTCAAATGTCTAGCCCTTAACTTWTAAATTATTTCTTCATAGTTTTATACTAAATTTATTTGCTTTTACTGTTTCAGTCCCTAGAAGTAACGCTTCCTCCTTATGACATAAAAAAAAGGAGAGTGGAGTAAGCGTTAACTAGTTTTCCTCACCCTCTTCTATTGRAGAGAAGAAGTAATACACTGCCTAACTTCTCTCTTTTTAACCCTCTCAGACATAACTTTCCCTGGTTTGATTCAATAGACTTACAGGGTTTGTGCACTTTTTAGGTTAGCCAGTGGAAGTCAACTGCTACTCAAGACTTCAGTAGTCTTGAGTGAAAACTTCATTAAAAACTCTAATACTTGAACTTCCTACACATATATGAGCTTGAGGGAAGCTACTCATTTTAGCATCTTAAATATTTATAGATATTATTTGCAGTTAAAATAATTTTTTAGTTCTGTGTTAAGATACTAATTTATTAGACAGCTAATGTAGAAAACAATAAAAAAGTGGTATCACACTTGCCTGTCTGTTAGTATTGTTATATTTCAATATGTTTCTATATTGATTTTTACATTATTTATATTTTTTCATGTCCTAGAATATTAGATCTTATAAAAAATTGAAGACCTTCTTTTCCTTTCTAGTACCAATACTGGCTTGTGGTGGTGATGACTGCAAAATAAGTTTGTTCATACAGCAGAATGGTCAGGTAATTGCAATTTTTGTCTGTTGCTCAGAGCGTTACTGAGTTTTCTGCTTCTTTTCAAATGTGCTGGTGATTTTTTCCAAGTTCTTCATTAAGTCCTTTCTGTCTCTACGTAGCCATTGCATGCAACAACCTTTTTTCAAATAGTTCCTCCATTTTTCTAGGTAATGATGAAATACCCATGCAGAATATTGACATTGAATTCAGTGCATGAAAGTGTTTTTCTTAATTTTTTCCCCTGTGTGAAGATAGCCTGTTGCTATTCCCACTGATACAAAATAGCTGCAACTGTCCTCCTTTATTAAGTATCCAGGATTGAGTTGTTCATATGGAAATGTTACTTTCATTCTRTAAATTCTTATAATAAAACTGTTACGACTCCTGAGGAATTTCTATGTTTGTTGCTAAGTGGGCCCTTTATGCTTGACTGCTTTTGAACATCAAAAAAAAAGTATTTTTAGGAGTATCTGATCTTATAAAAGCACATATTTTTCATGTTATTTGGAAGCTGGCWATTTTTAGTTTTTCATACAGATAAATATTCCTTTTGAGCAGTAGAGAAACATTATGTCCTCTTTTGCATCTGTTCAGAGGTTTTGTTAGATTCTAAAGCATGTGTAATGACTGTTTTCCAAAACAGAGCTYAGCATCAGTTCTTTCCTTCTCTCACTGCCTTAAAAAAACCCTTCAAATCACAAATGGTCTCCCATTGCATCAGTGAAGCTACCATTTAGAACCCCTCTTTGAAACTGGCATATATAGAACCACTTAGTCTGCTGCAATTGCTCAGACACACTCCCTTTAGGGATTAAAGAATAGATACTCCTTAATTCTTTTGGGGTTTTTTTTGAGAGAGATAAAAGCTACTTAATTGATAATTTTGCCTGTTTGTGCTGCTATGTACAGTAATAAGATTTTTTGGTTGCTGTTGTTGCCAGTAAGATAAGTACTTCATCCCCTTCTTCTATGTTTAATGATTTCTTGACCACTGAGAAGAAAAGAAGGGTGCTTGGTTAGATTTGTTTTTTTCTTTTTTCCCGTGTAGCTTGGACGTTATGTCAGTTTAATGAATTCTCTGGGAATTAGCAAAGGCAAAATGCCACTATTGATTCTCAATGTGTTACAGAAAGACTTTTATCTCAGGGACTGTGTGATTGGTTTTTCTCCTTCAGAGTTGGAAATTTGTTTTCTTGTATGATTCAGGTTAACAAACTATATACAGTTTGACTGCCAAAAATGTTCAGAGATACATAACTTATTTTGTCCATTGTTGGCCAAACTTTCTGGTATAACAATAGTCTGCCATTTTAAAAGGCAGTCAGTCTGTGGAGGGTAAAGGACGGTAACTTGAATTAACAAGTTCCCTCTTAAGCTTCATAAGCAAGTTTGTGCTGTCTTTTTTTGGAGGTAGGAAACTTGATTTATGCAAGGGGTGTGCAGTTTTGTTTTGCATGTGTTATTTTTCACAGTTTCAATTTCAGAAAGTATTTTCACCAGATGTTGTGGCAGAGTTGGTGTTCAGAATATCTCTTAAATGAGGTGGGACTTCTTGTTGATGTCTGTCTTAACTTTCCAGAACATCTCTTCTAGCTAAGTGAACTGTCCAGGCCTCAAAGAGAAGAGCCTGTGTTGTGCTTTACAACTATTAACATAATTAAAACATCCTTGCAAGCCCTCTGACATGAATTTCTGCCTAGCTGCTAAATCTAGTTCATCAGGTTCTCAGATCTACTAACACCTTTTTTATGGCTTCTTAGCAGTATTAAAGGTATTTGAAGGAAGTGTTACTATAGCCTTGCCATTTTTTACTGGAACTTGGCATAGGAGAGTGATTAGAATCTTAGCTCCTGTGTCATTCCCTTACTGGTCAGGGCCTGTAGCTCTGTTCAGTTAATTCAGTGACTCTTGTAGAGCACTTCCTTTAGTTAACATCCTGAAAAAGGTTGTTCTGAATATGAGTATAAATGCAGAGGTAGAACATGCATTCATAATAGAGCATTCTTATGAAACTTAAAGGGCACTCACTGTTAGACTGGGAGGGACGATGAGGCATCTTTACTTAGCTTATTCAGGCTACCTTTTGGTAAACTCATTAATTTTGCAGTCAAACTGTATTTATTCATTAAAAACTGCTTGATTTTTAAAACTGAGTGGGCATGCTTTTCATCTTTTGAGACTCCTTACCCACAGATCCTTTTCTGTGTTACATAGTAGAGAGAAAATGAATTCTTTGCTTTTCTGTCTTGTTGGAAGAGAGTATTGATTTATAAAAGTATCCAGGGAAAAATCTTTCAGAAACCATAATATGTCTTCCTGCTAGGGATATAACATCTACAGATGTAGCCTGTGGAGGGCAAGTAAATAAACCAGCAGATTAAATTAGAGTTTTAAACCAAAACATTTCTATTTGAGCTTTGTTTWTCTGAGAAGATGGTGCGCCATGTATTTTGGGTTCCACCCAAATAGTTTGGCAWAGTTGAGAAGTGGAATAGGGGGATGAATCAAAGATAATTCAGGCTCTTTTTGATCTGTTGAGATTAACAGCTGCATAGAAGAGGGGTATCACATCTAGTGTCTGCTGGAGAAAAAATGAGAAGACTTGGACCACTATTGCCAAATTTACCAAACTACTAGCCAGGCTACTAGCCTGGTCCTGAAAGAGATGTACCCAAAGTGTGGGCAGGATTAGTTGTGCAGAGTGTGCTGGGCATGTCCACAGCTTCATTAGTTGTGCTGCCTACAGAACAGCTGTATTCTTTGCTTAAAAGAAAGGAGACCAGATTGCTGCTAAGCAACAATGTTCAGAGATTAGGCTGGGAAAGCCTGTGAAGTAGTCAGACCAGGAGGTTTTGTTAGATTTAACTGTTGGTGCTATAACCTCTTATGTATCCAGTGAGGACCAAGTGGAAACTGAAACAGAGAAGAAATATGAGACTATAAAAACAAAATCTGTAAAAAGAGAGAAGAATGACAGCTCAAAACACTGGTATATATAGAATCTAGACAATAATAGAAACTTTGAATCACCTAAAAGTAATGACCATGTGCATCTGCATGAACCTTTATACTGATTCAATTTTAGAACTGAATACATCTGAAGAAACTGAATATAGGATGCCAAGAGACATAAACTTCAAAGAAAAGGGCAAGAACAATACTAAAAATCCTAGCATAACAGCATGCACTCCTCCTTGCTCAGTTTCAGTCAACAGTTTTAATTTTTATGGGAACCAATATCTTGAAAACTTTTACTGAATCATAAAATCTTAGAATATCTCAAGTCTGAGGAGTCCCATAAGGACTGCTGATTCCAATTCCTTGCTCCTCMTGTACCACCTAAAACTAAATCATGTGACCAAGAATGTTGTGTTCCTCATGCTTCGCTTCWGTATGTGGTAATAGCCCTTGTGTTCACCTCTATTTTCCAGCCACTGTACTGACTCTGCTCACATGGGTGAAGAGTGGAGGATGTTGTTATAGGGATGGGAAAGCAGCATGAGTCCATTTAAGGGACTGGATGCATTTTCAGGGGTTTGGGGCTATGTCTCTWCAGCAGTGGGGCCTCATACACCATCTGGTGCTGGTATTACTGCCATGAGTGAATATGAGGTAATAAAATTCAGCAGCCTCCACCTTAAATCATGTGGATAGGTCAGTGGGTCTATTCAATGTAACCATATAAAAATTAGTACAGACTTCTAGCTGACTATTTAAGTATGCTKGTTCTGCAGCACAAAAGAACTGCATGCTTGACTTCAAGCTAAGTAGTGCCTAAATACCTGTTCAGGAAATGACTTAGAAATCTGGRGTGGTATTAATAATCTCAAAATAATTAGTTTTACTCTTTTAGGGGAAAACAAAAGGCTGCTTTTCTTAATAGATCTCTTTGATGTAAGATGGGTAATTATAAAAAAACCCACACCACAACACGTTGAAAAGAGAAAATGATTAGATGTGTGTTGAGATTAATATTAGGGTCAAGTTTCAGGAGATGCACACACTGTTTTAGTGTTAAAGAAAGAATAAAAGAGAAGGATGTTAGCAACAGTTCAGCCTGAACAAATCTTTCAGTTRGAAAAAAAGTTACCAACTAACCTTGATGACTATAAAATACAGAGCATTTACTCAAAGATCATATAAAGGAATAAATAAATGTGTTTTATCTAYTATCTGAAATATCAATTGCTGAAGATATTTTTTATGTATTGCCAGAAGCATGTCATCTTCAGAACAATCTTTAGGTTGCTATTTCATGTCACTTCCTGGACTGTTCCTTCCTGCCTTTACACATAACCTGTTAGGTGTTTAACATAAGCATCTCTCTGGAATGCCCTATCTGGAAGTGCCRGTGGCTGCACAAGTGACCAGCCAAATGAGGCTTAAGTGGCTGCGAGAACACATTCTTAAGGCCTAAACTTTCTGATTTGGAAGTATCTGATCAGCTTAGTCTGATCATGTATCCTGTTCTGGTCATGTATCTCATATATAGATGGTTCTGYAGTTTTAGGGATGTTTTACAAGGGCATGGAGTTACAGGAAGAGGGGCARTGGCTTCAAACTGAAAGAGAGTAGGTTTACAGTAGAAATTAGGAAGAAATTCTTTACTGTRASAATGGAACAGTAGCCCAGRGAAGTTGTGGATGCCCCATCMCTGGAGCAGCTTGAGGCCAGRTTGGATGGGGCTTTGAGCAGCCTGGTCTAGTGGAAAGTGTCCCTGCTCATGGCTGGAGAGGGTGGATCTAGATGATCTTTAATGTCTTTTCCAAATGAAACCATTTTATGATTGTGACTGMAAATGTGTGATGAGGAGAGGCAGAGTAACACTGACGGGAAGGTGGTTTTGAGGAGTATCAGAAATGTTGGATCAAAGAGAGAGGCACCAATTTCTGAGTATGGATTCTTTTTCATACACATACAAATTTTTCCTTTTTTCTTTTTCCCTGTCACAGATTGGAAGAGAGACCTCAGTTTCAGACTTGTACTCATTTAGTCATAGTTTTAAGTAGGCCTAGGTAAAGGATTTAGTAGAATATAATGCCAGAAATAATGTCATAAGTTATGCATGCTAATGTAGCTGTTTTAACTAGTGTTTTAACTGTAACAGTTACTTCAGACATTGAAATTCAACTTGGAATAAAAAAATGTCATGGAAATAGRGGTATTTCTGGGCAAAGAAAAGCAGAAATGGGTTAAATTCTWAGTAAGGAGTAAATAGTTGTACTTTAGTCAAAATAAAACAGTAATGTTASATATGTTATAAATGAAAATAAATTACTAGTGAAAGTTCTTAAAAGGGAATCCAGACTGTATTTGCATTCTGGTGTTCCTGAGCCCGTGTTCATCATCAGCAGTTCTTGATGTATACCTTCCTTTTTTCAATATTTTGTCAATAAACTTAAGAAACATAGAGTATATTTCCAGTGCCGTAACTGATTCTTATTAATAATATTCTATTATAAATATATAAATATAAATTAATTTTTGAAAATAATGTCAAAGCATTTACTCTTCTTTTTGTGCTTGATTTTACCTGTATTGATTTTCTTCATCATCTGCAGTTATATCCACTTCAAACAAATACAAGAAATTACTTGTCACATCAAACCTGCATTATGTTATTCTTTGTGTACCACAGTAAGCCTGATAAACTTTAAAAAAAATTTAGTGGTGTCACAGGGAGACTGTAGCCTCTTGAAGGTGTGCACCTTAAATTCACCTCCTTTCCTGCTCATATATGGGTTACCGGTGCTTATCCAGTGGTGGCAAAACAAAAAAGGCCCGTCTTGAATCTGTGTGTAAATTACAATCCTTAGTTGTGGCTTATTTTTTTCTCTGTTTCASATAATAGAAGCTATAAATACAAAAGACTTGAAAAAATAAAGCGTATTGCTGATAAGTGCATGGTCATTAGGTGCATTTCTGCGATGTAACAGGAGTTTTTATTCAGTTTCAGAAAACRTTAATACTCCCTGGCCATGAAGATTGGATAAGAGGCGTTGAGTGGGCAGTCTGTGGTCAGTATGTAAGATGAATAAAGTGCAATAGTGGTTTAATGGCAGTCCTAGAGTTTTACCCCTCCAAGAGTTGACCTTGATGCACTGTAGCACCTAAGCTCTTGTGGTTGTGATGTTTGTTTTCCTGRGGTGGTGGTAATTAATATTAAAAATCAAGATGAAACTTTGTATCCTTTTAAAACATTTTTCTTGCTTGTTTCAGGTATGTTTACCTGACTGGTACTTAAATGCAAASAAATTGGGGTTTTAGCAGTTTATCCTGTTCAATATGCAAATGTYTGTATCTGAGTGAGGAAGAGTAGGGGGAAATAGCATGTTCATATTTTCTTTTCTTGCTTCCTCTCCACCCCTTTTTTTTTATTTTTAATTGGGAAATTACAAGGAAAATCTCTTCAGACATTAAGTAATCAAGTAGTTATTGCAATGACACAAAAAAAGGAATTTGAGGATGCTACRAGACTGGAGAAAAAAAAGGAGGAAAGGAGATTTTGACAAGTATTGAGACTGATAGAATTCCAAAAGCCAATGCCCATAAATAGAAGCACTGTACATGTTATATGTATAACATGTACAGTGCTTACCTTATCTTCCACATCTTAAAATCATGGACATATTCCTAGTGTGTTATAAAATAGTGGAGAATTTGAATTGTASTAGGGAAATTTGAATTTGAATGGTAGGGAAAGTGAATTGATGTTGAAATAAAACYGAATTTTTTTATGATACTGTGTACAATAGGAAAAATTGGGATAATGCTGCTAGGTGCATGTGTGGAAGGATGGTAGGTTAGTCATGGCAGTGATTGCAGTGAAAATATGGCTCTATTRTTTTTTTCTTCTTTTTCTGAAAACAAATAGGTGAAGACCTTTTCTTAGCAAGCTGTGCTCAGGACTGTTTGATAAGAATTTGGAAAGTATGTACAAAATTAAAGCAGCTTCCAGAAAGTGATGATGATTCCATAAAACTGAAAGAGAATGTTTTTACTGTTAAAGGTAGGTAACAGCTATAAAATTCTCTGGCACAACTTTTCRTTTGTCTATCTTTTCATGGTTCTGGGGAAGCTTACAAGCTGTTTGTTTTGTGTTGACTGCCTTATTTTTAGCTGTTAAGAAAGCAGACTTACTGTTGTAAAGCCAAAAGTTAATGATATATTACACTAAATGGTAAGTCAGTGAGAGGGCTTAATACCAACATRGGTTGTTATTGTTATACATATTCCAAATGCAATATGTAGGACACTTATTTGTCTGTGGGAGAGAAGCTGTTCTGTAGTTCTCCARTTTAATAGCTTAGCTTTCATTTTCTTTTGAATTCAATTAATTAAAAGGTGCTGCTGTAACTTAAAGATTAGAAAAATACTGCAAATAACAGATAAGTATGTGCAGGCTTACTTTATGGTCATTTAATGAGCTGTTTAAGCACAGTAACATCAGATACTTGCATTGCTGACATTGTAGGGTAAATGGTTTGGCAASCTAGTTAATATAATGAAGGTATGTGTAGAAAGCACTCATGATACTTCCTGCAAATCCTGATTCCCTGTTTGAAGTATCTTAATGCTTGTGTTTGCAGTCATTTGAAGATGCAAATATACGTAAGAGTATGCATGGTGCCAATTTAGGGCATTTATTTCAACACTGCGTGAGAGTTCTGCAGGAATTCTGAGACCCTTCTGAGGCAATACACTGACCTGTGACCAGAAATCTGATCCTCAGTGCTTGTGCCAAAGTAGGATTTCAAGGAGCTCTTCAGTGTCAGGAAGCTTTTGAGATGTTGGTAGATGTTGAAAGCGTTGATTATTTTCACTGAAGATATCAGAAATGACCTRGTCTTTCTTGGCTTTTAGAAAGAAATATGCTTTTCTCTGATTTGTGGTAGATACTGACACGTCATATGCAGTTTCTTTGGAGTCTGTGTTGGCTGGTCATGAAAACTGGGTGTATGCAGTTCACTGGCAACCTTCATTTTCCAAAGGTAAAAAGATATCAAACACTTACCARTGTTAAGTGTCGTATACATAGAGTACAGTCATGTGTCTTTGTATTGTGTTTGCATGTTCAATTGTTCCTGTAGAGATGACAGTCTTTAAATTCTGCAAATAACGTTTTATGAGTAGATTCCTGGAGTATCAGTTTTTCTCAAGCATGTAACTTTAGGCATTAGTGCAGACTCCCATTGAAAGTGTTATTTATAGTTTAATTTTACATTTTGCTCTAGTATTTATCTTTCTTTTAAAATCCTTAAATTCTGACAGCCTTGTTTGCAGTACTGGTTTGCTGTTATGTATCTGCCTGACATAAGGGAAGGAGATTCTTGAATTGACATTGCACAGTCAGAACACCCTTGACTATTTGTACTGGCAAAGGTGTCTTTTTTTCTGATATATTTTAGAGTTACTGATGGCAGGTGATTTCAGCAGTACAAAGAACAGCTTTGCTGGTGTATACAACACTTGAACAGCAGAGTGCCATTAGAATGTCAAAATACACTTAGTGAAAGACGCAGGACTTGCTTTAAAAATATTGGTTTAGTTATCTGGTCCTTAAACTTTTCTCTTTTTTTCTAAATTAGACACCAGTAAAATATTTAGCCTTTTAGAACAAGGTTTAGGCACAGTGTAGGCCTGTCAGCTTTGTACTGCAATCTGAAAACTGTCCTGTTAGACCATGAAGTTTTCCAGGTGCTTCCATATACATGAAGCTTGTATATCCTCTGCTTCTGTTCTGTGGCCTGCCCAGTGCTGGGTTCCCTAAAATAGATTTTCACTAGAGGCAAACTGATCTGAGGGACACATTCTCAGTGCAGAAGGTAAGGTGGGAAGTCTGTTGCTGACATATAACCTCATGAGATGCCTGCCAATATCTCTTTATTATCAAGAAAAGTTCCTCAGTGGTTTTCCTACAGGTTTTACAACTGGTGATGAACCAGCTCCCTCTTTTGCATTCCGTGTTGGGCTTTTTTTCTGGAGTGTTTCATTGCGTTCTGGGGAGCAGTCCTGAGCTACTGTATGTGCTACAGGGTGCTAGAGTCTGCTGAAGTCAGTAGCAAGCCTAACAATTTGGGAAAAAAACCCAAATAGTAAATACTGGGCAATTATTTTAAACTGTAAATGGCTCAGTAAAGACTTACTTAAGGAATGGAACCAAGAACTGCTGTGCATTCTCTTTGTGAAACTCTAGCTTTTCCTCCGAATTATATTTAATTCAATATAAGTTTGGAGTGAGAAAACTGGAATATGGTTGTTCTCATGTATGTGTTTTACTTTTTCTTTGGGTGATTATGGCTGAGAATACAATATCTCCTAAAGAATGCTGGGCAAGAATGTAGAGCCTGTAAATTTGGCATATAAGAAATGCATTGCGTGTCTCTGATGCTGAACAATTTTTTAATGTGTTTATATTTCAGTATTACCTAATTTCTTCAGAACATATGCTCCTAGGTTGTAGGGTAATCATTTTCCTTGTACTGTAGATGGCAGCATTCAACAACCAATGAGGATATTATCTGCATCAATGGACAAAACTGTGATCATCTGGGAACCTGATAAAGAATCTGGAGTCTGGCTAGAACAGGCAAGTGTCAGTCTTTCTCACAATATGTGCTGTATGCAAGTTACGTTTCCATCATGTGTGTACTGTAGGGAGCAAAAACTCTCTAAAATTCTGGCAGAGAAAGGCTAAGTGTTTTCTTGCAAARATACTCATTCTGATGCTCTGTTGTGAGTAAAACTGTATTTTAAAAAAGGGATACAATATGATTTTTATTGCTTGTTTGTTTTCTTATTGCTGTACTGGGGAGTTTATAAGGGGTGCTTGTGCTCAACTGTCATTCAGAATGTACAAGGCAGGGGCTGCATAGTAATGCATGCTATATGCTCCTGGTAAGAGGAAGAAACCCTCCTGAACTATTTGCAGTTCACCCTTGTGGGAATGTGACCTAAGCAGTTACCACAAAGCAGCTGACATGCAATTCACAAGCCTGATTTTACTCACAGTAACTTGGTTGTGTCATTAAGTTTTTCTTTCATTTGAACTGAATACTCATGTGTCACTCATGTAGTATTCTGAAGGCTGTTCTGATGTGGATCATCCTAAATAAACAAGTAGTACAACCATATTTCTTCAGTGCTTTGATTGATGTCTTTTCAGTTGACCTGCTTTTCCAAATTGCAGTAGTTCAGTTGAAGATGTTTTTGTTGGGTTATGCCAGCCATTGTTTGAGGTCTTTCCTGTCACAAAGAAAGTTCCAATTGTCTCTTGGGTGAAAAGATGGGAATTACAAAAGGGTATTTAATTTTCCCTCTATTTCATTGAAAAATTCTGATGCCTTTGTGCTTGAAGTAGAAATTAGTTCATAAAAGGGCAATCACATAGAGGTGCCATTTGATGTCCCTAGGTGTAACAGGGAGTTATGGCTAAATTCACAAGCTTCTAAAAACAGGTTGTGTAGTAAAGCTTGTTGCAAGTTGTGATTCTTTAATTTTACATTCTCTTTGCATTGGTTTTACCACAAATGTGTAGCTTTAAGTTCAGATTAGACATTTTAACTGCAAAAATCCATTTTGCATCATGAGAGGAAAATCTGAGCTGGAAGCCTGCAGGGAGGAAGGGCACAAGGGGAACATCCCAGTTTCTCTCTTTCATCATGATATGATGAACGAGATGTCTTCAGAAATTCATTCCCCTGCTCAGAGGTGAGACTAGAATTCTGCCTCTAGCATGGCATGTCAAAGTCTCTTCAATATGAGTGGTATTTTTTTTGAATGAGTGCTAATAAAACTGAACTACTAGTGCAGTGCCATTTAAAATGGGACATTGGTTCATTTTGTTTTGGTCTTAAAAGAGGCTGTATAGGAATAGGGGAGTTGAAAGCTGGAAAGAGTTCAAGACATAATGTCAAGTTTTATTCAAGACATAAGACCAAATCAAGAAATTGTGGTCTTATGTCTTGAATAAAACTTGAAAATGTAACTTTATTAATCTTTTAATAAAATTATAAAAGTGGAGGGGCACTAGAGTAACTGTAAGGCCTGTGGGTATGCATGTGTGCATATGTGATAAGTCRTAAGAGAAGCGCAAGACAGAGGCCAGAATATGCCACAGAAGGAGTGTGGATCAAACTGCAGCTATTCATGGAAAAACAGGGAAGTGAAAGTATGCTACGGAATTATAGGTGGCCTTTGAGTCCCAGTAAAAGATATGTAGAATATGTAAATATGTAAACATGTCTCAGAAATTAAAAGAAAAGGGGGAAATATAGTATGTATTGTATAGATGGCCATGCCCTGATGAGTCCTGGTTGCTCTTGATGGGCTGCAGCTGTGATGTCCTTCAGTGGGCTGCAGCTGTAGCTAGTCAAGATAACTGGGATAAAAGRGGGTGGGTTGGCCAGTCAGGGAGAGCCTGGAAGGAGTCYTGACTAAGAAGGAATGATCTGCTGAAGAAGAAGTCAGTGCTGTGAAGAGTTGCCCCCAAGAGAATACCGAGAAGATATGGGAGTCTAGAAATATGAATACAACAGGGAATCTTGGAAATTAAGTAGGAAAAAAAAAAAAAGTACTTGGAACTACTGTTTCTTTGGATCATTTTCCTTAATTGTGCAACAGATGATAAGGAACTGTTGCATCCAACAAGCTGGACTGAAACACAGAACGTTTGGGTTTGCATCTAATCTATTGCAGTGTTTTCTTTCCCTTGGGGGAATCCTATCTTGAGATGAATATGGAGGGAGGCTCCATTCAACTGGCTCACAGCTTTAATTCCCATGACATTTCAGTACTTAACTTTGCAATTAAAATATTCCTSGAATGTGTTTGTGTGTGTAATGTGAACTTTTGTCTAGAGGTACTTTTTCATCTCACAAAGTAAGAATGATTTTGTAGGAACAGAAGGCCATTTTCATGTATATTTCACTTCTGTTCATTAATTTAGGTACGGGTAGGTGAAGTGGGTGGCAATACTCTTGGATTTTTTGACTGCCAGTTTAGTCCAGATGGTTCGATGATCATCGCTCATGCTTTCCATGGAGCACTACACCTTTGGAAACAGGATACAGTTAATAAGGTACATTGGTTTGTTTGTTAGTAGTATTACTTAAAAGAATTGTACTTTTAAGTCATTTGAGGTAAATTTCTGTTGTTAAAACTATTATTCTGTTATTGTGTAAGAGTATAATTTAAAATTAGTGATTGAAATAGTCCTTTTCTGAATGTAATATTCTGTAGGAGTCTAATTCCTGCACAGAAGGAAGGTTGAAGTCCTCCAGGCTCTAAACCCTGTTTCTTACCTGTTGGGATCATGAAGTTAGTTGAATAGCTTGAACTCCTTTGTTGTGCTTTATTCACAGCTGAACAAATAACACGAGTTTCAGATGGGAGCAATACATCAGTACTTTTGTCTTTTCAGCCTCTCTTGAGTTCTAATAATTTGCTATTTACCAATATCTTTCTTACTTTCTTAATAAGCACATTTATAGTTTTATTTTGCTTAGAGTATCCCAACCAGTCAAATGAAAAACTCCTTACTTCTTTGTGGAACTCTTCTCATAGAAAGAATGGACTCCAGAAGTTGTGATTTCAGGACATTTTAACAGCGTAGAAGATGTGAAGTGGGATCCTGAAGGAGAGTTTGTCATCAGTGTCAGCTTTGATCAAACTACAAGGCTCTTTGCTCCATGGAAAAGGAAGGAAGAAACAGAGGTATCATCTTCAAAGATTTTGTGAGTGTGGTTAAGGGGGATTGGTCAGTCCTGAGTTTGGAATGAGTTGTGTGAATATAACTCAAACCTTAAAGTTCCCCAAGCGATGATCTGTTTAAAACTGCTTGGTTTGGTAATTGAGTATGTGCYGTTTTCACTTTAAAAATATTAGTGGCAGAGTTTTTGCAATCACACAGTGTGATTGCAGTTCAATCCCGAGTCCGTGTCCAGATTACCTTCAGTAAGTGTTCTCCCAGAGTCTTGGAAAACAGGCTCTGCAGTAATTCAGAAGGAGGAATACATGACTGGTACTGATAACCACTTATTGCAGTGTTTAACAATTGGCTACGCTGCTGCAGGTAATAATAAAGAAACTCAACTTTGATTGCGCTTTTTTACATGAACTTAATCTAAACAAAGTTCTTGCTGTATTTTTTTATATTAATTTGTTAATGACTCAGTTTTACTAGAATGATTATCTGAACTACATGAGTGCAGCTGATGCCTGTTTTAACCCCCAGCCATCAACTAAGGACCACACAGCTGCTTGCTCACTCCTCCTGCATTGGACTGGGGGAAGATCTGTGTATGAATGCAGAAGTTCCTGTTTCTCGTTTCTCATGAACTTTTCTCCTCTRCAAATACAACCTTTTCTGGCAGAACAGTACCAATATTCCATTCAGGAAACTGGCAGAAACTAGACTGACTGTAGTCATATAAGGCCCTGTGCCATTGGTTGGGGAGGCTGTTATAGCCGTCTTATCAAAGCTTCTGTAATGTAGATCAGTACAGGAAGTCTTATGTTTCTGAGAGAGTGAATTTGCCATAATTTCTTTGATTTCCTTCTTCCAGGCCACACAGGAGTGGTGGCAATCCCATTTCAAGAGCTGCGTTTTGTCTTGTGTTGTAGGAAGGATATTTCCAGTTTCCTTTCATGCTTTTTATCCTAATCTCTACTCARGAGGGTACATTAAATATATCAAAACAAAGTTCAAGACTAGCATGTGATGTAAGTTGGCAGCATTCAAGGGTTGTCAATGTCACTTTCTCTGACCTACTGAAGTACCACTCTTTATTATGTGTGCTGCTTGCTAACTTTTAATCCTGTCTTCTGAAAGAACTGATCTTTGTGTGATTTACCTGCACAGCTCTCCCTGAAACTTTTGAATCAATCAATTTAGCAGAGTGATTGCAGTCTTCATATCTAAATATGGCATGAACTGAATTCTTGTACTTTGACTTCCCGCTAATTTGACCAGGTGTAAATCTAAGTAGTTTCAGTATTTGCTGCTGCATGAGGTGTGGGAGAAAGCCTTAGCATCCTTTTTGGATGGATGAAGTGGAGGGTTGGGATAGAAATGGGTCATTTGAAGAGATTTAATGAGGACTTCTGAACCCTGGAAAAGTTTTTAGTTCTGCTGCTCATGTACTTGCATAACACAGGCTTTTAAAATGCCTTACTTTCTTTATCACATTGAGTTTAGCATCTGAAAAATTACAACAGGTGACATCTGATGTTTGCCTTAACAAAACACAATGGATGTTTATGGAAAGTTAGTATTGCAGCTCATGCTTTTCCGTATGAAAAGGAAACGAAGTGTGGAATGCAAATAAGTATTCTTAAAGTCTTAGTTCTGATATCAGAATATCAGAAAAGAGGGATAGCCATCACCTTCAATTTGTCATGCAAATTTCTAGATTCTTCTGGAAGAAGCTTATTGCATGACTTATATAGCCCTCTCTTTGTTTGAGGTTTTTTTGTATGCAAAGATGTACCCAGTAAAGGGTAAGAAGGGCTTGTTGTGCTGTTTGATTTTATCTTTTTTTAAGAATGCATGCCTTTTTCCTTACTGAAAAATAATCAAGCCCTTGTGAAATTATGAGGTTTTGTAGGATGTCTCAAATTCCCATTCAGGTCCTGTCAGAAACTTCAACATTCAAAACTCAATTGAGTTTCTAGGGTGGCATGTGCAGTTTACAGTCAATATATTGCCTTTCCTTACACTCATATGRTATCTAGTCTTGGCTACAGGCATTGGAATACTGAAGTAGTCTAAGTTATTTTAATTGTTTCTGGTTCTGCTAGCTCTTAACTCAAAAGTACACACTGGATTTTTCCAACTGAAGTATCATCTGAGTGAAATAGCAAATGACACTTAGAATCTATTATGGTTTTGTCAGTTTTTTGCAAAGCTTCTATTAAATGGTCTCACTTGAATAAATTATTTAAAGAAAAGAGGGATGTAGGAACCTTGTAGCCTGCTGACAGCAATGCTGCTGTTCTTTGTGAAAGACAGATGAAGGAAGCAGGATAATTATCACTACTTTTCTTAGGTCTTTCAGACCTACAGTCTTGGAAGTAGTAGGATACAAACCTCTTTTTGCTTAGGCAAATTATGTTCTATTCCTGACTGTCTAGCATGAAGTAGTCACAGTAAGTGCCTTAAACACATCTCTGCAGGGACAYAGTTTACTAATTACAGGAATGGTTTGGTGGAAAAAGAAGATTCAACTGATGTATGTGAGCACCAGTTTTATGCACATCAGTAGAAGGCTGCTCTTAACTTTGTGTTAATAAATTCAGCAAGTAGAGTAGTGGTGCTTTTTTGGAACTCTAAATTGCGCTATTTCTCTGTTTAAGAATTGMGTTTTCACTGTGTGTCTGCTCATTTTTAGGTAACATGGCATGAAATTGCCAGGCCTCAAGTGCACGGATACGACCTGCGCTGTCTGGCGATGATCGGCCGGTTTGAGTTCGTGTCAGGAGCAGATGAAAAAGTGCTTCGAGTTTTCCGTGCTCCCAAGAACTTTATTGAAAACTTCAGTAACATCACTGGTATCCCAATGGAGAAGCTCTGCTCCCGTGTAAGTGGGCTACAGCAATGCTACATGAAGAGAATGCTGTTAGATGTAAAATAAATAATGCTTCAGAAAATGTCGGATTGCACTAAACTTTGTAAAAATTCTTTTAGTTGTGTTGAAACTATAACCTCATTTTCCTTTCTCTTCTGCTTGCTTACATGTGTGTTGTTTCATATGTATTTTTCTGGTGTTGTTATATGAAACAGGTTCTATTTGAAACCAAACAAGACCTTGTGTCAAAAGATTGAAAAGAGTGTGGGTAACTTTTAGGTAACTCAAACCAAAGCAGACCACTGTACACTCTTGGGGATGAAACAAACAATTAAGCCTGTTGATGTATTTCCCCTTAATTTAAGGGTGTAGTAATCTTGCCTACTTCTAATTATTGTTGTGTGGTTGTGTGTTGGTATTGCTATTTTTTTTTTTTTTTGCAATTGCATGCTTGGAAAATAGCATAAAGATTTCAGCACTAGTTCTTGCTTAGAAATATTTATAAATATGTATTTACTTTATTTCCTCTTGGCATTGGAAATTTTCTTTACATTCTAGTTCTTAGTTATGGGTATGTCAGCTGTCCTGTGCTGCTATCCTTTGTTTGTTCCCCATTTGCATTAAGGTCTAATTCTGATTTTGTCTGCATTTTGTGGAGCAGACCTCATTCAAGATAGTTGCCTCTGTGCAGTGCCTTGCATGCTCTTTGGATATCTCACTCAAAAGCAGTGTTTCTGTGCAGTTTCTCAGAGATGGATTAGCCTTTCCATTTAATTTAACAGTTGAAATATCTGGGATAGAAATAGAATCATTTTTGATAGCAAGAAGTTACCTAAGTAGCCTCTTAGTGATTTAATTCCACAAGACTTTGTAAGCATTTGCATAATGACCATTGTACAAATAACACTGTGCTTTTATAAGGGTGGCAGATGTCATTATTTTACTTTATTTAGACTTTTCTTATTGGCTCTTCCTCTGAGTGCTGTTTTTTGATTGATATCATAAAGTGTTTCACATGGGCTTTGGTTAAAGAGGAAGGCTTTATGAGCTGTAATTATACAGCTGCTTTTAAATAGCTTTCTTGAAATTGTTTTCTGTGAAAGCTTTTTATCACTAAAGTGGGGAAGCTTTTTCTTAATGTGGCTTAAATGCCTTCCCCAAAAAAGTATCTGTAACCAAAAAACAGTTTTATATTCTAAAAGGGTTGAATAGGATTATATTTAGTTCAAATCCATTGGATTGTATTATACTTTGAGTTGTAATGAGGAACCATTTTTGTTTTAGAGTCCTTATGCTTGTCTGGGTCTCTGGTACATTTTCTCATCTAATTATGAACATTTAAGTACATTTTAAGCTGTTACCTAAAATATTGATTTAATTCAGTAAAAAAGTCTCTCTTTGAACTTTTCTGGTGCCATAAGGAAGTGGGGTTTACAGCTATTAAATTTTTTTTTATCTCTACACAAAGGTCCCCAAGTTCACTTACCCTTTCTAAACTTTTACTTTTTTCCTATACCATTATGGAAGTATTTTCTGTCTGATGATTTGTCCTTTCCTTGTGCTGCTTTAAACAGACATGTATTCCAGCCACATCTCAGTACTATTTACTGAGCTGTGTTTCAAGTTGTGGTCATAGGCAGTCACCCTCTGTTCTCTTTTCCAGAATGCTGCTTTATTATTTCACTTCAGAACAACGATTTCCCAGTTCTATTGTGTTAAAAACTGCAACTCTCTCAGTTAATAGATTAATTGTCATGTATGTGCTAGAATAAACATAATTGTGGAAGAAAACCTGCAATTAGTGTTGAAGAAAATCCTTGAGCTGGAGCCTTAGAAAAGTGCTTTTTTGTTGCTTTTGGTTTTGGTTTGGTTTTTTTTTTAGTTCTCCCCTTCCTGCCAGAGTACTGGTTTTTGTTTTGTCCAGGGTATGTTCTAGACAAGAGTTTTTCAAAGTGCCCCCTTCACTTCTCTAGGAAAGTAGCTCTAGAAACTCTCAGGGATTCCTAAAGCTGTGGCCTTTGAAATCCAAGCCTATGTGACAATCTGTGTGTAACCTTTCTTTTTTCTTTAATTCAGCAGTCATCTGATCTTCCAGAAGGTGCAACTGTGCCAGCTCTGGGATTATCCAATAAAGCTGTTTTTGAAGGTATTGCTAGTGAGAAATAATGGTTGTGGTATTTCATGTGGAAACTTTATTCAAGGAATTGTTTTAGTGTATGTATTAGGTCTGTAAGTGTAGACTTGACTGCAAGTTCAGAATCTAGAAATAAAATCATGCAAAGTGTTTATTTCTTTGCTAGCACCTAAACGTTGTGTTTTAAAGTAAAAAACACAAGTAAGAAAGAATTAGTTAGCCAACAGTAGCTAATATCTTGGAGAGGCAGTGGAGATTACATTGTGGAGGAACAGGGAAGGAGGGACAGACATCTCCCTAGAATGATAAAAAGTATTTTCCTGACCCTGGGAATGAGACCAGGGATCTGGTTTTCATAAAGTCTCTGGTAAAAATGCACTATAGTGGAATGTACAAATTAGGTCAGACCTGTTGTTTTTTTTTTTTTTCTTTGCCTAAAACTTTTTCAGAAGGTGTGATCTACAAAAGGAAGCATTTTAATAAGCTTTGTCTCCAGTGTCTTCAATGGCAATAAGCCAAATTTTCCTAAATAATTTGAAGAAAAAAACCAGCTCGGTTGTACTTGAAATAACTTGTAAAATATATTTTGGCAAAGTTTTTTTCTCCTGCTAACTCATGAGTTCTTCCAATCAGATGGGAAACAAAACCTCCTTCTTCTAGATTATTGCCACACACAGAATAACTAATTTCCATTGATTTTATGTGGCCCAACCAGAGGCAGTTCGATGAATAGAACTTCCCTGCATCATCCACCACTGCTTTCACAGTGCTGGCAGCATTGGTGGCTGAGGGTAAAACACCACAGATGTGATCTCACTTACTCTGCAGAGGAATCTTCCTAGTGATCAGATAGTGGTCTCAGATGAATATTCCTCATTTCATTTTCAAAGAGGGCAAAGATGGGATGAATGAGAAGATAGTCTTTGCTTTGCTTTTTCYGTACCTTCTTTTTGAAACTGCTGTGCTTGAGAGGTACATTTGGCAAAAAGGTAGATTCTGTCTGAGAGGAGCTGTTCCCCATCTCTGTATGTTTTTCTTAATACCTTCACGAGGAAGGACAGAGTTGAATTTTAACTTACAAGTAATTAGTTTTGGTTACCTCTGATACTTTTGCCTAAAGATAAGGACTGAGCCCTCAGCATTTTTGCTGAAGTTTGCAAGTTGTAGCTACACTTGCTCAATATGGGTTTTCATTTAGTGATTTACATCAAATTTAGGAACTCATCACTTGTATCAGATTTTTGTCTTAAACTTTTTCAAATACAGAAAGAAAGGTTTAACACTGGGGAAACACAGGTTGAACTCTGGTGATTGTTTTGCTCAGTGAAATTCTTTTTAGGAATCTCTGAAAGATTGTGCTGATGGAGAGAGGTCTGTTTCAAAGTGAAGGTTAGGTTATTTTTTTCAAATCTMCTCGTTCTCATATGCACTATAAGCTAGTTAGCTTCTAGTATTCATATTATTGTAATTCTGCAAGCAGAGAAACCTAGTTTCAACTACTTTTAAAAAATATAGATGTTTTTTACTTGTATAATAAATCCTCATATTTTTCCTCCTTTCTAGTATGTTCTCTAGCTAATGAAGTCCTTATTTTAATAGGAGATATGGCTGTTCAACCAGATGACGATGAAGAATCATTTAATACCATTTCAAATCAGTATCCAGAGATTTATTTTCAACCCTTGATCCTTACAGGTATGAGAGTTATTTCTGTTATAGGTAATAGAGAATGAGGTTCATTGAATATAAACTTGAAGCATTATTTAGCTGAATTGAAAAAATCAAATTTGAATAGGCTGTACAAATCTTTTTTAGAGCCTCCACCAGAGGATCACTTGCTGCAGAATACCTTATGGCCTGAAATTCAGAAGCTGTAAGTTTTATTTTTCCTTTTCTTCTTTGTTACAAAATTTCCAGAAAGCTGTTGCAACATCTTAATGAAGCCTAGTCTTGTCATTTGACTTTGTGTGTGCTGTATTGCTTATAAAATAAATAAATTATATATCTATAAAAATTAGGAAACAGTGAAGAAAATGGCAGTTAGAATTGATGTGCCACAGTTTTATTTTAGTTCATTGTTTCTCCTTAGAGCCTTGTCTATACTGAAGGTCTCTCTGCGTAAGRAGCTTTGTGCTACTTTCCACTTTATGGCGCGGGCTTGCAGATGTGGTGTGGAAGTAGGGGCTGAGGCATCAATGGAGGAGCTTGCCCCTAACTCCTGTCACAGTTGTAAGGTGCAATAGATGGAGCCAGCAGCCAAATTAGTGTGTCTAGTGCTAGAGCAAAGTGGTAAGTGTTGAGTAAGATGGTTGCAAGGCTGGTTTGAGTATTGAATGCTGACACAGTGGCTGTCACTTGCAAAGATAATGGACTTATGTGGCCATGATAATTGTTTTGAGGTTGCAGGGTTTTAGAATTCTTCAGCTATGTTTTCTTCCTTTTCTGAAATTCACAACAATTTTCACATGATTTGTGCTTTAAGGATCCCAGTAACATGAGGCTATACTTTGAAAATCTTTTAAGTTCTAGTATCAAAGTATAGCACAAAGAAATACAATAATCTCAATCTCTTGTGGGTTTATTTATCTGAATCTCCTGAAAGGAGTCTTAGACTGGAACAAGAAGATTGTTGAGCCTTTGCTGATGGTTAAAGTCACCACTTTTGTCGGGAAGGAATGTTACAGTTACATTACCAGTTTTGTGAGGAAGGAAATAAAAAGCTTTGGGAAAATGCTATGCAGCTTGCTTCATTGGACTAAGGGGGAAGTTCTGTGGGAGATCATCTTTATGTTCAATTGGGCAGTAAATCTGATTTGAATGCTTTTAAACTCTGTTACTGTGTTTGTACTCAAAAATTATTTTAGGAGGAAAATCAGTGGATGTTAGACCATATCTGCAYGTTTTGTAATTTCTAACTGTTACTTTAATTGTTTCTTCTGTGCGTTCTATGGCTGCTAATGCACTCACATAAGTAGATTGGTAAGGGATGTTTAAGTAGTGGAAAGGAGCCAAAGCCAAAATTCTTCATCATTTGCCTTTGACATTTCACAAAGTGTAGTGGGACATTAATATTTTATACTCTGCTATGGGAGTACTGCTTATCTGCCTTTATATCCTGCATTCATTAAAATAACTCTGTTTTATGACAGTCTTCAGATGACTTTTATCTGAGCAGTTTTTTCTGGTTTTAGAGACACAGCTAATGATATAGATCATTTTATGCAAGAGCAACAAGATGTAAAGCATTCACAGACTTTCAGATTTTTTGGTCAGAGTAATCTTGAAAGAAGTAACATGAAATCACATAATGTAGATTTCAAGTTGCCATAGCAGCAGAAGAACAGTGTGAGGCACTGACTTGCTAAAAATAGCTTGTTTGTCATTGACGTTTTTGTATTCCTAGCTCTAACTTGACACCAAATTTTGAAGAATTAGTGTTGGGTTTTGCAAAGTGTTGGCTTGAGGAGGTTTTAGTACAAAGAACTGGCTGAATTTTTTACRTAATATAATAACTTCAAAAAAATGGTAAATCTTGTGAGAATAWGCTAATCTTTATCTCCTTGGAAAATTATCATGCAGCATGTTGAGATTAAAGCTTCAGTGATGAAATAAATATWTATGTTTGTATATATGTACATTTCATGTAATACACTTGGAAGTTGGAAGAGATCCTTTTTGACACTAGAAAATTACTGTATTCATTTGTCTGGACGCTTGAAAGTCCATTCAGTCTGCCTGTGCATTAAAAAATGCTGTGCATTGTACAATGCTGAGGCAAAATTGCCAGTGGTTGAAAATATCATTTCATTATTCATTCATGCAGTTACTTCTCTCCATTGTGAACYTTTATTTGGTGGTGTGCTATGTAGTGAAGAGATCAGATTTTGTTTATGGGATGAGAGGATGGGACTGTATAGTAGCTCCAGTGCTGTCAAGGCTCATATACACTCCGTTGAAACAGCAAACATCTCCTGTTGCCAATAGCTTAATTCTCTTTACTGGAGACAGCAATGGTCTGTACAGCTGCTATGTACAGGTCTGACCTAAGATAGTCCTGCTCATATAACTTTGCAAGAGAAAATATTTTATATTTTCTGTTAATTTGGTAAGAATGGTTGCARTTTGACATTTCAATTTAGCAAAGAAGCATTGCATGGAGAAGCTTGAAATCAGCTGCTCTTCAAATACCACTTTTAGGAGATTAAAACCATAACAACTGAGGATTTGTTTCACAGGTTATTTTCCCATCATTGAATTTCAGGAAATTTATACTTTYGAGACAATAAATATTTTTTAATTTTAGAAAATTGGCTTGCAGTGGTTTTCACTACAAAACAGTCTCCAGGAATGTGTTTTAAAAGTAAGCATTATGATAAAACTCATGCTGGTGGCAAATTAAGAGTAAGACATGCAGTAGTACCTTCATCATTATAAGACACACTCAGATTTGCAACTTAACATTTCAATTAGGGGTATACACCAGTTCCTCTCCCTGTCAAAAGGTCCARGCACAGTTACATTTTATAAAAGCCATTCATTCCCAGTGTTCAGACATTGCTTTGGCAGTCTTTTGATGGGATATGCCCAGCGATGATGCTTTGGACTCGGTTCAACAGATCCAGACAGTAATTTGTCATTTAAGGCTGTTCTGGCTGCARGTGAAATCCCATGAACATCAGTCCCATGTAAGAAGTTAACACTGCTGACCAAGGAGTTTATTAAGAGAACTGCCTATCTTTTCAGATCTAGGAGAATCACAGGAAACCACCCCACCCAACTGGTACTGAGCTGATACGTGTTTATATGTTACATGTCCAATTTTACTTCCAGTCTTTTTTGTAACTGATTTTAATTTGTGTTRGTCTGTATGGAATTTCTCCTTATTAGTTAAATACCAGTCTGGAAATGTGAGCTTGGATTTCAGAACTCATGTGAAGACTGATTAAAAAATGTATTTCTGGAGAAGGCTAGAAATTTTGTGAGTTTTGCTGAGGTCTTTTCCTTTTCCAACATGATGCTTGTCTTTTAGATCAGAAATCTTCTTGCAGTATTTCACAGAATRGGCATCCTTTGACTGTGTGTTTGTGGCATATTTCTTCAGTGGTTTTCAAACAAGTGGCTTATGATTTTTATTGATAGTGTTAAAATAGCTTTTTAAGAAAATAAGGATACATTAAATGCTGCTTTAATCTGCTTTGTTAGTCATTAGGGTGGCTTTTGCAGTGCTGATGCTTTAAGACTATGGAATGGGCTGAAGAGATTTTTCTGTAGCCAGCTTCTAATAGAAAAAATTGTGCAGATGTTTAAACTGAAAACTGAACAAAGTATTTGRGATGTAATACAGAAACTGTGGAGAGAAGTTCCTGGCAGGTGCCTTTCATCTTTGAAAAGGGATTTAAATTAATATAACAACTTTGATACATACTGCAAAAATGATTGTGATGTGTTAAATTTCTTTTCACATGTATTTCAGATATGGACATGGATATGAAATTTTTTGTGTTGCTTGCAATAATTCAAACACTCTAATTGCCTCAGCATGTAAGGTAAGAAAAGATTCTAGCACCACCTAGTGAAAAGTGCTGTCCGATTTCTAGGGCTGAATCCTCTTCTTTCTCACAARATGTGAAAGATTTTGTGTGATAGTTGGCTTGCAAAGGTGAGGGTGGATTGCCAATGAGTTATTATTCCTGAATTGTGTGTGATTCATTTGAAGAYATTAGTAAGATAAATTCTAAGAAATACAGGTCTGAAATGTTTTCTTACTGATATATTATCAGCATTAGAAGAAAGTAGGGAAACAATGTTGAAACTTGCCAAAGGAAAGCTGGGTCTTACTGGATTGCAAGCCTAAAAACAAGCTGTCTAATATCTTACCACTTTGAAATGTGTGACTTTTATGCTTTCTCTCATTAATTCACAGTGATACTGTTTTCCATCCATACAGGCTTCCAAAAAAGAACATGCAGCAATTATTTTGTGGAGCACTACTTCTTGGAAGAAACTGCAGAGTTTGTCTTTTCACAATCTGACTGTTACTCAGCTGGCATTTTCTCCTGATGACAGCTTTTTACTGGCTGTTTCTAGAGACAGGAATTGGTCACTGTGGAGGAAACAGGATTCCTCAGAGTCAGGTAAGATATGTGAAGTGGTGGTATGCATTTGTAGACTTGGCAGTTTGTTCCGTATTTTTGGCTWCAAAATATTTGAAAGAGAATTGATAAAATATTTTAATGGACATTTTGCTTGAAACTTTGGAGAATTATTAGTGTTGTAGGCTCTTGTGAATTTAAGAAATGCAATTAATGTGTGGAAACATAAAAAGGAAATTAAAATGCAGAGAAGAATATAATCAGGCTTTAGATAGTGTTTAACTGATGGATGTAATTAAGTCCTCGTGCCTTCTGCGTGTGATTGTACGTTTGACTTACTGAAATCAAGTACACRAGCTGAACTTCAGATTGGCATTCTGTCAAGGAGAGCCCCCTTTCATTGCAGAGTTCTGTGCAGGCATAGCCAGAAGGTTCAGTGCTGCACCCATATCCTGCATAGGTTGCCTTATCCCTGCTTGCATGGCCTGACACTTTGAGACTCCTGACAGGATTAATCTCTGTCTTTGGTGTGGCTGATAATCCTACACAATTGATTAATTTGACTAGAACTGGCTATGTCTGAAAAAAGAGCTGATAGTAAGGATTCTGTTGACTTTCTCATTAAGACTTTGAGCCTTGCAAAATCATGAGGAGATTGCTATTGAACGCTTTAATAGAATCCTAGAACAGATGCTTGTGCTGAAAGTGATTATCATCGCACTCTTCGCTTAATAGCATATAAACACTGCTGGGCTCTATAGAATGTTCCTAGAGACTTGGCAGTGAGTTTTGGCCCCTTCAGACAGTGTCCAGTTGTATTCTGGCTTGAATTTCTGTTCTATTCAGACTTCTATTCTAAAGCCTGGCATTATGTCCACAGTAGTTMCACAATGGTTCAGGATAAGGATCATGAATACTCAGAGGAAATMCTCTTTTCATCTGTTCATCAATAACCCTTCTGTCTACAAATAACATCATTATTAGTGTAAAGCAAGACTGCTGCTATTGGCATCCCAAGAAGTGGTTATTTAAAGTCTATGCTCCAAAATKACAACCTTTTCTGCTTAGGAAAAGCATTCTCATTTACTGATCTGCTGATCAGATATAGTGCCTGATTGCATACGTGCTGAAATATAAGCTTGTCTCTTTGGRAACACATTAATCTTTACAACTGGACCATTATGATTTGACAGCTGGGACTTTACTGGTGAATAGGAGCTTTAGTGAAATTACTGGGAAGTTTGAACACAAGGTAAATCTTGCACTATTCAAAAACTTCTGAAGTSAGTGTTCTTAAAAAAAACTTGATAAAAATAACCTGAAGGTGTTCTACTTGAATTCTTCTGAAAAAGAAATTTATTTAAACGATTGAACTGTTCCTACTGCTTTAGGCCTATAAGGGCTTACTGATATGGTCTTGAACAGGTGCTAGTTATCACTGTGGTAAGTGCTGGAAAATAACCTCATATAGTCCTAAGTATTCCCAGTTGCTTTATAGATGAGTGGAATAATGTCAAAGTATTCTTGCAGTTCTGACATAGAGTTTAGTAAGAGTAACAATCACTTTTAATATGTAAAGTAGTTGAAACAAGGCTTTTTTCCTCTTTTTATTCCAGGACCAGTCTTCACTTGCTGTGCATACACAGATAAAAATACAGCGGTTCACAGTCGAATCATTTGGTCCTGTGATTGGACCCCAGACAGCAAGTATTTTATTACTGGAAGTCGGGACAAAAAGGTTATTAATGTTAAAGGAATTTAGAAAGCCCAGGGTTGTTTTAAATGTTTTTTTGAATAACAAACACTGTGTTCTAACGAGCCCCTATTTTATATATACACAAAAATCTTATTGCATRTATTAGCACAGAAATCAGTGATACTTTCATAAGCTAAATAAAGTGCTTGAATATGTATATACAAGACTGTGGGCTGCCAGTTGGACATTCTCCCTTCTTTTTTCATGCAGTAAGACAAGCATATGTCACATAATTCTATGGGTCTCAAGTTTTTCTTTAACTTTCATAACAGAATCTGGTTTTGTTGTCAGTAACTTTCATTAAATCAGACAGACTGCCTACAAAGTCAAATCTTTGTAGGTAGAGGGTGGTTTTACCATTTTTAGGGTCATCCACTGTGCCTTGAAGTTATTTTAATGATGTTTTGTACGTGCATTTACTAGAAGATTAGAGYGGAAGTTCATAGATGATTCTTTTGCTTACAGGTCATTATCTGGGGCCAGTGTGATTTGCCAGTGATTTCTGACGGGAATGAGCTGGATTCAATCAAGCCTTGTTCAACAGTGCTGGATGCTGGGGATTCTGTGACTGCTGTTGGTATCAGCCGTGTGCTTACTCCTGATGGAAGGTATTACTGGTTTTTTGTATTGTCATTTTGTGTTTAATCTGAAATTAGTATTTATCCCTTTAGTCAACTAGTTTCCTGTGGATAAACAGCTCCCTAAATCTGCCTGTCAATTGTTTTGACCGTTCTTTAACAGAATAACCTCTACTTTTTTTCTTTCCTAGCCACCCTTTCAGGTGTATGGTGACTTCTCCAAGCAGTGTAATGAGAAAAATGCTASTGGGAGAGGGGAGGGAGAGATGCATGAACACCCCTGAAACACATAAATTCTTCCAGACAGGCAGAAATATTGACTGATCTGATGTTGTGATAACCTCCTTATTTTTTCCTAACCAAATATATGCAACAGATTTCTGCTTTACTAATTTTTTTGTGAAGCAGCTTTGATGTRTTAATTTTTTTCATGGAAAAGTAAATACTGATTTAAAGGGCAAGGTGCAATAACAGTGCTTGAGTGCTATTCTTTCTATCCTGAATTAGAACTGACCTCACTGAGCTGTCTACTGTAATTTCTAATAAAATGAATGTAATTATTMTCTTGATAGATACATTGTTGCAGTAGGCCTAGAGAATGGGARGATTATCTTGTACACATGGAAGCAAAGTGGGAAAGAACCAGCACTGGCTGACTGGACCACAGGTGTTGAGATAGATAACAGGTATGTCTTTTGAAGTGAGTTAGGAGCAATGAAATATTCTTCRGACTAACAGTGCTGGAGTTCTGTTCTTATAGTATAAAATGTATGAATCTAGTTTATTTCTGTATCAAAAATTATTATCCTTTTAGGAAAARTTTGATCCCTGAAAGTTTAAAGATGTCTTGAAGCAAAACCCAGAAATAAAAATACTATTTATTTAGATGTGTTAAAAAACCTTCAAACAGATATGAACAAAAACCAAAGGGGGGTTAAACCCCAAAATACTTCATGCTATGCAAAASCTTTGAGGAGTATTACCCTTTGTTGGCCCTACTTAAAAAAAAAGCTTTACCTTTAGTCATAAATATGATGATAGAAAATACTGATAAGTGAGTGGAAAGGTTTGCTGTCTGTGTCCATCAGCAAAACACTTACGAGTGGGTGACAGCAAGCTTTGGTGGGCAGCTTCCAGCAGAAACCAAAGGAATGACAAGCTATRTGTGGGGCTGCTGCAGTGACAACTAGAGAGACTCTGTGGAGAGACTTGGAATGTTTCGCTTGAAGCACTCCCCTGGGTTTTTCTATCACACACTGGCATTGATGGTAACAGAAATGGAAGTTGATGGTGACTTTGGCCTGTGTGTGCTTGCAGTGAATGAGAAAGAGACATCAGATAACAGGAAATCGCAGGCTAAAAGCCAGAAATCTGTCATACCTAAGAAACTGAGATACTTGACCTCCAGCTTAATGTGATAAAACTGAAAATCAATAGCTGTTTGAATTATTGATGAGTGAGAGGATAAAATGTCATTAGTGTTAATGACCCTACTTAATAAGAACTTAATACCTGCTGGTTGTCAGAAGTCAGTTTTTCCCCAGTTGGTAGTGTTAACTGAAGAGTCCTAATTACATGACTGTTGATGTTTGCGCTCACATGCCCAACTGTGTTTAACATTTTGCAGTTACATATGGATTTCTTTTTGTTGCAGCCAAAGCCATGCTCTTGCTGTGAAACGCTTATGCTGGAGACATCATGCAGGCAGAGCTGGACATAATGATGAGAGCAGCAGCAAGTGGTTGCAGCTTGCAAGTTGTGGAGCCGATCACTGTGTTAAAATATTCAATGTCAACAGATTTGCTCTTTAGCAAAGACAGCAGGCCTGTTTGTGCCAAACAGATTCACAGCATTTCATTTCAAATTTTTAGCCACTTTGATTATTGAATTTTCTATTTTCTGCTGTGGAAAGTAAAATATCTTACATGTAACTTATTAAAGCAACTTTAGTGGAAGTTTGAAATGTCAAATATTTTTCTAATCCTGCAGTTCTGGGGATATGAAGTATATGTTTTGTTTGGTGAATATCCTGAAACTGAGGGATGAAGGATGGGAGGTAGGGTAGGGCATGGGAGGATAATGGGACAGCTTTGTTTGCTGTGACTTGAAGGGTRGGTGGGAAGCTGCTGACACTTGGGTACTTCTGTGCTTGAGATTACACTTGGAGTACTGGATTTTTTTAATCTCCTCTTGCTATTAAAGTTAACTGTTGGTGGGCCTGCCAGTGCTGCCAGTGTGTGCTCAGGCATGTGCAGCCAGACATCAGGGTTAAACATGGAACTTTCTCTGATTGCCTTTGACTGTGTATTAGAGCTCTGATCCAAGTCTGAGGCCACCTGATTCTGGAAGGAGTAGTTTGTGTTCAGATGCTTGGACAGGCCTGCTTGCTTTTATTCCCTTATTCTGCTTTGCAGGGCTGAACTCATACTTCTTGGTCAGGTGGGGCGTAAATCTTCTGGTGTCTCCCCTGTGAGCCCTCTCTGAGCAGAGTGTGATAGAAGATCCACCTCTGAGACTGTTGGAGGGCTGTCCTCTACAGTTCAGACTAGAAAAGCTTATGGATATCACTAGGCGGAGCTGAAAGGAGGCAGCCATTCCTTACAATGCCTTTGGGCTCTTTCTGACTTTTGAGGGCTCCCCCTTTGCTCTTGTGAAAAAAAGTTAACTTAGCTGTCCCATAGTGTAATTAAAATAGAGTGCTAATAGACTGAGAGTACTTGAGAGACTTCATGTCAGCAGGTTTGTTTGTGGTTCCAAAGTCTAACTTAGAAATTAGTTAAACTTTGAGAGTGGAATTGTTATTCCAGAACTGCTTGCTACCTGTAACTGACAGTGCAGGGGTAACTGGAATTCTGTTAAACTTTCTGCTGTGTTGGACATTTAGATTGAGGGTGCAGCTCTTTCAGAGTGGGCTTTACTGTCTTCAGAGTAATTATGGTTGATGCCTTGAAAGATTTTGTGTTTGTCTTGAAAGGTTTTGTATTTTAGCTCTTTATTTTCTGTTCTGATTTTCAACCATTAAAAAAAACCAAAACCATTCTTTAAAATGGGGACAGGGGAATTAAAAAAAAGACTTTATTAATAAAGATAATTTGCTACATTTTAATTGTGGTGCCCAGTGCTTTCCTTACACGAATGCTTTAGCATTCAAGCATTTGAGTATTGTATTTCACTTGTCTGGGAATTTTTAAGCAACTATGTYCTGGCAAGAGAAAGACATAACTTATCACTCATGAAGTTTCAAAAAGCTGCCAAAAGTGGGTCTTTATTCTGTGTCACAATTGTAATCTTGTATCTTAAAATTTGCTGATAATACTGCACAATTCTTTTCAATAATAGTACATCTTGTTATGTGGCCACTTCTGGATATAGTTGACAATGAAATATCATATTGGTTGTCCCTCTCTTTTATTTTGTGAAATACTGTCATTAACAAGCATCAGCTACTTAGAGGATTTAGTAATCCACTCCATTCCTCTGGGACTTGGTGACTCAATCACATTCATTGTTCCAGCTTTAAATGCRTCAGATTTGTCTGTTGGTCTCCTAAGGCTAAATGTTTATAACACACACTTTAAATTTTCGATTAAGTTAGGGGTTAGACACCTCAACATGTGATTAATATTTTATGTATGATACTCCTTTTGCTCACACATCACTTTGCTATGCATTTAGTAGGTGTGACTTTAATACACACCTTTAGCATATAAATCCACTTATGTCTTTTCAAAATGTAAATCAGCACGTAAAAAATACTAAGGAATGAGTTGCTGTTAGTGTACCTGGTGCTCTGAAATTCTCTGCTTGTTGTACAGTGCCACTGAAAGTGGAGTTGAGAAAATTGATGGGATAAACTGAAGTTTTCTAAGTTACCTTTTGATACATTTGAGGTAAAGCCATCCCATGAAGATTTTGGATGCATATTATCAGTATTTACTGGCTTTATGCTAAATTTGAAGAGACTTTGTGGTCAAAGATGTAAACAAACTGTTTTATTTAATCAGGCCTAAAGGAGGAGGATTATTTTGTTCTACAGTGGAGGTGTATGTGACAAAGCAAGCAAGAAAGGGCTTGGGTCTTGCTGTTTGTAAACAAAATCAAATTGTTATTGAGATTGTCCACAGCAATCTTAAATCTTTCAGTCCAGGATGCAGGTGTAGGCATCCTCAAGTCTGTGTTGCACCAACGAGCCATGCTAACACTGACATTAGAGGTGAGCATGCTGTRGTGTCAGGTGGATGAGGAGAACAAAACAAGCTGTTTGTGTAAACTGGGTGGATGTGGGATGCTGACCTTCAGTCTGAGGAACTCCTACCTAGGCTCCAYGTGGCAAGCTCCCTAAACACTGCCGAGCTATTGATTGTGTTAATTCCTTCAGTTATGAAATGGGAAAGAGGGAACAGGTTATGGATCGTGCTAAGCCTTAAAAAAAGTGCTATCCTGCTGTTGTCTCTCGTGGGCCGAGGCTTCAGAAGTAACTACAAGTGGTTGAAAATTTCAAGGAAGTCAGTTATTGAACTCTGAGCTATTGAAAACATCTCTTTGGTAACTGACTAATCTCTGTTTTCCAAAATATTTAACGTGAAGAAATGAGAATGCTCCAAGGCTCACTGCCAACTGCAGCTAATGCAGAGATGAGGGAAGAGGAGGAAGCAGCTGTGTCCTCATTTAGACTCAAATCTCACTTTAAAGAAGTGGCTGTTAAAAATAAGGAAACTTTAAAATAACTGAAATGGGAAGCAAAAATATTACTTGCTCTGTTTTAAGGAGCATCTGGAGCTGTACAAAAGATGAGGCAAAATCGCTGACAGAACAAAAATCAGAATTTGCCTTTTGTGTGCTGGAAGCTGGTGGAGGTGGGAGTTGTTGAGCACAGTTCAGCAATGCCCCTGGACTGCTCTTTTATCAGCAGTCCTTATCAGGCTCTGCAGTGGTAGTTTTGAGGCAGCAGGGCAGGGCAGYGTGTTTACCCAGTCCTTGACCCTCCAAACATTCCCATTTTTGCCYTGTGCACTGGCACACCCTCAAACAGTTGTGGGATATCCTTTCAGAGACAATTTTCTCCCCCAGGCAAGAACTGCCTTTTTTTCCTATGCCAACCACCAGATTTCCCTCATCCTGCTTCTGTGTTTGCTGTAGGGAGCTGGGGGGAGGCTGTGAGCTCCCTTTGCCAGCCCCTGGTACTCTGGCTCAAGCACAGCTCTTGCTGTCACCTTGTGTGACCAGCTCTMGTGACTGTATTTGAGGAGTTTGTGTTCAATATCCAAACATTGTCATTTTATTTTCTGCAGTWACTCATCCTATGCTGTAATGCAATAATAAGCTAGAAATTACCTCTCTCTCTTTCTGGAGGGAATTTAGGGTAGAGCATGTGACAAATCCCAATGCTGTACCATTATAATGGGGCTAGCTCCAGTATCCTGGGGTAGCTCTCCCAACCCAGATGTGCCCTGGACTTGAAGTCCTCAAGGAGAGCTGCTCCGTGTAATTTGTGTTTGCAGACTCAGCCAACATTACAGCTGCACAGATGAGGGCAGGTATTGTGCCCAAGGTAATTGCTGTGTTACAGTGGTGTCACCCTTGTACAGACTCCAGCAGATTACAGCTGAAATAACAAAGGATGCRGCAGATTTTTTTTACTGCAGAGGAGCTGTTTCCCTTGCCTCAAAAGCTTGTGCTAACACGGATCTTGTCCTGCCTCATAGTCCTTTTTTTCTAAGGACCTTTCTCTCTTTATTCACCTCCTCTTCTAAGAATACAATTTGCCTTCTTGGTCCCTTCTGCATTCCTGCAGGCCCCTAAATACTCCTGTAAGCAATCCTTATTTTCTCAACAGCTTTTTATCCCTTCCTGTTGTTCTTGTAAGATAATCCAATGCTTTCTAATACATGAGCCTGGGAGAATTCAAGTGTATCAAGTATGATATCCTCTTGGTATTTTCCATTCAGCCTCCTRTGTCTCTGATTCTTCCTTTGCTAGGTTTTGGGCTTTTGGTGTTTACACAGCCTGTCCAGCAGCATTACCTCCTTTCTCCCTGACAACAAATTACTGGCATATGTGTGAGCAGCGTGCCCTCCTCCCTTGCTGAAGCATAAGCTGTCTACCTGCCAGTGGGGGGAACTTCTCCTCTGCAAAAATGAATTGACTGCAGTCTCCCCAAGGGAAGCTTTCCAAGTGCTTTTCAAGATAAAGCAATCGTTCTGTTTGTCTCTCTGTTTCATAATCTTGGAGAGTCTCCTTCCTGCGAGTTATCATATAAAGATGTGCCTCTCTGAGAGAATATCTGTACTCCRCAGACACACTTTTTACAGTGTAGGAGCTTCCTGCTGTTTAAGTTTTTTCCTTTGACATGGCAGGCAGTCCTCTATTCAGTTCTCTGGATGCTACAAATTTTCACCACAGAGAGCACCGAGCTGTGACACATGATTCTCTCTCTGCAGTGCAGGGAAGCTCCTGAGATTCCTGTGGGTTGCCCTGGGTAGTTCTTCAGGGTGGGTCTGACCTCAACAGGTGCTAAAAGTGTGATGTAGAAGCCTCCTGTGTGTGTTCTGGTCAAACTGGCTGCTTCTTTGGTGTGTGCACACAGTCCCTATTCACAGACATTGCTGTGCCTTCAGTAACAGCTCCAGGTCACTAAATCCATTTGGAGTAGTTGAAATGGGAGCTCCTTTACAGCTGGTGAGCATTGATTCAGGCTGGCAGGCCACCCCTGTAGTTACAGGTGCATGGGATGTAAGCCATTAAAGCTAATAAGAAGGTAGAAATGTTGGTTTTGCTTAGCTGCTACTAGACAAATGGCAGCTTCAGCTTTTTCTACCCATCAAAAAGAAAATTGGTGTGTTTTATCATGTAAAAGGTATTGTCGTAGCTCAAAACAGGAGTTATGTCTCTGATGTGAAATTCTGCAATTCCTGTGAATTGCTTAAAAGTGCATTTAAGTSCTTAAAAGATTAGTAGTACTGAAAATTGCTAGCTCAAAGCTGTAATAAAAACATTATTTTTCACAGAGAAATAGGATCATGTGATTATTAAAATTKGAAGGGAGCTCAGGAAGTCTCTCTTCCAACCTCCTTGAGGCAGGGTCAACTGTGAAATCACACCAGGCTGCTCAGAACTTCTGCTGGTCTGGTCTTGAAAATCTCAGAAGATGGAGACTGCACAGTTTGCCTGCTGACTGCCTTCATGGTRAAAACTTTTCTTCTACTTTTCTCAGTTCTGAACCACTCTTGTTTTGCTTTATGACCTCTCTTACCTTCCTTCATCTCTCCRTTGTGGAGAGCTTCATTGTGGGCTCCATCATCTTCACAGCCTCCTTCTTAGCATCAGAAGGCTGCTACTAAATACYTGCAAAGCCTTCTTTTCCCCAGGCTGAACTTGGCCCATCCCTCCACCTTCYGCCACAGGGCACTTGATCCAGCTCCCTCTACCTTGGTGGCCCTCTGCTGTACTTGCTCCAGTTTAACATCATCTTTCCTGTGTTGGGAAAACCCCAAACTGGACAAGTGCCCATGGTCTCTACAATAGACTAAGTGTCTAAAGTCTGTGGTACAATTTCCTGTCCTAGGAGTCCAAACCTATAACTCTCTTTTCTTTAACTTATCGTAGATTTTCCTACACTATTTCTTTGCATGCACTTGCCTGTGTGTAGTGGTGATGTGATCCCAAGACAGAGCTGCAGATTTTGTGTGTTTGCAGAGCTGGGAATGTCCCCGTACCCTCTGTGCAGTGTATTCCAACATCCCTACCTGACAGGAACTCTGGCCACATGGCATGCTGCCTCTRGGAGCAAAAGAGCTCCTGGCATACTAGTTAAATGTCCATGCTTCCCCTACTGGTGTGGTGGAAAGGGCAGAGGACAGATGGTTTGGCTCTGGCTGGAAGCTCCCTCCATCTCCTGCCTCCATTTGAGTGTGGGGTGCCTGACCCCAGAGAGCAAGACACCCAGCCCAGGCCGGTGTCCAGAGCTGCAATCYATCTCTGGATTTCCATCTGTTTCCCTGTGACTTGGGGTGGCCATTGCAGCCATCTGTTTAGATAATTGAGAGCTGACACAGGCACTTTTATATTGGTTGTAAATCCAAAAYGGCCCCTCACCCCTAAAATTCTAGATTTAAAAAATTGCTTACYATCTATCTCAGAGGAAAAGAAATGGATGCTATTTTAAATGCCTGAACTGTGGTCATTTCACTGAAAAATCAGTGAGTTGCTTGTTTCCACATGCCCGGGACCACCAGGTGGCAATATAAGAAAAAGGATAAGTGTGTATTTGCAGCACCTGTCGTGTACACCCAAAAATTCAAAATAAATTACAAATATGTTCAAACACAGGTRTTCTATCTCCTCTGAGTTGTTCAAATGCACTGTTTCAGTGACAAGCGTTTCTCATGAAACACGAATTTTGAAAGCATTCTTCCATTTTTGTCCTGCAGTTGGGAAACTCTAAACTTCAAAAAGCAGTTTATCACACAGGGTCCTACTGTCTGCTACAGACGTTGTCCCTCACCCCAACAACTCAGTCTGAAGAAGATGTAAGAAAATCTTAATTTTGTTGCTTTACCTTCTTGAAGTGTAAAATGGGACCTAATTTTCTGTGTCTGTTTTGTTGTCTGTTTTTTTCATTCTGAAAGGCTGTCTAGCTATGTGGACGCCCTGGGAGGGGTTTAAGCTAATGAGGTCTCACACACCTGATAGCAGCTGTGATTTAGATTTTAGGGTAGATTTAGATKAAATATTAGGACTAAATTCTTTACTATGAGCCTGGTGAGGCACAGGAACAGGTTGCCCAGARAASCTGTACAYGACCCATTCCTGGAAGTGTTCAAGGCGAGGCTGGATGTGGCTTTGGATGTGGGAGTGATGAACTTTAAGGTCCCCTCTAACCCAAACCATTCTATGATTCTGTGATTTTTAAGTGATGGATGATCACAGTGGATCATATGATCACACTCTCCCAGACACCAGTGACTTATGTTTCAGGAACATCTTCAACCAGAGGAAGAGCCCTGGTGCTTATTAGCTATTGATGAATTTCCTTTTCCTTCCTTGGGTTTGTCTAATTGCTTTTTGAATCCATGCAAACACATAATTTCCCCTGTGATTAGTTGGTAATCCTCAGGGTAAGTCTGTGCCAATAAGAAGATGCATCTCTTGTTTGTTTGGAACATTTAATGCCTTCTTGTTATTATATTAGAAAAGAAAAGGATTAGTTGTTTTTCACTGTCTCCTTGTTAGTACTGATTTTATAGACCTCTAGCATATTCCCTGCTCATGGATTTCTTTTCCAGTTTAAAGGATCCTGCTGTAATTAAATGTCCTTTTTATGGCAGCYGTACTCTTCCTTTCATTGAACTTACTGCCTCTTCCTCAAGGCTATAATATTTTTACCAATGCAGAGGTATTTATTACTGGTTTTGAACTCTTTTTATTTATTTATGTTTGTCTGGGAGTGCCTAAAAAACCAAACTGTTTTATTTAAAGTGTTGGCAAATAATTTTCTTTCTTTTTTTGTTTTGTTTTGCAACAAGTCAAAACTCTCATTTGAAGCATTTAAGGCTCATGATGCTGTCTTTTGGATATTTGTGACAGAGTGTAGTATCTTGTCTTTGGACTCTTTTGTTCTTTCCTTATTTAAGTCATAAATTGATTTTTCTAATATCATTCTGGTCTGCAGTGACAAGTTGCAGAGACCTCAGCATCACAGCCTGGTGWGGAACAATTAGCACTTGCTGCTAAGGGATAAGCCCAGTACTAAAATAACAGGGTAGCTGCAATCCAAGACGGAAGGTACTGGCAGCATATGCTTGGGATATCTGCAGCAGCTGATTTTATGCCTCCTGCATCTTTGCAGCTCCATCAAAGTATCAGTCAATCACAGTGGTGAGAATTTCTTTTATCAACTCAGTAAAAACAGAGGAGGCTGGTGAGTGACTCCTGTGATTTGGTGAGAGCCTTTCCAGCCATGTCAGGAGAGGGGCTTTCACTCTGTGTGGAAAGCCTCCCCACAGACATAGCAGATGCTAGAAACCCTTTCCAGCTGTCCTTGCCCACAAAATCAGCAGAGAGGCTAAAGTCTCCACAGGATTTTACAGATTTAAAAACAAACAAATAATTGATTTTTTTWAAGTCTAGAGGAATGTGCAGTTGCTGTTCAGCTTGTCCTTTTGCATAATGTAGGAGGGGATATTGTACTCTGTTGAGTTACYGAGCAGTGCAGTGACTTGTGGTTAACCAGGTTATCCAGAAAGATCTTTAAAAAAAGCAAAACAAGCTGGAAACATCTCCTTGCTCCTCCACAATTCACTCACTATAATGTGGCTAAAAGAGGTTCTCCAAAAGCAAAGAAGGGCTTGCAAGGTTGTGCTGTTTGTCTCGGAGTCTTCTTCTCTTACGGTGGTGGTGGGGTTGACTGGACATCTGTAAGACACCAAAATGTGGTCTCTGAACCCATAAGAGAAGTTGWGTGAAAAAAGTAGCACCTGCTTTTCTCTCTATGTCTTGAGAAAGCAAATGAAAGTTTGTGTTTGATATGCCTCTAAGAGGAAACAAATGTTAGAAAAATGTTGCCCAGAATTGTCCCTTACCCCTTTTTGCCCAGCAGCTGTTTGATTGAGGGTGGGAACTGGTGCCCCAGACCCAGATGAAGAGCCAGCCCAAAGCAAGCAGAAATAGTTGGTTTCAGCCCAAGCACATCTTCAGCATGGGCAGAACAAGAGCAGATGAAGACGCTGCAGAATTTTGAGATTTGCCTAGGGGCTCAATGTTTGCAAGCCCCCTGCCCCTCCTGGGAGCAGACTGTGTTCTGCTGTGGCTGTGACGATGATGTGTGCGTGGAACATGTTCTGCACCTTGTGCTTCTGCGTAGGCGTGGGAGAAAGGTGAACATATGCTTTTGAARAAGTTGTCGTATCCCTGTTTCCTTCTAAAGGTGCCATATGTGCTCTCTGAGTCACCAGGACGTAGTTTACCCTGTGATAGGAGTAGCTCTTGACAGGTGCAGTAGGCTGTGAGGTCAATGTAGAGGTCAATGTGCYTTTAGATCTGAGATTCATATTCTGCACCATCTCCCCAGCTGGCAGCGGTGACAAGCCCAGTTTTCCTACAGCTGGCTGCAGCGGCTTGGGGCTGCTCTTTGTGGTCTTTTTCTTCCAGACACCTTCCCACCTTGTGCTGCTGCCAGGTGGAGACCCTGTTTTAGGCATGTACAATGTTGTGTTGATGTCTGACACTGGCCAGTTACGACTTTGGCTGTGGTGCCATTCCCCTGTTCCAGTCATGAAGCTGTTTGCCATGTCTCGTGGCAGTGTGCTGGCAGACCAGTGCACTTTGGTTTCTGAAAGCACACCATGTCCCAGGCAGACGTTCCCTTTTTTGTCATCAGATCTYGGCTGATATAAACAATATTCACTTCCCAAGCGGCACAGATATGCAAATGAACCTTTCATGGGATAATGGCCATATGAAGCTTTGCTAGCAGGCATTCACGACATGTGGAGGCATGTTGGTGCCAGATGCTTGCAGGCTTTTGGCTGAGCTATTCCCTTTTCCAGTAGGATAGTCAGTACCAGGCTATTTTGGGAGATCCACTGCAGGCCCAGATCAATGATTGGTGCATCTTTAACAACTTCAGGAAACAGTGCTCTCCAGGTTGCCAGAGGAGTATCTGGCCCCACAGTGTCAATCTGCCTCCTAAAGCCCTTGGCTGTCTGGCTGCTGTGGAGCCTTTTACAAACACCAAGCCAGTGACATGTTGCAGCATCTCTGAGATGTGCCACTTTTCAGGACACAAACAGAACAGTGCATCATTCCTAGTGAAATCTTCTGGGGAATCATGTTGTGATGGGTTGAACAAAGCTGTAGCAAAACAATCAGATTCTTCGGTCTTTTCAAATTAGGATAAAACCTTGTATCAGTGTATACAGCCTTCCATATGAGGTAAAAAMCACTCACTAGAATGCACAGAACTGCGGAGTTTTTGCTTCTTTGTCAGCTAAAAAGGCTGCCTGATATATTGAGGTCTGTTGCTTTATCAGAGGAGAACATCAACCTGCTTTCCCTTTTTTCCTTTGAGGATTAAAGATCACCTAAAATAGCTGAATTCAGTATAAAACTTGCCAGCAGAAGCTGTAAAATTGAGATGGTTCAGGGACTGGTGATCAAGCCAAACTCACAGCCTTTGCTTGCATTCAACTCACTTAAAAAAATTGAAAGCTCCCACCCTAGCCATGGAAAGCCAGCACTTGCACTGCAGGCCAGCAGCTGTGGCAGGACAAGATAACTCATTGCTTTGGGAGGATAGAAACTGGAACTGGAGTCAAATGCCCACTGCACAGATGATCTTCCCTTAATTCCCAGTATTGTGTACTGGGAGGGAGAAAGCAGGAGCAGTTTTAGTGTACTGTGGTCCATATGGACTCCCTTGGGTGGGGGACTCCTCCCAGGACGTGTGTGACTTGCAGGAAGTTTGTTGTCAGGAGCACAGGTACAGCCCTTCTCACCAACAGCCTTACTGTTCATGTGGCCACAAATGACTTGTCCTGGGTTTCATCTTGGCATCCTGCTCTGAGCAAACAAAATTACAGGAGGCAGCAGGGACAGCAGGAGAGCCAAAACCATTGTTGGTGGCACAGTGGCTTTCAGCATCCAAAGCTATCTGGAGACTGGGACTCTATTTCAGTCTGCTCACCGCAGAGCTAGTGCTTGCAGGCTAAGACTGGCAAATTTTTTTCTTCTCAGGGAAAAGAGCTGTGCTACATCACCCTCTCTCTAGGGAGATTCTTGTCCTAAGCCCTCTGCCCATGAAATTGGAGAACCAGTGYTTTGCCTGGGATTGTTAGGCAAAAAAGAGCCCTGAGAGGCTCCCTGTCCTCTCCCTGACCCTGCTGTGTGTCCTGCAGTTGGGCAGCCAGCCTGCTACTGCATGTCCCATGGTGGGGCCCATCRCACATGCTCTGCTCAGCTTTTTGTGATTACTGTCACCCATTTGTGGCTCACTGTGTTGCTTTTCCCTAAATAATGTTCTCTCTGTAGATGATTATTTTAAATAAAGCAGAGTTGATGTTAAGTAGGCAGAACRTTTGAAGGCCTTTACTTGCATTTCTGACAATGCATGCAATTATTCCAGCACCAGCATGACTGTTTTGTTTGCCAAATGCTGATCTGATTTATCTCTGTTCTAGACTGAAAAGCGGTATAGCTAATGACAGTCAGCTCCAACATCTTCTCCTGATTGCCTATTATTGTCCTGAACCGTTTTAATTTTCYATTGTCTTTGGTAAAAATGTAGAAGGGGAAGAAGAGGTTGTTTTAATCCTCCCTATTGGGTATTGAGAGCAGCCAGAATTTATTGTGCCATCAGGAAGGCAGAGCTACTGCCTTGCTTTTTGGTAGTGACTCACTACATAAATTAAGCCGGATGGTCCCCAAGGCTTATACTTCTCATGCACTCTGCGTCATGTTAGAAACATTAAAATATTAACAAACTTTGATCCCAGGGCAGCTCGACGCTCACTCAGATCTGCTTTCAAGCTAGAATGCACTCCCCGTTTGGAGTCTATAGTAAACTTCAGAAAACTTGGCCTGAAAGCCCAGAGCATCATCATTCAGCAGCACCTAAACTCCCTCTTCAATCATTTAAAAGCTACTCTGAGAGACTCTTTGGAGTTGTGTTACAGATATTGGTTGATATTACAGTTTTTCATGAAATGGCACATCTCTGGTCCTCTCCAGTTCTTGTGAATGAGATCATTACTATTTCTACACAGTAATACCACCACCTCATTCTCCCTAGCACCTTGGAACTCTCAATGTGTTGATGTCACAATGATGAGACCTTGAATATCCTGCAGCTWTTCCTAGTTAGCTAGGGTTTCTCACACAGGAAAACCCCTGAGACTGAGTTTCAAGAATCGAAAGAGAGGARGCATTTGAAGGAATACGCCATTTTCTTTCCCTTAATATTTCAGGAGGAGCATTAGGTACTGGCCAGCTGTCAAAACCTTTTCTCACATGCCCTCCTCCCTTACAGTCCTTCTTCCAGGGACCTTGGTGGTGGCTACAGTGAAGAAGCACCTGTGTGAGGAAGACAAATTAAATCCCTGACAGCTCTGCCTCCTGCACTGAGCTGCCAATTCAGTGCTAGTGGTGTTTTCTTCACAGGCTCCTGCAGCTGCCTTGCTGTTGTCTCACCCAGATCTAGAGGGCCCAGGGAAAACCGGCTGCTTGCAAGAGCAGCAGTCTTGGAGTTGCTCTTACCTCACTGGTGGGCACTGAAAAGCTGGAGAGCAAAGTGAGGGATACTGGCCTGTGTTCCATTATATTTTTTAATTTTCCCCTTCTCATCCCCCAACGCAAGCCTGATTGATCTGTGCCTAAAGATCAGAGTCTTTCTGAATTTTTGTTTTGAAGAAGTCTTCCGAAAATTTTCTGCCAGTTAAGGCCGTGTGAAATCACACATCAGAAAGAGCTCTGGTGCTGCAAAATGACATGCCCATCATCTCCACATTTCTCTCTGTGAATGTCTTCCAGCATTTCTCCTTYAAACTTCAGCAACGCCCTCACCCAGTTTTAATTGTTGCTTTACTTTGATCTTTGCACAGCAAGTATTTTTCAGTCGACTTCACCAGAAGAAGCTGAAGTATCACCTAAGGGTGATGGAGATGGGGGAATGAGTGCACATGTGGGACAGGATCTTTTAGGAGGAAATAGCTACTGCTGGCATTTGGGTGTCCTTGAGTGACCAGTAGCTCTGGACTTGCACTCCCTTCYAAGGGGCAGCTATTTTCACTCATTGGGGAGAGTTTCCAGATCATGAGAAAGACATTAAGAAGCCCTTTTCACCATGGACTGACTGTGAATTGAATGAAAATTAAACAATAATCAAAACAGGCAATTCWGAGTCTTTTGCTGCTGTTGGCAATCAGTTTACCAGCAAGTAGCTTTGGTGACCCTGAGATTGAGAGCCACTGAAGCTGGCAAGATAATTAAAGAGGGAAGGACATGCAGAGGGTAACACATGCAGACCTCCACTAAGCTGAACTGAATACTGATCACAACTTTGCTTTGTCTTTTTTTCCATCAGAAATTTTTGGCATGCCACTAAACTCCTGTTCCACAGCTTCTCTCAGACAATTTCCCTATTCCTCTGTCAGATTTCTGCTTCACTAGAAGGACTATCTGAAAACACTTTTAAAATTTATTTTCTAAATTATTACGAGATGCTTTATTGAAAAATTATGACTTTTCCTTACTGCTTCTCTTCCAAACAGACTGGATTGTATTCACAAAGGACACCTCTGACCTGCAGAGTGAGGAACAAGCAAGTTAAAACTTCCTGAACAAACTAAGTAGCAATAATTAAAAGTACAAAGGAGATCTCAGCAGTAAGGCTAAGGAGCAAGCACCTGAAAGAGTAGAACAGCTCTCTTGCTGATGAAGCAGCTAGTCTCCATTCAATTCCCAGACAYGTGAAAAAGTGTATTTTCAGGCCTGGCTTGGTTTCATTAGTAACTAAAATCTAAACTAATGATAAAACTTCAGGGGATAACGTCAGGTTTCTGCTGTGGGCAGAACGGCACTGATGGCAACAAATGTATGAGAACAAAGGGACCTGGCCCGGGCGGGCAGCAGCACACCCACCACAGGGTGCTGACAAGGATCCTCAGTGAGGTGAGCCACCTCAGTGAGCCACCTCATGTGAGGTGGCTCTGGAAAGGGCCAGGTGTGTGTGCCTGACGGCTGAGTGGCACCAGGAGCGTGGCAGGCGCGTAAATGCAGCACAGGGGGCCAGGAGCAGGACCAGGCTGCGGCGCAGGACGCGCGGAACGGGGCAGTGCCTGGGGATGCGGAGCCAGCAGGGGCTGCCTGCGCTCCTGCCTTGGAGAGCTGCAGCCGGGCACAGCTCTGAGCTGAGGATCCCAGGCTCTGGGGAAAGACAGACCRCACGGGAAAGAGAGCAGATGCAGAAGCAACAAAACCTGATGCGCGGCTGAAATGCGTTCCCTGGGCTCAGGTTTTCCCAGAGCTGTTCCCACAGGTCCCCTCTCTCTCTCCCCTCTTGCTCTCTCTGCTCCCCAGGAGATGGCAAGGTCTGGGGACTGAGTGCACCTGCTGTGGAAATCCACCTGTAATTATCCTGCATTTCTGCACAGAGTTGGAATTAGCTGGCTGCAGCGTAGCTGTGGAGCTGTTGCTTTTCTGAGGAGGCTCTTGGGGCTGCAGCAGGCTTTGAAAGAGGAGAAATTTTGTTTATCCACAGGGTAAAGCTTCCAGAGGGCAGGTAAAATCTGTGAGTTCATTAGGAGTACAGGATGAGCAGGGTGCTCTTGCTGAATGGTTTTCTGTGCCCAGGCATTGGCTGGAAAGTCACTTGTGCATCTAAGAAATCTAATGCAATCTGTGAAATGGGATTTTGAAAAACAATTGCAGCAATGCACTAGGACAATTCAGTGATTTTGAGCATGGCAAGAATGGACAGAAGGAATACATCTTGGTATTGTTATCTTATTTTTCCTGGAATTAGGATAGTTGTTAATTCCAGTTGTTTCTGGAATTAGGATAGTTGTTAAAGTTTTTTCCTAATATAGGGGGACATACAGCAAAGAAAACAGAAATTTGTATGGCACACATTGGCAAATAAAATCAAAATGATTTCCAAATAAATACAATGCGGTGTAGTTTTCTAAAACTTCTATGAAACAATGGCCCAAACTGTTTTGTGGTTTTTTTTTTAACCAATATAACTTCAAAATTATGTGACAAATAAAGTTTCCTGCTAGGAGATTATCCTATTTTTGGCTTAAACATTGATGCATCCTGACTGCTGCTGCTKCGTGTTCTAGCTGCCCTTCAAAACCAGGAGATGGAGGATGAAGCAAGGTGGGTGTCAGTCTCTTCTCCTAAGTAAAATGCAACAGGATGAATGGAAATAGCACCAGGGGAAGTTTAGTGTGGATATTAGTAGGAATTTCTTCACTGAAGGGATTGTCAAGCATTGGCACAGGCTGCCCAGGGAAGTGGTGGAGTCACCATCTCTGGAGGTATTTAAAAGACACGTAGATGTAGCACTTAGGGACATGGCTAAGTGATGGAATTGGCAGTGCTGGGTTAATGGTCGGACTCAATGATCCTAGAGGTTGTTTCCAATTTAATAATTTCAGGATTCTAGGAATGATCATTTCTGGAAACACTGTTAACTAGTTAAGGAAAGGAACAAAATATTGAGGTTATGAAACAGCTGATAATTTCTAGGAAAGTATAAAATTGTTTCCATTTGAAGGATGGGACAAGTACTTACATTTTATTTGACTTTAAGAGATCCATGGGGCGTGCACTTTTAAGTCCTAGTAGATAATGTTAGATGTGCAGCTGGAGTCCTGTGCATGCAGAGTGAAAATTATCAGCTGCATTTCCAGGGTGCTCAGGAGAGATCTTCTTTGCTTCTTCTCTTGTGTTTAGAGAGAGGAGGAGTTGTCCTGGATCCCAGCCTGGGAGGGAAGGATGAGGAAAGCAAAAGCAACCTGCCTCTCTCTGAGACAGAGAGGGGAGCAACAGGAGTGGCTGTGCGCTGGTGCTCTGAGCAAGGGGGAAGGTCTGGGGGAGGCAGAGCTTAATGCCTGGTGGGGAACTGGCTGTGGTCTTCTCTTGACCTCTCCACTTGTGGTGGGCTCAGAGCTGACAGAAATCAGCTCAAAGTGAGGGTTTACAGCACCCAAATCTGAGCACAGAAGGCTGGCACAAAGCCAAGCACGGGCTCCCTGTCAACAGCAGAGAAATCAGGTCTAGGAACAGCAACCACAGCCCTTACTTTTCAAAGTAAGGGATTTCTGATGAAATTTTGTTCTATGTAATTTAAATCCTTTACCTGAGAGTGGTCCCTCRTGGTTTTTGTGGATGTACTAAATTTAACCATCAGCTGCCCTCAGGTAATGTCTCTGTGCTCCACTGCCTGTACTGCTGCCCAAGCACACAGTTGAGAAGAAGTGTGGATGCCATGTGGAGCTGTCTGCTGTTAGCAATTCCCCTCTCCTCCTCAGTGCTTCCTGGCAATGAAATTGTCTTGCTCTATGACAACAAAATCCATCAGCAGGTTCCTCTCAGGACTCATCACCRCCTTCATTACCTTTCTGCTTACGCTACTTGAAACAGTTTTTAATATTCTTGCTTCTTTTTTCTGTTTTGCGCTGTCATATGTAAAAATTTTAGAAAAATGAAGAAATAAGGAAGTAAGATGGTTTTACAGATCACCCAGACTGCTATAGAATCTCCTATGAGGCTTCTCTGATCTGGTATGCCATAGTAAAAGTCCTTGGTAAATAGTGGGAAATTGCATCAGGATTATCATCCAGGTGGCAAACCTATGACCATTTAGGCAGTAACAAGCATTTTCCTCAAAGATTATAGAAATGYGGTTTAGAATCCTATAGCTGAATCACTCTACACCAAATTAATTGCTTTGTTTTTTATTTAAAAATATAGAAAGAACTGAAGTACATGGGAAATTTTGCTTCCATAATCTGTAGTCAGGAATCAGAGCTGGTGATGGCTTCACTGGGAGAGAATGAGAAACATAGTGGTTAAATTTTATTTGGGTCACTTGTAACATTTAATTTTCACAGCCAGTGTGGTTGGCAGAATATTTTATTATCTTTTTTTKTTCTTTTTTTGCATAATGAAACAATGGAAATCCACATCAGTCCTCCTCAATAAAAGACAGTGGGATTATACTGTATTATATTATAAACATTATATATATGTTTTAAAAATCTGCACGGGCATTCCTATAAGATGAGGCTTAGAAAGGGAGGCTTTATCTCCTGTCAAAGCCAGTGGAGTGGAGTTAGGTGTTTTCAGATCTGTAAGAGCCCTCTGAGGAGGGAGGGAGATGCGAACGGCAGTGAGTGCGGGAGGCAGACACCCGCCCCCGCCCAGCCCGAGCGCCAGCGTGTAAATGTACGTGAGAGCTGGGCCTGGGAAACAGGGAGCTGGCAGGATCCACCTCTTCCGTGCTGGAACAAGAATGGATTTACATCTCATCTGTGCCATCCTCCAGGGCAGGGATCGGAGCTAAACAAAAGCCTCTCCAGCACAGGAGAGGGAATCCATGTGTTTTACATAACAGCTGAGGTTTACTCCTTGGTACAAGAGGACTTGGCTGCACTGTGCCACCAGCCCACCTCAGGGCTGGTCCAGGCTCTGCAGTGCCAGGGGAATGCAGGAGGGATGCCTGCATGCCTTGGCCACTGGAGGCGTCTGCCAGGAGCAGCTGAAAGCATCTTGCTTGGCTCTCTGAGCCCTTGGGGTGGGGAAGCAGAAAGCAAGCAGGTTGTATAAATTCTCAGCCAAATGAGTATACTAAAATTGCAGCACTCCTACTTCTTTCATATGAATGTGGGCATTAAAAAATACATTTTCAGTAGGCAGGGAGTGGGTGTGTGAGAGAGCAAAGTGTTTGCACTCCTTTCCCACCATCTCAAAAAGGGTGGATGTTTCAGGGGAAAGGATCCTGACTGCAGTGCTTATCTTTGATTAGCACATCATAAAGAAGTCACACGTTGAATTGCCCAGTCCTAAGTGACTGCAGAAAAGATTATAGAAGGAATAGACAAAGTGAATATTACTCTATCACCAAGACTGGGAAACATTCACCCAAGTCTTCCAAATGGGGAATGTAAGGATGCAAGAGCCTTACAGTAACCTTGCAAACTCTTGTCTAAAACCAGTTTGATGTTATAAAGTTGTGAAAACCACAACACCAGTTTTTAGAAAGGTTTCCAGTGGAAACAGATGAAAATGTAGGCTGCTAAATTTGACACTTGTGCTGGGAAACCTAATAGGAAATATAAAAGTAGGATAATAAGTGACAGGGAGTAAAAATGGCAAACAGAAATACTGGTGTGATTTAGTGCCTGATCCTATCTCATAAATGTATCAGAGTGGTGAGTTAGGCTGGACTGCTTGGTGCAATCCTCCTGCATTTCCTAAAGACTTGGGTTTCCTGAGAGTGASGTTGCCATGAACACCTCCACCTCTGGTTGCCTTGAACAGTTTGTAAGAGATTGTGGGGCAGATGTGAGGGTGCAGCTGGTAAAGGAGAAGAGAGGGTGCAGAGGTGCAAGTGGTGGGTGTGGGAGGAAAGAGGCACTGAGTGGGAATAATCCAGGCAACAGCACAGGGAAGGAGACTGGGGAAAAGAAAATAGATGTGGGGAGGCAGCTCTACGTTGGTTTTTTTTTCTTTCTGATTAGAAGAAAGTGAAAATGCAGGATGTGAAAGGAGAGGCACTGAGGGAAGCAGCCAAGAGAAGCTGCTTGGGAGCCATGGACAGGTGTCACTTGGGACATGGTCCCTTGCAGCGACTCAAACAAATACCCTTGGCACAGCAGGGGCCTTGGCTTGATGTGATCTCTGGAGGTAGGATACTGCTTTCAAGTGGAAGGATGAGAGGCAATGGGCATGAACTGGAATAGGGAAAATGCCATTTATAAATCGAAAGGATCTTCTTTACGGTCTAGGGTGATCAACCTAGCTATCTTTCTGATAGCTTAAAACTCGTTTATATAATGCCACTTCTTGCAGGCAGCCTTTCTTCAGCTCTCAGAAAATACATTTTAACTTCCAAATTTCTAAGTGTAAGATTTTTGTGAGAACCTCTTGGAATTGGACCAGCCCTATTTCTGCTAATAAGGACCCAGTAGAAGAGCTTTAGTCTTTCTAAAAGCCAGTGCTTACCTTGTTTCTCCAAATGCACTGGTTTTTCTTGTGTGAATGAGCCTGTCAGTAAAATTATGATTAAACCATGTTCTATGCTATGTATTGATCTTGAGTTCGCTTCCTGTTATTACAAATTGAATACCTCAGAAAATGGTTAAAGTCCTCAAATATCTTAAAGGCCAACTTTCTCTTGAGTTATTTGATGACAGCTACAATTGCCTGAAGCGTTAAAGCTGACATCTCACAGCTCAGCTGAAGAAAGCTGAGACACATGGTATTTTCAACAGAAGAGACCTTGACCTTGGAAATAGCTTTTGTGCTCGTCCTCCAGGAACTGTACCTGTGCACCTGAACATTGTGGTGCAAAATATCCTGGGTAAAAAGAGTGGAGTGGCTGATGGGTGAGACTTACAGGGTTCATGAATGGTTGATAATGGTTGACATTAGGGTATGTGTGGTAGTTTTCTTCTTCTTAGATATTTTACCTCTGAGCCCAGATGTTTGGATGAATTTTTGAATACCTATTTTATAGGTRTATGTGTATTTTAAAAGTAGACATCTTTGTCAGTAAGCCATTTAGCTAGAAGCTTTCTTCAACTCTGTAGTTAAAGGCATCATGTGGTGACTTGCTAGGAAGCCTAAACAAAGTTGATAAGAGCTAAGTAGGCCTGCCAAAATCTTTGTATAGAGAGAACTTATTTTCCTAAATTAGAAATCTGTCTAGAGACAGCACATCCTTCCTTTCTTGAGAGGAAGACCTCCTGCCTTAAGATTTCAGAAACTCTGTGATTTTTTTTTTAGCTCTGTTTTGCATATCTGATTACAGACTTTGAAGGCCAAGTGGTTTTTAAAAGTGAAGTCCCTTAAATACACTTTGGTCAGCCCCCCAGCTGCTTTTTTCACAGCTATTAGTTTTTGTCCTGTACTGAGTAATTAACTTGCTCCAGGTGTGTGCTCTGTCCTTGTTGCTAATTCTGTCTTCTGGGGAAGAGTCTACTTACTACCTCAGGTATGAAAAGTACCACAATTATAACAACCCCTGTGATATTGCAGAAGTTAGCCTGCTCCCTCCACAAAGCTATGTGTCAAAAAGCTCAAGCAACCTGCTTTACAGTCAGCAGTGAAATAACAGTGGAGACACAATCAAATAAATTAATAGCTGTAAGGCCATGCTACCTGTTCTCTGAAGCTGCCCCTTGCTCTGAGGATCTCCACTGCTGCCAAAGCAGGCTTGTGCATGGAGCTCCATCAGCATTGTAATTATGGGAAGGAAGTGCTGCCTGTAGAGACGCCACCCGAGCATCTCCTGCTAGCTAACACTTCTTCATTTGATGGTGGGTCAGGCTGGGGGGGAAAGTGTTTTGGAAAACAAGGTGTACAAGACACTAATTTATCTCTAAGTCCCTTTCCCACTTGCTCTTTCTCCTTGATTAGTTTCACTGGCTGTTTCTCCTCCTCAGCAAAGTAGCTGGAGCCATTGCACCCTTCACCAGCTACTGCTTTATCCCTTGTGGCTAGAGTTCTTTTAAAATRCAACACGAGAAAACATCTGGGCTCACATATTCCACATCAAACATGAATGCATGTCTAAGGAAAAACTTTCAGTAATTCATTCAGCTTTCTCTGAGCAGTCAGACTGTTTTGTGGAGTCTGCCATCATGTAGAGCCCTCCCATCTGGCTTATCCTTTTGGTGTAGACTTCTGCTCTGTTCTCTGGATTTGGCCGCTCTAAGTTTCTGTAGTGACAGAACCTAAAACTGGTATTTTCATGTAATTTAGAAAACTTCCAGCTGTCTGACAGACTGTTAAAGAGGTGAGGATATGTTATAGACCTATAAATATACAGTACTCTTTGTAATAACAACAAAAAAACTATTTTGATTTTCTTCTCCCATTTGGCAAGGCTCCAAGCATCTGCTGTCGAAGAATAACCACATTTTGTAGCAAATTGATATATTGAATCAGAATAGGTCCAATTTTTTTATTCCCTTAGTGATGAAGTAGCCCCCCCCACCCCCCATCCCCTGAGAATTGCTACCAGATAACAGAAGATGATGAGAACTGTGAGGCCAGATTTATGGTCCTTGTAACATACCTCTGGTAATAATACAGATATCACAATAGATTTTATTTTTAAAATAACAAAAACACCCCTATTCATTTTTTCCTCCTTTAAAATAAGTGAAAAGTGGGACAGGCAAGGAACTGATTGTCAGTCTTGCATTTTGGGCTGTGTTTGTTTGCTGGGTTATCCACACTCACTAGAGAAATTATTTGTATCTGGTGTTGAGGTGGGAAAGGGCTTGAGCTCTGAGGAAGGGCAGGGTTAAAATTCTTTGGGCACACCTAACCATAGTCATCATCTAATCAGCAGATCTCTGGTCCTGAGGCGAGTTTCTTCTGCTTCCAGCTGTCTCTCCAAATTTCCCTGATGCTAGGAATTAGACAGGGATGTGCCTCACAAGTGAGCAGAGGTCTGCTCTGCAGCCACCAGGGTGCAGGCAAGGCAGCAAAGAGGTGAGGGGCTCCTGGTGCACACTGTTCTCTGGGTGTTACAGCAATTTCTTGAGCTCATTGTAGTGATTTGCCAGGAGGCTTCTGCACTGGAGGGAGCAGTTATCAAGCTGGAAGCTGGCTAGTGGGACAGAGGAGGTAAATGGGCAGAACAACAGAAATGATGCAATTTCTTTGTGTGGCAGCAGCTAAGCGGTTAAGGACAAAGAGCTCCAAACTCATTCCTTAAGCCATGCCTTTTTGGAACTACAGCTGAGGTTAGTGGTGCAGGTGAACATCAGGCTTCAGATAATAGCAAGAGACATAAACATCACTGATTCCCCCAGCACAGGTAAGTGTCAGTGTCAGAGGACAGCTGCTGTCTGACCTCGAGTTTGTAGCAAGATGTCCTGTTAACCTTTCCTTGAGGAAATGATGTGGGGGGCTGTTTGCACCCTTCAGCTGCCATCTCAGGAAGAAATTGTCAGGACCTGCCAAATCTGGTAGCCAGATGGAGGTGAGACTGCTTTTGCAGCCCCATGTCCCCAGCAGCCAGGCTGGGCAGGGATGTCCTGCAGGCGCACAGGGAATTGTAAGGACTTAGAGAGCACAGTTCCCTGTCTCAAGCACTTTTAAGGCCACAGGAGGACTTTGCCATGACATAAGCACAGAAGGAAACAACAGGATGGCACTAACTCCAGGCCTGGCAAAGATGAGGTCTGGTTTGTCTGGCTAAATGACCTGGGTAATGCATTCAGGCAGACAAAAATTTCCACTGTTGGCAAAGTGTGTAAGGAAGCAACTGTTTGTACACATATCACCAGACAAGCCAAGATCACCCCAAATTTTGGGACAGATGGCATCTGTGACTATCCAGTGCTGGTGTTCAGACACACAGAGGCACAGTAGGGATCTCTCCAGCCACTGGCCTTAGACCCACAGACTACCCAGCAAATTGTCCTTGGATCCTCTGCTCTCCAGTGCCTTTGGCACACAGCACGCAAAGGTGTCTGAGCCGACCTTCATTTGCCACAATCTCTCCAGGAGCTGGTTTTGGGTTCCTGATCCCTCCAGCAGCCAGCTCTCAGACCTCCTGGCCTCTCCACTGTCCAGCCCATCCGGACAGCCTTTCTGGCTGCTGCAAGACCTGGCTGGCAGAACTCTCACTCTGCCCACTGGCCAGTCTCACTCCGTGTTTGCCAGTGATTACACGGCACTCTACACACCCATGCAGGTCTGCAGGTGTGCCAGTTTCTCCAGTTGCTGGCATCTCAGACAAAGGGATTCTGTTCTTCATGGTCTCCTACCCTGATCAGTGGTAGCTGGGCCTCCATGGACAAAATGCAGAGAGGTCCTCAGCCAGGAAAATAGAAATGGAGTTTAATGAGAATACAGGACAGGCTATTGCAGTCAGGCACTCGGCATGGCCAGATGGGTGTGCTGAAAAATTACCTGTTTTCACACAACCAACTGCTTTTATCCTATTTCTTGGGGTCTGTTTCTGTGCTTATTTCCCTGAAACCTCCTTYAACCCTCACTGTTCCTCCCTTAAAACCTGTAGTTAGTCTTGTAAAATCCTCATGTGCTCTTCCCTGGCATGCCTCAATGAATTCCACATCCCTTAAGGCAGTAACATCCCCTCAGTCTGTAAGGCTATCCAGAAGGGCTCTCCCACCAAAACTCATCTTGATGGTGGGTTTTGTACCAGGACTGAGCCTGGGAATAGCCAGGTCGGGGTGCTCTGCTCTGTCTGATTAGGATATTGGGGTTTGGCTGCTTGTCATCACTCCTCTGTGTGCCTTTGTGTTGGTGGAGATGGATTTTGCTTAAAAATTAAATCTGAATAAGTCAACTTGCAGAACTCTTGTGGGAAGGCTGCACATCCACAGCTGTCCTTGCTGTTAATGGGAGGTGAAGCTAATTAAAATTGCTCAGGGCCATTGCCAACAAAATTACATGGAAGCACTGTATTCATTATTTAGYAAGCTTTGCACTCTAAACTCCACCACATAACCTCACTGTTATAAATCATATTACATTCAAAGAGCAGCTAAAAGGGCTTGGGTTTTGCCATATGCTCATTTCTCATTTGTTTAATTCTTGTCTCATAAAGCTATTTTTGTTTCATACTCCTAAATTAAAACTCAGTTGGCCCAAGGATGTCAATTTGAAGTTAATGATTAAAAACCCCCCAACAATAACATAGCAAGGAAAATGTAAAAAGGCAGGACAATGAAAGCTATTGGTGAAGTTAGATATAAACCCTGGTATGCTGTGTATCCTTGCTATGCAAGATGGGAAATTGTAACTATTTGCTGCTGTTGTTCACCCCACATTTCTGCTTTACCAAAAGAGCAGCAATTTATAAAAAATACATGAGCCCAGAACATCCTGTCAAAATATTCTTACATGATAAACCAAAACAATATTTATGCAAAATGTCTTATCAGCCCAAGAATATGGGTGATGGGAGATTTTAACTTGCTGATCTTTGATGGAAACTGAACACAGAGAAGAGGAGGCAGTCTAGGAGATTCCTGGAGTTTATGGAAGATAAATTCCTRTTGCAGCTGGTAAGTGAGCCTACAGAGATGAGGTCCTGCTACACCTCCTGCTTACAAACAGAGAAGGGCTGGTGAGAGATGTGGTGGTCAGAGGTTGTGTTGGGCACAACAACCATGAAATGAGAGAGTTCTCAATCCTAGGTTAAGTAAGGAGTGGCCATCAACAAAACCTCTACCCTGAACTTCCTGAGAGCACATTTTGGACTGTACAGGACACTGGTTTAGGGAGTCCCTTGGGAAACAGTCCTTAATAACAAAGGGATCCAGGAAGGCTGGAGTTACTTTTGGAAGGAAATCTTAAAGGTGCAGGAGCAGGCTGTCCATTTGTGCTGAAAGACAAGCCAGTGAGGAAGAAGACCAGCCTGGTTGAATAGGGAGCTTTTGCTGCAACTCAGGGAAAAAACAGAATTTATGACCTTTGGGAGAAGGGGCAGGCAACTCAGGAAGAATACAAGGGTGTTGTTAGAATATTTACAGAGAAAACTAGGTGAAAGCTTAGCAAGAACTCAATCTCGACACTGCTATGGAAGATAATTTTTTAAAAATAAATACATTAACAATAAATAAAGAGCCGAGGAAAATCTCCATCATTTATTGGATGCAGGGAGGAACATTGTCACTAAGGATGAGGAAAAGGCTGAGGTATCTAGTGCCTTCTTTGTCTGTCTTTAACAGAAAGACTGGTTATCCTCAGGGGAGCCAGCCCCCTGAGCTTCTACACAGAGATAGGGAGCAAAATAGATAACCTGCAATTCATGGGGAAGTAGTTGGTGGCCTGCAGAGCCACTTTGGCACCAGGAAGACATAAGTCCATGGGACCAGGTGACATTCATTGGAGTGTCTGAGGGAGCTGGCAGAACTGCATCAATCATTGGTGCTGGTTAACCAGGGAGACCCCAGACAACTGGAGATTAGCAAATGTGACACCCACCTGCAGGAAGTGTCAGGAGCAGGATCCAGAGAAGTACAGGCCTGGGGAAGGTTGCAGAGAAGACCATCTTGGGTGCAATCACATGGACAAGACAGCCAGGGGATCAGGCCCAGCCAGCACAGGTTTAGGAAAGGCAGTTCCTGCTTGACCAACCTGATCTGCTTATATGAGCCCATCACCCCTGTAGTGGATGAGGGAAAGGCTGTGGATGTGTATACCTAGACCTCAGTAAAGCCTTGGTTACTATTTCCCACAGCATTTTTCTATGAAAGCTGGAAATCCATGGCTGGGATTAGTGCACTCTTTGCTGGGTGAAAAATTGCCTGGATGGCCAGGCCAGGGAGTCATGGCGAACAATGCCACAACCAGTTGGAGGCTGATCACCGATGGGGCTCACCGAGACGCAGTATTTGGGCCAATCCTGTCTAATATCCTCATATCCTGTCTGATCTTCTCATATGGGTGAGGAGATCAAGCCAGTGAGTGTAGATAACACGAGTGTTGATCTGCTGGAGGGCAGGAGGGATCTACAGAGGGATCTGGACAGGCTCATCAATGGGCCAAGGCCGACAATATGAGGTTCAACAAGGTGAAGTGCCAGGTCCTGCCCTTGGATCACAACAACCCCAGGCAGTGCTGCAGGCTGGGGGCAGAGTGGCTGGAAAGCTGCGGGTGGAAAAGGACCTGGGAGTGCTGAGTGACAGTGGCTGAACAAGAGCCAGAGTGTGCCCAGGTGGCCAAGGAGGCCATTGCTTCCTGGCCTGTGTCAGAAATAGTGTGGCCAGCAGGAGCAGGGAAGTGATTGTCCCCCTGTACTCAGCAGTTGTGAGGCCACACCCCAAATCCCGTGTCCAGTTCTGGGGCCTTCACTACAAGAAGGGACAAATTAGTCACTGGAGTGGGTCCAGAGAAGGGTAACAGAGTGAAGGGTCCGGAGAGTCAAGTCCTATATGGCTGAGGGAGTTCGGGTTATGTAGCCTGGAGATGAAGAGGCTCTGGGGAGACCTTAGCACTCTCTACAGCTCCCTGAAAAGATGTTGTAGCAAGGTGGGGTAGCTGATCTCTTCTCCCAAGAGGCTAGTGACAGGACAAGAGGAAATGGTCTCAATTTGTGCCAGGGGAGATTCAGGGTGGACATCAGGAAGAATTTCTTCACAGAAAGGGCTGTTAAGCCCTGGAAAAACCGTCCCAGGTAGGTGGTGCAATCACCATCCCTGGAGGTGTTCGAGAAACACCTGGACATGGTACTTAGTGACATGGTTTATTTGAAATGGTGGTGGTCACTTAAAGAGTGGACCCAATGATCTTGGAGGTCTTCTCAACCTCAGTGAGCCTATGATTCCATATTAACTTTGCTCATAGGACTTCAGTGTTCCAAATCTGGCAGCATGGAGGTTTAATTCTGCACTGTAAAATCAATGTACTTACATCTACTCAAATTGTCAATACATCCAGAGAACCGTTTCAAATGCAAAGTTTTGATTGGGAAAAATGTGGAAACTTATTCTTCATTGCCTGTCATTTTCTAAATGTCTAATTGGTTTTCTCAAATTGCTTTTAATAAATGCATCCATGCATATGTTTTCTCCCTTCTCCAGACTGTTTTGTTTTGCAGTAAACCCTCACCCTGATTTATGGTTTTCCATCTGGGAAACCATATGAAATAACCATGATTCAATATTGAATTGTCTTCTCCCTCTGCTAGAAATGTGTTTTGCCCAGTGACAGGTTTGACCAACACAACCACTGGGGGAGGAGGAGTAGGCAAGTGGTGGAAAACTCCTGTCACTTTTTAAACATTTTTTTTTTGTAATGCATGTGTGTGTGTGGTGTTTTGTTTGTGTTTGGTTTTGGTTTGTTTTCTTATTCTTGTTTGCTTGTTTCTACATTATTTGAGACATTGCTCAGGTTGATCTAAAAACCACCTGTAAAAATATTCTCTCTCAAGGAGAAAGAGTGGGAAAACCATTCTTCTTGCTTCTTCAGGTATTCCTAGTTCTCTTTTAAAWTTTTTTAAAAAATACATTTAATTTCCAGATTCTTGCTCATGTCTAGAATTAAAAATGATTAAAAATGATCAGAATAAGGCAACAGCCTGYTCTCCCTTATAGACAAGATGAACTTGTTTCACTAGAGTAAACCTAAGGGGAATATATTGGTGGAAAATAATGGTGATTGCTGAGGCAGGAATGGGAAAGCATTTCTCATTGTCAGCCTTTTCCATGGCAATTTCAGGGAGCATTAAATCGTTTAGTTTATGTAACTCTCAGGATAAAGACTTTACACAGAAAATACCTTGCATCTCACATGAGCTGGTGAATTCCGTGCTCTCTCTTTCTCTTGTGCTAATTCTGGGAGGTGAGAGAAGATCATCAGGCACAGTATTCCAAATGATTGAATGACTTCAGATGAAAAAATTCCACTTTTCCTTTTTTTTGTGTTATGAAACTTATGTGGGCTTTTGCACACACTTCTCCTGTGCCCTTCTGAGCCCGAAGGTCAAGAGCACTAGATTTCCTTTAGAAGAAAGTGTTTGAGGTGAGCTGTTGGTCACTGAAATTCTTCACCAGGAGGAGTTCTGAAGTGGGAGTGGACGCCCTTCCTCCAGCCCTCTCTTGGCTGGGAGAGGTTATCTTTGTACCCTGCTAAGTCTGTTTGGCCAGTCTTTCTTGCTGGCAAGCCAACAACAGTAGTTACACTACAATCACTGTGTTTTCTTAGTCCTTTACCATAAACACTGAAACCTTTAGTGTCAGGCTAAAGAACAAGTTAGGTAGATGATAACAACTGTTTTGTGATTCTGTGGCCATAGCTAAACCAAGATCAGAGGTGCCAAAATACAACCCAGTAAGTCCTGCTAGCAGAGTTATCACTCAGAAAATGCAGATAACATGGTCCAGATAGCAAAGAAGTTTTGTTCTTGGTTTTCGTTCTTGCTACTTCACCTGCAAAAGAAGAGCTCAGCAATCTAGTGAACTATTAGGGGTCCTGATGCACTTGGCAGTTGTGAGTGGCATGTTTGGCCCCCAAGGAAAACAAAAACATGAAATTCAGTGGTTAGAGAAAAGTAGAAGAGACTTTTTAGCATTTGAAGGCAGAAGCCCTCATCAAGAACACTGGAAAAACATGAGGAGGATGCTACGTAGAGCAAGAAGGAATAATGTAATTTATGGGTAGCCAAATGACTGCCTGACAGGTGCAAAAGCAGTTTAGCAGACTGTGGGATGCTTTTTATGCAGAAAGCTTGCCTTTGGGGAGGTGCAGCTCTGCCCACAGCAACTGCATTGGGAACAGTGTCAGAAAGAAAGTGTGACAGAGGACTGTCATCAGCAGAGGCTTCCATTGTATGCTAAGCCAGTGATCTGGGTATTAAATATAAAGAAAACAACAATGCATAAAGCAGTGTGTAGCTTGATGTCCCAAAAAAATCCAAATCAATATTTTCCAATTAAATAAACACATGCTGGAAAATCATGTGATCTGCTGCTCTACCCTTCTGCAGGGCCCTTACAGGGACTTAAGGACATATCTTACAAGCTACTGATAGGAAATGTCTCTGCCACAGAGGCAGGAACACCTGTCTATCTTAACACCACCACAGTTCACAAGGGACAGCTTACAACCCTGAATGTAGCTGGAGAAATAGGCAATTGTATCCTAAAGAGTGGGGTAAGTTCCATGATGAATAAAATTCCCTTGGCCATCCAGCATGGGGAATCTTAGGGTAAACTCAACTTCAGTGTCTTTCCATGTCAGCTATGTCAGGAAAGAACAGAGCAATGTCCTGTGGTGTGGCAGATGAATTTCATGATGGGAGTCAAATGAGGCAGTGGATTCTGGGGAAAGCACTTTTTAAATATTCAGCTGGTGACTGGGATTAACAAAGCTAAAAAATGGCCTAAAGATTTTGGATGAGGATTACTGATGACCACTTAATGCACTGAACTTCTAACACCAGGGAGAGGGTAGTGCTTTCSTAAGGGACAGTTCAAGACTGGACTGAACTTTAGGAGGAATAAATGATCTCCATAAATGTTTTTCCCTTTGTTAAGTTGTTAAAAACATTCTTTATCTTCCATGATAAACATGAAGTACATAGTATAAGTAAAAAATCCAGCAGTTCCTTTCTTCCCTCCAACTTAGTTTTTCTTTCATAAATACAAAGACTACACTGTAAACACAGATCCCCTGTAGGAATTGGAGAGGGGAGAAATAAGATGAAGAGTCCTTATTTGCATAACTAGTGTAGTACTAATAATGTAACCATAATGAAGGTAATATAACATCTATTTAGAACAGAGTAAAAGAACTGAACATCAGTAAAAGGAAAGCATTATTCCAGAAGTGAGAGAAATTAATGAGAAACATCTTTTCATCATTTTCAATACACCTCATTAAATTAATTTGAGCAAGGTTGTCTAGATTCTGATATGTTCATAAATGTTTTTGTGCATATCAAKCTGAACTAGGTCCTGAAAGAAAGAAAAATGCCTTCCTAGACTCTTTCTCTATATGAAGCCAAAGCAGCAGGGTATTAATCAAAGCCATAAACAAAGTGCAGAACCAGAGATTTAATTCTTGAAGTTGYACTTGGTTACAAAACTTCCAAAATCATGTGAAGAAGGCCTTTATGTTGAGTGTCTTACTGTTGCTTTAGAGTATGATGAAGTAAATTAACTCAAGGAAGTTATTACTGCTTGCAGTTTGCCTGTGATGAGAGCTGGGACTGCATTTTCTTTTTGGAGCTTGGATTTTAATTTATGTTAATATTCACATCAACAGGGTAAGTTAATGAGGCCCAAGCTCATTTTATTATCTTTCATCTGACTGAAGCTCTAAGCTTCTACCCGCACAGCCTGGGATATGCACTCTGCATGCTGGATGAGGAGAAGCAGTTTATTCTTGAGCATTTGTACTATACAGATACAAGGGCTCTGTGGCTGGTGTTCTCCATATGGAAAAGTTAATTTTATTTCTGTCTTGCTTGAAAACAAACAAACAATAAATCAGCAACATGAAAAAAATAAAAAGGCAAAAACAAGGGGTATGAAAAGAAGTGCAAGCATGCCTATGAGCTGGGTGTGCACGTTTTTCATTGTAGAAGACAATGATGGTTGATGATTGCTGACGTACACTGAGAAAAAATAGAGCTTTTTTGAAATGAGACTGTATTAAAATAGTCACTTTTTGATTCCTGAAATTATTTTTACCACATTTGGGTCTCCTGAAGCATTTGCTTGTCATGATTTCTTAAGTAAGGACTGACAGCCTTTTCAGAAAGATTTGAACATCTCAGATGTTCCAGCATCAGTAATAACTGCGCAAAGAACAATGGAGATGCCAAGTGGAGTAAATCTGGTAAAGCAGATGAAAAGGAAAAAAAAGGAGAAAATAAAGATGGARTGTTAAACTGTGCAGCATTTCTGGATGTTGCACTGTGGAGAAATGTGGTTTGGAGCAGGTCTGTCTGGCTGCTGAATGCCTCAGCCACTCTGCCCGCCTGCAGGAGCACAGGGTGCTGGAACAGAGTTGATCAGGTCCARGAGGATGAAGGAGAATTTTCCCCTTCTTAGTAGTTTTTATAAGAATCAGTCCGGAGATATTAYTAAAGTCTGGAAGAAGAGACGAGTAGTTAGTCTTCCTGCTATAGGATCAGGTTAGCATAAAAATTCAAAGCAAACTTCTTTTGAGAGGARTGGATGAACAGCTGACACAACTGCTTCTGTCCCATGGCAAAACAGGTAACTTGCTGCTTAGTGGGGGGAGATCACAGGGTCACAGAAACATTTAGGTTGGAAAAGATCTCTGAGATTATTGAGTCCAGTCTTTGACTGAACACCACCATGTCAACTAGACCACAGCAATAAGTGCCACATCCAGTCTTACCTTGAACACTTACCTGGGCAGTCTGTTCCAATGCTTAATAACCCTTTCCGTGAAGAAATTCCTCCTGATGCCCTTCCCTAGCACATCTTGAGGCTCTGTCAGCTTTTCCTGTCACTGGTTGCTTGGGAAATGAGGTTGACCCTCACTTGCTACAAACTCCTTTCAGGTAGTTTCAGCTGCCTTTGGTTTCATCAGTTTGTCACTCCTCTACAGAAATGCTCTGCTACAGACCAATTAGAAGAATGTCTTTACATGTCTTTCCATCCTCATTAAAATTTTTCTTGTCCCTTATAAGAGCAGTTTTATACAAAATGACAGTATCATCTAGAGCAAAATGAGATGGGAGGAAGGGCAGGTTAACAGAAGGCATTAAAAGGACTGTGAAGAATTCTTATGTGCAAGGCTGAATTTCAAAGTTAATTCTTTCACCCTCAGAAAGTTACATGCCAGCTTTTGCAGAGATGAAGGCGGCTTTAATGAGCAGTAAGCAAATGGCCCCCAGTGGGTGGAGCAGGCAGGTTGGATCCCAGGTTGTGGCAACCCAAATTGGTTGCTCCAAGATAACTGAAATCTGCCCTCTAATTCAAAGGGCTATTAAATCTGGGATGTGTTTATTTGATTTTGTTTTCAAATTATTTTCATTTGTTTCAGTGAGATATGTCTGAGAGTTTTGAGCTGTAGTAAGTACTTCTCTTTGTTTGCATGGATTTTGTTGAAACAACTCATGTGTTTATTCCACTTCGCTGAGCTTCACTCTCATCATAAATTGCTTGTTTAAGTTCAAATGTCAGTTAATTCCTAGGTAAATAGATTCTTGGATTTTAAAATTAAAATAAGGCAGAAAATACAGAGTCTTTTAGGAGAGAAAAGAATAAAAGGTTCTCAAAGAATGGGGACACTTAATAGAAAAATATTCTTTATCACCCAGCAGTATAACAGATGTTCAGCTGTACTTTCAGTTTGAAGAGTTTAAACTCTCAAAGGAAAATTCTGTGGAGGCCTCTGAAAACAATAAACTGTGTATATAGGAAGAAAAATGAAATATTCCCTCTCCCCACAACCTGACTAAGGCAGCTTGGTTAAAAAAACTTTCTTTGTCTGCAAGAACCAGTGTCTGTAAAATTTTCATAAGGATTGGTAATTTGCAACTCACAGTCCTGCAGCCTTTCAGTAACAATGAAAGCCTGGAAAYAGCCTAGGATATTGAGGTACTGAACTGAATTTCAAACTTTGAGCCTACTAGAATCTGAGGTCAAAATCTGGAGGAAAGCTGCTCCCATTTTAGTTACTAGCAACACTGAGGCAGTTAGTGACGGTGTTGGCTTGGTTTCTGACAATTTTAACAGCTTTATTTGTACAGCCAGCTTTCTGGCAGTGACAGTGACTACTATCTTTTGCTAGGGGTGCTCATATCTGATGCTGACATTGATGTATCTTCCTCAGAAGTGGTTGCAGCTGAATCCCTTGTTCATTTTCATCTTTATGACTCTCAAGCCATCTTCTTGTACATGTGTGTTGGTTGTTTTGATATTCTTCCCTTTTTTCTCATGAACTCTTTTGGATTTCTCACATGGATTTCTCCCAGTGACATTAGTATAAGCCAAGGCAAACTGAAGAGGATTTCTTTCCAGTGTTGAGCCAGGATGAATTGTGGGGCTTATGGAATTCTTACCCTTGTCACACTCCCTCTGCAACCCCAGTGTGAAGTTACTGTCCTTGCTCCCCTTGTTATTAGTGTCCTTCACCCACCACTCATCATGAGGAGAGTCTATGTATTTGGAAATGGGACTGCCTTTAGGATGAKCAGCTAACACATTTCTTCCTTTTACCTTTCTGGAGGAGGAGCTGATCCATGCTCAGCAATTTGCCCCTCTCAGCAGGTCTTTCAGAGGCACCTCTATTTGCAGACGACCCTCTTGCTCAGGCAGGTGGTCCTAGCACCTTTTCAGGAGATAYTGCCTTTGTCTCCTGAATTGCTCAAGAGACGAATTTCACCTCTACTGTTTTGTCTCTGYCTCTCTGCTTCAGACACAGCTGTAGTAGGGGCAAAAGTGAAGGGTTTCTCAGGCTGGAGGAACCGTTTTGTTCTCTGGAGTAGTAAGAGCTGTCCTTGTGATGTGTTGTACATGATGTGACCAAAATAAAAAGAACACAAAGCTTCCCAAAGAGGGATGCTTGTGTTCTGGAGAATACTTTGCTCTTATAAAGCTCATGCTGGTTTGTACACCAGTTGACAGCTTGTTTAATCACGTGGACTAGTTTTATGTCACCTAGCTTGTTTGATGGGCATTCATCAAAAAAAGAAAATAACAGCCACTTTCTTTGGGGAAGTGAAGGATTTTCTCAGTGTTTGGAGATGCTTCTTCTACCTTTCTTCTCTCACATGTCCTTCTCTCTTTCCCTTTATTTGGCCTACTTCATCATCAAGGGATGCAGCTTAAACCAGCTGCAGTTTGCAAAATTGGTGGCTCAAAACGTCTGCAGGCTGTCTGTGGCAATACTGATGCGGTGGTTCTGCCACCCAGGGCTGCCCTTGCAGCAGCTTGGGCTCTCCCTTCTCCATCTCTTCCAATGCATCTCTAGACCCTCTATTGATCCTCTGCAATGTTGTTGAGTGAGTAGTGACAAGCACAGTAGTGCTCTCAGAGTCCTGATGGACTCAAGAGGCAGAGTGCTCTTGAAAATGCACTCATGAATAATATTCAGTCATGTTAAAGTAATGCCTGTAAGTACTATTCACCTTGTCAAGAGATGAAAAAGGCAGTCAATAACTGAGGACTGAACTCTGATAAAAAATCATGATGTTTAAACCACTGTAATAAATCTGTCAGTCTTCTCAGATAATGAGCAGAAAATCCCTATTAAACAAACCAGTGACAGGAAGAGTCAGCTTGCTGAATAGGGAAACGAGCCCATCCTTTGGACTGTGGTTTGAGAACACAGTAAGCCCTGCTGATATCCATAGGGTGCTGTGGAAGTGCTGGGACAAGCCTTACTGGGCTGGTTTCCAGCACTTAAGCAATCCTGATTGGAGATCATCAGAAACAGTAATCCAGTCTTGGGAAGAACAGGCACATTGTGTTGAAACTTGTATTGAACAAAGAAGTTCTGAAAAGATCAGAAAAGATTTGACTATCAACCTTTACGCAAAGGTATTATATCTCAAAAAAAAAAAAAAAAAACCAAAAAAAAAAAAATCAAACCAAGAAGAGGAAATTGCTCTTTCCTTACCTTCCTTGATTTTATTTATTTGAAAGTAGTGCTGCAAGATTAGCAACCTTCCATTAATTCAATGGCAACTTTATGGTTGTATAGGAAGTATATTTCTTGTGGCTGTGGAAACTCAGTGGTTCAAGTAAAGTTGCTCTGCTGACATCTCCCTCTTTTTTTTTTTTCATGACCCTTTAAAGTAATATTTCCACTTTGTTCTGGTTTCCTATTATTCATGAGCAATTTTAAGTTCTTCACATCCTCCCACAATTTCTGGTTGAATATAGGTTTCACATTGAAGTCATTCTGTACTTTTTTCCTTTCTTGAATGAGCTTTGATGTATCTGTTTGAGTTTCTCCTGCCATCTGCTTATTCTGCACTGAGAGCCACGATCCACACTGTTAACTCCTCACTGGTATTTTCTCTTTTTGCATATGTTCGGGGGGATTTCTAAGACGCATGAGAAATCTGCTGGAAAACCATTTGTGGAGGTTCTAATTCCCACATTGGGCTTTATGACATTTTGTGCTGGCTTGAGGCTGCTCCCCTGTTGAAAAGCAAACAACTCAAAATGTGCTTTCCTCTCACTTTCCCATTGCCTGACATTCCCACCCTCCTCCTGTTCTGCCATGCAGAAGAACCTGCTTTAAGACACAAATCCCATCACATGCACAAAACTAGATGAAGAGGCTTAGTGTTTGCCTTCATGCAGAAATTGGTGTTTATTCTCAGAAACTTCTCATTTGTTGATGCAGAGATTTTACTATTGAGCTGGAACATTGGCTCAACTTCAATAACTTGTGTGAAATAGTAAAATATTTCTTTTTCTTCTGAATTCACATTCACTGCGGGGCAAGAGAGAACTGTGTGGGCTAAGTGTGGTTTGGATAGAAATGTTCAGTACACGTTTTGATTATTTTCCCATTTGCAAAAGGTCTTAGATTTCACACCTGGGTACTGCAGTAATCATATTTCAGGGCAGAGGCTCGTCTACTTGTTATCTCCAAATGCAAACTGTTCTACAACTAGGATGTGTATTTTTATTACATATTACATTTTTATTGAAATGTAGTGTTGTAATAGGATTCCTCTTTCTCCAAGGAGGCTTTTATATACATCTATGTTTATATATATACACACACTCTCTCTCATCAAAAATGATTTTGCAATGGGAGAAGAGGGCATTGAGTCCAAAAAGCTAAGTTTTATATATTTTATTCATAAAAACAGATTTGCAACAATTTATTAAAAATTGATCTCATGCAGTATAAGGTTATACAAGAAATTCTTCATTTACATTTTATTCTGGCAGTTCCAGTCTAGTTTAAAGCATTTGTGCACTAACATCATTGGAAAATGCCATTGGGGCACAGCCTCTTCATAAATTTACAGTACATTTTTGCTGCAGTATAAAAGAACAGAAACATTAAATAGCTATATTCACTTGGTTGGTCTTGTTATCTGCAGTAAAGTAAAAAAAAAAATGTTATGGGAGAAACTACCGTATCATTGAGACAAAGAATGTACTGCATGGTTTAAACCTAATAAACGTCACACAGTCAGTATTCACGAAGTTACAGACACACACACACACACACACACTCACCTCCAATGGTCCGATACTTCTGAATTATTTTTGTTTTTTCCTGCTAAGTTGGAATAATATTTCTACAGAGATCTTTGTGTATACATTATATACAATATCATAATTTTCTCTTTTTAAAAATTAACATTCCTTTTAAAATAAACCAGGCCCTGATGATATTAATAAAGCAAGAGAATACTGTCAACACACATTGAGTGACGACGTCAGTGTTTAGTGCTTAAACAGAGTAATGAGTTCTAGTTTATCTGTGTTTATACTTACATGTTTTTTTGTTCTAAAAGCTACAGTTATTTCCACAACCTCTCTTACTGTATGTGCCAAGTGAAATATTTTGTGATGCTCCTGATTGTAAGATTCAGATACATATTCATGTTGGTTTTGGCCACTATGAGGTGTGTTTTATTTTTAATGGAGATTTATGCAAGCTTGTCAAAGCTGCAGTTAAATCCCTCAGCTAAGGAACCCCTTCAGCTGTGCTTCAGTCATTGCTGATTTGCAAACCTTTGTACGAATGTCATTCCAAAGGTTTGGTCTGAGGGGCATAAGTGTTGATTAAAGAAAACTGAGAGCCCAGAGGGTGCTTCATGTGGGTTATTTTCCCCCCTACTTTTAGCAAACAGCCCTGGCAGTAGGAGGATACATTTCCAGTCCCTTGGAAAAAGAAGCTGTATGTGTGTCTCACCTGTGCCTGAGGCCTCGGCTCCAGAGGTGGTCCAGACGGTACACCACTATCGTTCCTCCTAATTACTTTGGTTCAGGGAAAGGAGCTAAAGTATAAACTCCACTGTTTTWTCACAGTCCTTTCAGGAGTCAGGTWAAATATTCTATTGGTAGATTTGATTTGTCCTCTCCTATCCACTACAACTGTCACACGTACGCAGGTACGAAGCAAACATAGTGTATATTCACATCTAAGTGCCCTGCAGGCTTTGCCTGCAGCAGCAAAGTGCTGTGCCCTAATCCCTCCCCCCCAAGTCCACTCAATTWATTTTATTGTAATTATGTGTGACACAATTCAAACAAACTAGGAAAAACAATTCATCCTATGGCATTAAGACTTTACTACCCATCTGTTCTCAGTTTCCTGAGTTATCAGCCCTAGGACTTTTTCAGACAGTTTAGTGTGTTATGGTTGGTGGTGTTTATCCTGAAATAAGTGCAGAAACTTTGCTAAAAATGACGCTGCAGATGGTCAGCAGTCACTATCATTGCCCTGGAGAAGGGTGAAGTGCTCTGCTTGCAATCAGCAGCTCTCCAGCTGGTGGCAACTCAGAGCTGGAGCTTCAGGCTCTGCTTGGGTTACACATACAGCTGCAAGGTAAAGGTGACCCTGCTCACAGCACTGCAGAGTCTCAATGACACTCAAGGAATCATTTCTCACAATTCTTCTTTCCTGCTAAACATCATCCCTGAAATGAAAAAAAGCAAGACTAACCAGTGCAGAATGTTTCCAGCGATTTAACACAACTCCTGTAAAAATGAGTGTATCTATTCCAACATGGTATAGCTTGACCACTACATTTTCCTTACATGGATACAGTATAGAATTGCATGTTCTCAGCAGCCACATAAAGCTCAGTGACATTTGAGTGGTTTTTTTGTTTTTTATTTTTCCCTAGTGTCTTTTTTTGCAAGATCCATATATCCCAGCATCCTTGTTGCTAGTAGAAATTTTGGAAGAAACATTTTTCAGTGACTTCTAGGTGAAGAAATAAAAACTCCATGAATAAGGCTACAGATCAAACTCTTTGTGTCCTCCTTTGCTTTTTCACACGAGTTACGTGGGCACTCCTGTGATGAGGGCCTCAGCAGAAGTTCCTCTGCAGTAAGAGCCAATGTTACATGTTTGTAGCAGAGTTCTAGGTCAGATGTTTAGTCCAGTCTTTGAGTACTTAAAAGCAGTTCAGGAAGCACTGATCTCGCCCTCCTACAGCCCTGAAACCATCACTCGGAAGGAGGGTGGCACGTGTCTGTGCCGAGGGCTGGCACTGGGGCTGACGCACGGGCTGGCACAGCTGGCATCCACTCCTCCTATGGATGGCAGGTAGGCGTGATGCAGGATGGGCAGCTGCAAGGACAGCCGGCGCTGTATGCTGCGGGAGACAGGGAGAGGAGTATTAGCCAGGGTCAGAGGGAGCACATCATGTGGCTGGCGTGCCCCCAGGCTGCTGCCAGGGAGCCCCCTGTGCCTGCCGCTGTCACCGACAGGGTTAACGCCACGAGCATCGCACTGRCTGATGCTGAACTGTGCCACCATGGTGCTGTTTTCCCCTTGGGGAATTTTTCTGCAGGTTGGACATGACAAAGGAAACTAAATGTGCTTTCTCAGCATCTCACAAMCTCCTGAAACTCCCAGTCACATTCAGGTTAATTATTAGACTGCTGATACCAAGAAAAGGGAAAACCTTAAGTTTGCAAAGTGGGTGTATGGCTTGGTGACCCCCCACCCCTTGCAAAGGGATCTGCTGCCTGCAGAGCCCCATCCTACAGTGTAGACATGCATGAGGTCACAGACTGAGTTTCAAGCCACACACCACTTAGCACAAGGATGTCAGCGCTAAGCATGGCATTTCTGCAACTCCAGCTAAAGCAAACACAGGTGCATGGTGGAAGGGATTTGGGACTAATGGCTTTTTCCTCTTTTAAGTAGCTCCTCTTTAAAGCTTGGGTCTGTGCTTTTGAGGTGGTAGGTGCTTTTGAGCGCCATGGGACTGAGGAGTTGGCCCTCTAAGAGCAGTCCTGCCCAACGCCCATACTAAAATTCAGTGTTCCAGAATCCAACATTCTGTATCTATTTTTCCAAGTGGACTGGCATCATGACAATGAGTATAATTTTTTTTTTTTTTAATTAATACTAAGTCATGCTCACAGRTATTGCGTCTAAGCCCTTTCCTTGGAGAGGATGGTGCCATGAGAAAAGGGCTCTGCTACTCCTGTGATGTGGATGTATTAGCACCTTCCACAAAATCAAAATCCTGTTGAGGTTTGCTAATGTAAAGATGTTTTCAGTCATTTTWTCATCAGGATGGCTTTGTATTTGAAGACATTTCCCCTTGAAACACAGAGGCACTTTCTAAAYAGAAGAGAGATGTCAAGGTGACTGAGCTGAACGGAAGACTGACTTTTGGATTTCAGGACAAAAATGCCCACAGAAAGCATTGTATCAGTACAATAGAGTTTTAAATTTATGTTTGCATGTTATCTGATATAATGTCAGCGTATAGAAAGGCCTTTATAAGAGGTGTTTCTTTTAAAGCTAACCTTTGGACTGCCTTTTTGATTCAAATGACATTTAATTGCTTTTTTGCTTTGTGTTAGGTAGCAGAGACAGATACTAAGGCAYCCATTGCACTGCTTGGGGAYGAAGCARTATAGCTTTTAAATTCAAACAGAAAGAAATGTAGTGTTCTCCTCATTAGTTTCACCCCTACAAACTTCAGCTGGTTTATACAGAGGTGCAGCAGGAGTAGCTGTTGTCTGCCTACCCAGGAAACTCTTTCTCATTGCTTCTTCACTCAAACTCCTTTCTAAAGTTTCACACAATGTAAGTCCTCAGTGATGATCATTCTAGTGCTGGCAATGCATTCCTGGAACTAAACAAAAYCCATTCATTGTTGTTTTGCTAGGGTGCTCAGCTCTTCCTGGTGCTATCAATGAAGTCATGCCTTGTTCCCAAGGAGTGCAGAGGGGGCATGGCTTGATGTTTCCCTGTGCTGAATCCTTATGAGCCTGATGCTGTGGATTGTCATTCTGTCTCTTGTTGAGGGGTCAAATGCAGAATTGCCTGCACTTATTTTCCCACCAGTGGAAATGCTTACTTTGTTCAACTGTTATAGGCTTCTCATTAAAGGGCTTTTTGAAGCTACTCCAAGAGAATCCAGTTGCATAATCAAGTGAATAGGATTTTTTTTCATCCATTTCAGTGTTAGCCATACCATGGACAAAGCATGTTTATTTAGGTATGCCAACGGTGGCTGCGGTGGGTGGCAAATTTTGCTTTGACTGTACTTAAAAGTTTATTTTCACTTGAAAACTTGGTTCCTGGAATTGGGGCAGAGAACTGTAGCCTGGAGACTTGCACACAATCAAGATTGTAGACAAAACCCCTAGAGTGAAACACAAAACAAAACAAAACGAGTAGCAAAATCCAAACAAACCTGGTATTTTYGCCTGAAGTGAAAGAAAATTTTGTGCCTTGCCTCACTATTTTTAGGTTTTTTTCCCCCAATATCAGTGATTTTCCCTTCTTCCACTCCTGCCACATTTTGCCAATGCTTTGGGGGGAATCCTTGATATCAATACAGGCTGGAGGATGAAGGGATCGAGAGCAGTCCCGCCAAGAGAAAACTGGGGGTGATGGTGGGTGAAAAGCTGGACATGGCCCAGCAATGTGCACTTACAGCCCAGAAAGTTAATCAYATCCTGGGCTGTATCAAAAGCAGTGTGGCCAGCAGTATGAGGGAAGTGATGCTGCCCCTCTGCTTTGCTCTGCTGAGACCCCCCCTGGAATACTGCATTCAGYGCTTCTCATAAGAAGAACATGAACCTGCTGGAGTGAGTCCAGAGGAAGGCCACAATGAAAATCAGAGGGCTGAGGGATGTCTTCCAYGAAGACAGGCTGAGAGAGCTGGTGTTTTTCATCTTGGAGAAGAGAAAGCTCCGGGGAGGCCTTAAAGCTGCCTTCCAGCACCTAAAGGGGGCTTACAAGAAAGCTGGAGAGGGACTTYTTACAAGGGCATGGAGTGAGAGGATGCTGTGGAAGGTTTTTTAAAAAAGAGGGTAGATTTAGACTACATAAAAGGAACAAATTTTTATGATGAGGATGGTGAAACACTGCCACAGGTGGCTCAGACACCCCATCCCCAGAGACATTCAAGGCCAAACTGGATGGGGATTTTAACAAYCTGATCTACTTGAAGCTGTCTCTGTTGATTGCAGGGGGATTGGACTGGCTGACCCATAAAGATCCCTTCCAGCCCAAACCATTATGTGACTCTAGGAGTTTGCTTCAAGTTGTCCACACTATACAGATATGTATGTGAAAGCATATATATGGTCAAGTATTTTGGAGAGGTAATGATTGGTAATAGTGGGTCTAGAATCACAGGCAAGCACTGAAGGAGATGGAAAGCAAAGATGATTCCACACACAGAGCACCCACTCATCAGGTTCTGTGTGAGGGCTCAGCTCTGTACGGGAACACCATTTATTAGGGAAACATAAAATCCRGTAGAACCTTGACTTCCAGTGTCAATGCAGGAGCACAATGCAATGCACATGGGAATGCACAATACCACAAGGGGGGCCAAGGCATTTGAAATATATTTTTGTTTTGCTATAGAAAACCACTAATAAGATCCATTTGTAAGTGGGGGGACTGAAAAAAATTGCTGCAACAGTCAAACATCTGAAGTTCTGTGGGAGTGTGTAAACTGTGTCTAAGCACTCAGGGATTGTGTCAGTTAATTCTGCAGTACATTAATGTTGATTTTTAGCAAATGCAGGGAAGCTGCAGAAGCTCTAAAATACTGCAGTAAAGTAAGATGTTCTACTAGCAAGTGAACTAATCACTCTAAATTTACCTTATTTTAATGACACATTTGAGTAAGATCACAGATAGATAGATCATAGAGGAACCACTYTCAGTCAAGAAACCAAATAACACCAAATAACAAAGGCCTGCTCATGCTGAGGCATATGGCTGCAATGCAATAATCCAGTCACAACCAGCTTTTTTGAATGAGAATTTTCTGTTACTTAAATTAACACAACTGGCTCCAGCTATGCTTTGAAGTTATGCTTTGAAGGTTACAAAAAACCCTGCATATAGAAATAGTCTATTAAGATGGCAAGTTTTAGTGGGGTCCTGCAGAAATCTGTCATCACGTCTACTTAGAGATCTGGAAGACTGTTACATAGTGTTGCTGTTAAAATGAGAATGGAATAAATTCTAATGGTGCCAAAAACTAATGAYCTGCTGGATGTAGGTCACTGATGAGAAGGGACAACATGCAGGAATGAAGTGCACAGACAGATGTCTTTAAGGGTCACAGAAGATAAAGCACTGAACGTGGCCATCATGCAGATAAGCTGACTGATGTGATCTTTAGATAAGCAGGGCTGCCTATCAGGAAATATGCACAGTTTAATACTCATCAAATCTGATGACTTTGCCTGAGAGACAACTCATCCTACTGGGAAAAGAGTGATAYCTATTTTAAACTGGTTCAGACTGCTCTCTGGACCTGAGATGAGCTGGCACACAGTGTCTATCCACACAGCTAAGCATCCCCCAGGATTGTTGCTGAGCATTACCTGGGAGAGTACAAACTGGTACAGCTGTGCTGGGGAGTATGCTAAAAAATGGGAAATCAAAGGGCAGGGCTTGTGCCTATGCACTGGCACCGCTTTGCTTGCTATAGGTGGTGTTAATTTATACTGTGTAGACAGTGTAAACAGGAAAGAAAGCAGTCAGCACCCACTTTTTGCTCCTCTTATCTGATGGTCTGACTGGATACRGAAAATTTTACATGGCAGTGTGGAAAATCTACTGGGTCCTGCCCAGCAGGAACTGCTAAGGGAACTGAGATTCGTCTATATTCGTACTCTAAGGCTGCTTTAGTCATATAGACTGCATTTTCCTTAGGTGCAGGGCTCTAAATCTGAGCCAAGCACAAAACCAAATTTTTCTACATTCTGATTGAGACAGTGTAAACATCACCCCATCAAAAAATGTGAAACAACTTCCTGCACTACTGCCTGAGCTGTGCGTATGCTGTTGTGCCTTTACTTTGTGCACAACTGTAGAATGAGGGATCTTACAATGAGTCAAATGTGGCACTAAAGGTGAGAAAGAATAAAAAAATCCCAAATCAGCTCCTTTCTGGACTCTRTAAGAACTTTCATCCTAGAAGATGCCAGTTCTCATGAGTACTGACAAGCACAGGAAGCTGGGATGACTTTTTTCCCCCCCAMAGCCATTGAAGTGTTAAAACTTCTGCAGGAAAATGATTGTCTTGACATCCTCCTTTCACAGGTTTATGACCAAGAGGAAATATTTTTCAGACTAATTCTCCTTGAGATTTGTGTTCTTGAATAAGAAATAAGTTTCTCAGACTGTGTGACTACCTATCAGATATCCTAAGTATGAAGTGAAGTGAGAAAGACAGAAACTACAGCTTGCTTTTAACTCCTTTTTTTTCCCCMAAAAATTATACATTTAGCAACCATCAAATGACAGAAGTGCTGCCAGACAAGTTGAAAAACAATCCCAGAGGTGCAGAAGGATACCTTAAAGAGTACAAATTTTGGAGAGAGGCAATCTCTTATCAAAAAGAGGGCAGTCCTGAAGACAGCTATACTTCTCCTCCCTGGCAGATCCACTGTGTGTCTGGGCAGTGTGGCTCTGGTACCCAAAGTGCCAACTCATTCTCAGAGGAGAGACTGGCCCTTGGACCTGGCACAGACACAGCTGTGCAAGTGTTGAATGACACTGTTTAGATTTAGCAGGATTTTATTAATTGCTTTCCATAAATGTCAGAGATTGTTCAGATTTGTACTGAACTACTGTCCAGAACCTTTAGGAAATCTCAGTCTTCTCATCAGTTATCACTAGCCTAGAGGAAGTTCTGTCATCACCAAATAYTTTTCTTTTTCTTTGTCTGTGTTAAATCTGTATCGAAACAATTGGATTATCTGAGTGTCTGTGTTTTTCTTAGCATCTTCTTAATGTAAGTGGGCCACATGTGGATGAGGCTGAATTCACACTACATTATTTCTGACAAATGGTGCTGAAAAAAACCCAGGCCTTTAATAGCTCTGCATTAAAGCACTCTGCTGATCCCATGAAGTCAGGAGAACTCTCTCAGCAAGAGACCTGCTTTTGTGAAATTACAAGATATTTCATCTACTGTGGGATTTCTTTTTGGTSCATATGTGTGTGTGAATTAGCTTCTTTGCAGATTTGGGTTGAGTTTTTTCTTTGAGTGCAAGGACAGATTTAGACATCCACGTGTTTTCCTGCTCCAGGTAGTACGAGACAGGAGCTACTATCTGCAATCAGGGTTGCTGCTGCTGATGTAACGTGACTCATTCTAGTAATTTGTTTAATTTATTCTGTTTTTAAATAAGCTTTTAAATTGCCCAAGAGTCTGACAGCTATTAGCTCAGACACTGATGAAGTGATGCTCATGTAACCAGGCTGCCGTGGGGAAGCGGCAGATCYGGGCACACACGAGAACGGCGCTTCCTGGAGCTCCTGCCCATGGCAGGTCCTGCCCAGCTTGTGGAGGGTAGGACATGAGTTTATTGTAGAGAATTCTAGGGAGAAAAGCTGACACCAGAAGACTCTTTCCCCTCTGTAAATCTAGCCAGTGTTTTGTGCCATCCTCTCCTTGTAGCTGCAGCATTGTTTCTAAGGGAAACTACTTAGTGCGGGCTTTCCCGTGCCAAAACTCAGGTCCAGCTGCTATGGCAACGTTGAAAAGCCCTCAGGACATTTTTTATTTCTCATCTAGYTAAAGAATGTAAAAGAACAAAATGTCTGTGTACACTGTGAACCCCTCTGGCTGGYGTTTAGAATGACTTGGACTTTTGACAAGAGTCATAAGACATTTGTGCACATATGTACATCCTCTTCTCTCCACACACTTTGGGCACAGCTAATCCTGTAACTCTCTACAGAAACTTTGGACATCATGCTATGGATGTTTCTAGCAAGAGAAAAGGAGCATATTGATTTGTCTTTGGGGCACCTTAGGAACTAAAGCCCCTGATATCCTTTAAATTACTTTGGGGTGGGGAGCTGTGGCAGGGAGGCAGGGAGGCACAGTACAACGTTGCTGCSTACAGCTGCTGCAGGAGGTGCCATGCACATTCCCTAGCTGTTGMTGTTTCAGGCTCTCTCTGTAGCCTGGGCTGGCTGAAAGGGGGTTACAGTGAAGGTCTTTCCATAAAAAATGCATGGAAGGGAAATACAGGCTTTGATGAAATGTAATAATTTAAATTAATGTCTTGTCAGCAAGGTAATGATGTATACTTACTGTTCTGGAGAGTTGATGTCTTCTATGGCATCTTTGCTTGTTCTGGAAGGGTCTGATGAACCCCACTGTGCTGGTGGATTTTGATCAAGATGATTTTTCAAAATGGCTTTCTCACCATCTGCATGGACAACACATTCAATTTTACTTTACTGTGACCAAGAGACCATTTAAAAATAGTTTCATTTGAACTTTTTCCACATATTCATGATGYCACAAAGTAAACTCATACTACCTATATTCCAGCAGAGTTCCAAATTTTGCTGTGAGAACTTGGTACTCCCCTGTTTTGGATGATGTGYTCCTCCATAGGAACCATCACGAAGAAACAGAAAAGTGACAAAAGTGACATCATGCTCTCTCATCTAGTCTTGGGCTATGTGAAAAAATAATGTAACTATACTTAGKTATACTTATTATTATATAGTTAAACTTCTTGCAATTAGAAATTGTAACCTTTTCATAAACCCTCCTTCTTAAGAATTTTCCTAGAAAAACTATAATTTCATTGATGTGAAAACCTTGATACTCTCACAATCACATAGGAAAACAAGTGCTGTCATTTGCCTATCTGCTACTGCCATCATTTTCAGCATGGAAACATGATTCATACCAGCTGCACTGGTCCATAGGCTGTCTGCAGCAAGGACAGCTAATGATGTCATTACACTTTTTTCTTTTCTGCATACTGATAAGAAAACAGATTGTAATTCTTGTTTCCCCTGGGTGTCCAGGGTGTCCCTGGCTAGCTGTGCTGAAGCCCATGGCATCATTCCCCCTGAGAAACAYGGGCAAACATAGCCGCTTTAAGACCCTTTCTGTTCCTGCCTGCTCTTTCAAAGTCTCTTTCTGCGGTAAGCCAAATAAAATCACACAGAAAGCATCTGAATAATGAGGGCAGTTCACAGTTTTCATAAATAATTACAGAGAGCTCCAAATCCATCACCAGCACTTGTTTGCCACACAAACAGAGCAGCAGTGATTGCCGCAGGCATTGAGGCAGCATGGAAGAGGAGTCTGAGGTAAATTCTTGAAGAGGGTACTGGAGGATTTGAACATAAAAGTGGGTATGAAGGGAAAAAGCAGGAAAAGAGTGAAGAAAAAAGGAAAAAGACATGAAAAAGCCGSTACATTTTGAAGGGTTAAGGCTTTTCTGTTGTACTCATGTTCAGAAGCCCCAAATAATGCTCAGCTCCCAGCATGCTAGGAATATAGATGCTGTCAACAGACACTGGGGGGAAAAAACAAGCAGCAGAAACACAAACTGACGAAAGAAGCTGGAAGCATAAATGTTTTGAGGACAAACTCCAACATCTATAATTGCCCTCCCAGCCAGGTTATCCCWGGCATTATTTGATAGCATTCACTTCCTGCTGTGAAAAACGTAACAAGCAAGCAACAGCTGAGTGTGTAGGTGAGGAGGCAGCAATGTGCAGACATGGGGATCACTACAGCTCAGGAGAGGAGACAAGATTTTTCMCTGATGTTGCACTGAAGAGAAGAATCTGGGTGAGAAAGAAGGTGGCCAGAACACATGAAGCTGCTTCAGCTGGGGCAAAAAAATGTCAGTAGAAGAGAGCTAAGGAATTCAGTTGTGGCAAGAAGTGTGTTTAAAATTAAGAGACGRCAGGATTCACTGATGGTTTAGATGTGAAGGGAGTACAGCAAAGAGTCAAATCTGACAGTGGTTAAGATCAGCAGAGAGGTCTATCATCTCAGGGCAGCCTGAAGCTTGCTGGTGTGGCACTTGCTGTCACAAGAGTTCAGTTTTTATTTTCTGTACATTGCATTTTTTTGTATATCAAGTTTGACATTTGCATAAAAGTCTTGCGATGTCTATAAACAGACACGTAGACAAGAACACTTTTTACTTCCGTGATTAAAACCAACATTCAGTCCTGAGCTGATTTAAGCTGACAATGGAAACTGCTGACTTTTTGATATAGACCCAAGTAAAAATTYCATTAACCCTAATAATTAGGGATGGAAAAGCTCTAAATTTAATTATTTTAGGGTTCCAACTCCTTTTGCCAAGATAAGCAATTTAACATTTTTAAAAGCCACTAAAGATATAATTCTTCAGCAAAGGATTGGAAAATGCAACTGTTGCTGTTTGGGAGTATGTTATTTAATAGGATAATCTGTGTTGTACACACTAAAGGAGTTGCACGTRCTTTCAGCTGTGCTGTGAGAGAGAAAGAGAAGGAGGTGGTCCTTGTCAAAAAGGTGGGGGATTTAGTTTAGAGTGGAGCAGAATCATATATTCTCTTCCTACTCACCTCTCAACACCAACTGCCCATATATCACTGTGTGTTATTCTTAATAGACTCTTTTCTACCACTCTTGCAGATGACTTGCCCTTAATACACTGAATAAATTTCTGCATACAAGGCTAACAAATGCAAGTTTTACTGCACATATATAAAATGCAGGCAAAAGACAGACACTTTTTTYCCCATTTTAATTTGCTTCTTTCAAAATTAAAAAAAAAAGGTAATGCTTATTTGTTAAGCATTTTGGGAGAGGAGTTGTCAGGTTTTTATTTTGCAGCTATGGAAACTAGAATATCTTTATTTTTCATTTACCTTTCATTTAAATAATGAAGAGCAAGATTCTCACTTAGTCATATGCTTCTGGGAGCTGGAGCTTAAAGAAAAAACACTATTGCCATATGTACTTAAAAAACTTAAGAGTTTAGAAAGCTAGTTTTATGTATATGAACAACAGAAAGCAGTGGTAAACATTTGATTTCCCAATTTCCCCTGGAAAGTGTCACAGTCTTTTTGATACTTTCCCATCCTCTCTCTTCCTGGGTCCATTAATTATGCTGGCTGGAAAATGCCCTTCATTCTCAGGGCACTGTGTGCCGCTGCAGATTCTACCCAGTGAGGTGCACTGGGATGATGTAACTACCTTTTAAATTGAAATTACATTAGCCAGAAGCACCTTCTAAATAATTTTCACCTTTGTAGACCTCAAACCGGAACTCAGAAGTCTGGATAAGTGATGCCTGAGCGCTTTCCATTCAGAAAGCTGTCGGGAGAAAAGACAAACACATCTCAAGGGCCTCACAGAGCGCTCGGCAATGGGCTCATTATAGAACAAACCTCCCTGCCAGTGGTCGGTGAGAGCCAGAGGGCTTTAGCTTTGGACCTTTGCCTACCTGTAGCAAAAAACCAGCTTCCATTTACAAAGCTCTGAGCTGCAAGAGCACACCTGATGGAGGCTGCCGAGGGGCTCAGCGAGGAGGTCACTGCTCCCAGCTGCTCTCCTCTCCCTCTGCCAGGGGTGACCTGTAATCACTCTGCAACCTCGTGCTGCCAAAATTACCTGGGCAGGCTCAAATGCGCCGYGCATACTAACAACCCTCATTCAGCTGCAGGCAGAACGCACTAGGTGACTGATGATGCTTCAACTTCTTCCAAGAGTTTAGAAAACATATTTTTTTTTTAACTAGGTGCTTGTTTGGTTGATGTTTGTACACTGCAGCTTTATTGAACATCTTCATCATTATGCTTTAGTGGCAATATTCCTCTGATGGCTTAGAACTGGATGACAGAACTACTCTTCATCCAATATCTTTCAATTCTACTATTGTTTCTCTTTGCTAGAAAACATATTTTATGCTCCACAAAGAAGCAAGTGTGGTTTAACAAAGACTTACAGGATCTGGCAGAGATTGCTGATTTACTAAAGAGCTCAAGAAACTTTAAAACTAGAGGCAGATTTTGAAAACCTGCTGTAATTTTTCCCAGTTCTGTTGTCTGGACTGTGAAACATGACTAGCCAGTCTCTGTTTTTCATGTAAATAGGGTGATAAGAAAGTAAACTGAAAGGAAAAATTAAAACGATCACATTGTCTGCTTGTAATCAGCAAAAAGTTCTCCTGAAGTAAGCACTCTGCACAGACAATCTAAATCATAGTTTCTGATAATTGTGTTTTGAGAGGAAGATTTTTTAAAAAGAAAAGCCAACAAGATTCTGCTCTGATTTATACTACTTTAAATCAGAAAAAATTCCCTTTACTACAGGTCCATTTCTGTGCAAGAAAGGACAGGTACTGAACCTCTGATAGGTTGGTCTCCCTGTTGAAACAGAAACAACCTCTAATTTCAGGATTGAGTCAATTTGTTAGGCTTCATAGAAGCTAGCATACATATCTCTGTACAACTCTATAAAGAAAGGAACTACATTCTTGCTTCAAAACAGCATCCCTTTAAAAGAGTTATTTCTGAAAGCCCTTACCTTTGAATCTCTTTTTCAATTTCTACCTTAATGCTTGAATTGCATGAACTTCATAGAAATAATACTTCCCCCATCCATCACAGATGAACTCTGTTTTGCTTTGCATTTGTGAGCAACATGCCTTTGAAATCTGTTTTTCTTTGAGCTGCTTTTGCATGGGGAAAAACTAACACCAGGAAACATCAGACTGGGGTGACAAGTGACAGTATGTAGGCATATCTGACATGTAAATGAATGCTCCCAGCCCATTTACAGCAATGAGTAAAGACTGCTTTCTGGCTTAAAACAGACAAGGTTTTCTGAGCAAGGAAGGGCGCCTGCAGAGAGAGAACCTGCAAAAGGGGTTTGCTCATAAGAGGGGACTGTGGCAAGGCTGTCTCCTGACCCTTTAGAATGGCTGTCATTCCTTAATTTCCCTAACATGCTACTCTGAAATGTACTGGGCAAGGTAGAAATAGAGGGACATTCTTCTGCAGGATTTCTTCTAAGCTTTGCTTTATATGAAGCTCTTTCAATCCATGATTTTGTGAATTATGTCACATGGAAATAACTTCATGTATTAAAATGTCAAAAAGAAGTCAAGTAGAGTAAGATATGATTCCAAGTGTAGCAAAATTATCTAGTGCCTCCCCCCTTCCTTTATACAGCATCACAGTTGAGGCACTTGTCCTCCTTTTTTCCAAATGTCAGCCTGGCAAACAGAACCGTGCCTCCAAGCCTGACTCTTCTTGCTGAGTGACTCTGTCTCTTACAGAGGTGGCCTGAGCCGAGCGCTGGCCTCCCCCACACCCCATCCCTGCCTCAATCCCAGGCTATAGTGTGGCTCTGGCACTCCAGCAAGGCCACCAGGTCCCACAAATGTCAGGGGAGAAGTTAGTGTTGCTCTGTGCACAGAGCTGAGGTCACTAGAAGGCACAGTGACTCAAAGTCATCCRAGGAATGTAGGAAATGAAGTTAAGGGGATGCCCTTTTAAATCCAGCATCTGAAGTTTCAGAGCCATAGTCTGTGGAGCATGCTAAAAACTGCTTGACCACACAAAGCTATGTAGCAGTGCAGTGAAAAAGCCTGCATTAAAAGAAAGCAATCAAGCCATAAACCACAAATCACATTTTCCTAATTGCTTTTCTTACATAGCCAATTGCTGTGGATGTCTCAGGGACATCACGCATTTGTGAACAASAGTTGAGTGTCTCAGATAATATCTCTCTTTAAATGAGATGTACTGAAGTGTGCTGTGAAGAAGGAATCCCTGTGCCAGCAAAGAGCTCCTGGGATACACCAGGAGCTGTTGCTGTTAATCACTAAGCAGGAATCCCAAAGTTATGAAACACTGCCTGAGGTTAGGTAGATATAGGAGTTCACAGCTGTATCTATCTATTTTGGCTAAAGTAATTTAACTTTAGTATCTTAARTCCATATGTTTGATGTAAATAAGGTGGTGGAGAAGGAAGAGATGAATCAAATAACCTCCTCTGGCACTTGGCTATAGGAATTAGGATTTTTAACTCTGGGCAATTTTTACAGATCAGAAGCCTACTGAAGTGTACTATGAYATTAAAGTTTGATTAGGGCTTGTTCGAGCTGCATTGCCTAAATCCCATGTTATGATCTGTTCTGTGAAGAGCAGTGCCCTGAGTTTGTGTAAGCAATAGCAGTGGGGTTACCCTACATGGCATTCTCTGTGTGAGCTCCTCCAGAACAGCAAGGTCTTTTATAAAAACAATTCACATAGAAGTGAACAACAAAGTGAATGTGGCAAATTATCTGATATGATTTTTAGCTCCAAGTCAGCTGCTATTTTGARCCTCTCTCTTCACTGTCCTATTCCCGCTCTCCCAGCTCACATTTTTCACAAGATCAAGGAAGGCACAAACCTCATCATCACCTTTAAACTAATATTGAACTGGCTTCCCCAGTTGCACAGCGGGGATGAGAGAGATGGTCACTCCTAGGTCACGCTAATAGATTATTTACAATTCTGAAGCTTCACTCAAGTACCACCAGGGATGCATAATTTCAAGTTTCTGTACTTTCCTTCACTGAAAGCTCATGAAATGCATAGCTACAGAAAGCATAGACACGTCATTCAGAGTTAGCTTTCCCGTAGCCGTAAGGGCCAGAATTTTTTTAAGTACCATTTAAGTGGTGTCTGTTTGAATCTGCACAGAATCAGCTGTGACTCAGCAGCATGAATTCTCCAAAGCCTTGTTATTTTGATTGCAACAGCAAATTTATATTAAGCACATAGGTTGACTATTGGGAATGGGTGCAGTGAGAGAAACAGAGAGGAGATTCAGATGTAGATAAGGGACAGGGAAATGTGGAAAGATAAGAGGCAGAAGAAATGGAATTGGAGGGACAGGAAAAGGCTAGCAAGGGTTGCTTATCACAGTGGCTCAGAGCCTGGAAGGATGAATATTTAGTGTCCCTTGTGTCAGAATCAGGGTACACTATGATATGCATGCATGGAGTATTTGCCACCAGCTGTGGGACCAAGCTCCAAACACCTYCTGCAAACTGGGATCCAGGTCTTCCTCATTCTCAGGTGAATGGATACTCTCATCTTTCCATATAAATTTTGACAAGTGAAACATATTTCTCCATCTGTCCCATCTTTTGTGTGGAGCTTTATGTGGTAGGTCCATTGAGAAAACTGTGTCCAGCAACTTCAGTATGCAGAATATCTACCCTGTAAATCCCAGGAAGACATAGCTCCAAGCTACTCTGGACATTAAGGCTCCATGCCTACAGATGATTTTAAATACGCACCCCATAGCAGAAATGTAAAAGCTAGGGAGCTGTACTGAGGGAAAATTAGGAACAAAGACAATATTGGATGCTGTTGCTTAAAGCAGCAGTTAGGCATCAATGTCTTTTGTAGATATAGCCACAAGTAAGTGCAGAAAGGTTATATTTTATCCTTGATTTCTTTGCCAGCCTCCTACTGCTAATGGAGTGCATCTTGCTGTGGGAAGTATCTATCCTAAATTTATACCCAGTGTATTTCTTGAGAATCATTTTTTGATTCTCATACCCAGACTCAGATGGGCATTTGGCACAATGCAATGTATCTTTTCTGCTTGAAATATTATTCATGATTTATCATTTTTCCTGGAGCATCTGACATGAGAGGAACATTCTATGTGTTCCTTTCAAACTGCCTCATCCCACTCACTGATGTTAGTTCTTGCTCCTGATCTCAGCCCAATAATC
>JACDOX010000007.1:6845442-6946183 GCA_014549065.1 Cardinalis cardinalis
TTTTTTTTTTTACTTTTAAAAAGGACACCAGAAACACTCCCTTTTTCTTCTTTTTGCTACAAGTTATACAACCCAGTGTACACCCAGGTTAAAACAAAAAGCTCAAGAAAATGTAACCTTATCCAACAGAAACTTCAATATACTTCAATAACATCCGTGAACTGTTGCTGTTGTGGTTGTAAAATTGCTCTTCAAATATATCCATAAGAGTAATTTCTGTCCCACATTATCAAGCCTATGGTGCCACATCAATAAGAAGCCTGAGCCTTGCAGTGTAGCAAACATGCAAATATACAAATTCCAAACACASAGGAACCAGTTTTTCACCCACTATAGTAATAGTCAGCTTACAAAGCTATTTGCCAGAAGTCACAAATTAGATCCATTCTAGAGTCAGATATGGAAGGTGGGTGTCCTGGCTTCCACTTTTATTGCACTATGCACCRGATTTTATTGCTTCCCAAAAAGCAAAATGGCTCTATAATGGAAGAAATTCTCTTGCATGTATTTCTTCAGGGAGCAATGCAAGAGACACAGGAGAAACAACTTAGGAATATTACGGTTGTCACTAAATCCTTTTTTATCAGTTCCTAGGGAAGAACTTTCATACATGAGTGGCTTCAATTCTGCATTTAGAATCCAAACCAGCACTGAAATATTTACATGCTTCTCTTTAATGTGCTTGATAGCAGTGTCCAAAAGGAGGATTTCAGCATCCTAGTCAGGCAAGCACAAAAATTGGGCTTAAAATTCTGTGGCTTTCCTCTCCATGCAGCACAAAAAACCTGGCTTCTGAACACAAGTACACTTCTTAAATTTTCCCCCTTCATCATGTGTATTACAATAGATGTATATGCAGAAATAACAAATCAGTGGGTACCATATAGCTTATTATGGGAATCTGTATACTCCCAGTAATTCAACCAAAATATTTAAACTGTCTTACCAAAGTTTGAGTGCTCTGAAGCCAATTCAATTCAAAGGTTTGGCATGTTAAGCTACTGATGGGTTTTACTGACGCTCACCTTTGCCGTCTGTGAAGTTCCGTATACTAAGAATGTCATTAAGGTCCTGATAGTGGTTCTGCTTAATGTATGTTGTTTTCTCAGGAGTGTCCTGAAGTTGCATTGTGACCTCTTCCAAGTCTTTGTCCAGCTGCAAAACAAAGAGTACAAATCCTTCAAAATTCACGAGTCCTTGCTTCAGGTATCTGCACTGAGGCAAAGCTTTCTATAATTAGGCTGGAAGGCAGGTGGTAATGCAATTACTACACTGTGACAAATACAGTTTTCTTATAGCACTACTACACTACCTSTAAAAATAATGCTACAAGTAAAAAAGTGCATTCAACTGTGACATTGCACACAGGGCATAGGAGAGGAATAAGCTTTAGTAGTTGACAGTAGAAGCAATTCAGGTGTACTGACAAAATGAGAAAGGTATGGGCATAAGAAAGCCCAGTCTGAAAACCTCTGAACTGTTTATTATCTACATGCAAAASTGTGGCACACAAAGCTATAACCATTTTATCCATCACATTATTGAACATACAGGTGAATACAAGGGAGCTATGGCATGTCCATAAGACATGTGAGTGACTTATGGCATGTGAGTGACTGCAGTCAACCCTACCAGGAGTGCACTTTTAGCACTGAGCAGAGCACAGTGAGCTCTCCTCAGAGGCTGACTTGTACTCAGTTGCCTACAGCCCTAATAGAAAATAACAAGAAACAAGCTTCCTAATCATCTTTGTGAACAGCTGTGCATGGTGTAGTGTCCAGAGTATGTCCCACTCACTACGAGCTTAACTGAATTTTAAAAGTGCTGAGTTTAGATTTATGTTTTTCCTTATAGAACTGGGGTACAGCAACTCAAACTAGATGAGCCAGAGATGTAGCTGCTAGCCATGGTAGGGCATGTTCCAAATCCCCTTCACAATGAAACTGATTTGGACCCACTGGTTCTGGGAATTCAATCTATTTAAGCAAAGTTCAAAAGGAATAGCCCGGGCCCTGCAAGCACTAATGTGGCTGCTCTGATCAGCCTTACCTGTGCTCACCATCATGAGCCTTGTGAGGCACAGGCTGAGAGCCTGTGCTAGGAGGTTTAGTAGGAAAAAAAACTACAGTAAGGAACAGAAATAGCCATCAGGCAGCTAGGCCTTCATTAAAAATTTCAAGGCTCTCACATGAAAGGGACCTGGCAAAGCTGAACTAAATTTCTTTAACAAGGCAGAGATAACTTTTACTTTTGGACTCTTTGGTAGCCTGAGTAAATACTTTATAGTTACATAAGCAATTGTCATTAAGATCTGGAAGTACATAGATACTTCCCACAATAAAATAGTTTTTCTTCAAGGTATAAGAATACAGACTGGCCAAGAACAGGTTAATTTCTTTATGATATGATCAGTTACGGTTATCTTGTCTCAAAAATTGGACAGTCTTCAARACTGGCTTGTCATCATTTCAGGTCCACTGAGCAAGGATGGACATAACTACAAATGTACATGCTGTAGCTGTTATGTAATTCATGTACTCCACGTACTCAGCCTTTCCCTCAGTAGGTACTGAAGAAACCACCGCCTTTGTGTCAAAAGAGTCAGCTCACACATTCATAAAGCTATCTTTCTACCTTAAGAAAATATGTAATTCTGTTTCATGGAAGATGTAAAAATATGTCTAGCAAGTTTTAGAGCAAACTCTCAGAGAGGCTGAGAAAGAGCAGCAGCATCAGCCTCAGAACTCAACCACAAACAGGAACAAAGACAGCCCTTAAGTGCCCCTGGGGCTGCAGATCWCTGTTACGCTTGCTTGTGAAGGTTACACTTCTGGAGCTGTGGAGCTCAGCATGTCCATGTGAAACAGCAGGGTAATTGGCCTGTCACAAATAAATAGGGCAAGTTTAATTCCATTTTGCTAAGGCACATTTTCATTTTATCACACCTGCCACGTATTTGCTGTACTAGTTAGCAATCCATAWAAACTGCCTCTTTCCTATTATTTYGATGGGAAAAGTTAACTTTTTTCTYTAAAACGTAGCCAGCATTTAAGCAGATTGCAGAATTGCAACAAAAAACAATGAAAACTGAAGTGCCTAGGCAGTAAATAGAGTAAACAATACCTCTGTAATTTTCATTCTCAAGCGRTGGTTCTCTGACTGCAGTCCTTCTAGTCGAGATGTGCTGGCCTGATTGACGCTGGTGACTGATGTYGATGTTTTTGAATCTTCCTTCTTTTGATTTTGAGTGAACTGAAACCGTCTGTTCTGTGTGGCTGCATCTGGATTTGTTCGCAGTGTGATGAGCTGAAAGGTTGAAAAGCCTTAAGAAATCGTGTTTTATTTTTGCAGCTATTTATTTTGTATCTCAAAATACTGAAAGGTGAACCAAGAGCTCCTTTTTGACTTTCAAGTATAAAACTCTGAAAAGTGAGCTCTGCTTGCCATGTACACTACATGAGATTCTTTCTGAATAACTTTATAGAATAGGTTGAATGAAAATGATTATGAGAAGGGAAGCATTCAAAAAATCAGGAAAAAACTCATTCAAAAGATATTTATCTGGATTTTAAATATACTAAAATGTATTTTAATATTCTATCATATGTACCTTTCTCCTTCATTGATATGTTTATACTTTCAAAGGATATATTCCTTCATCAAGAAAAATACAATCCACCAAACCCTTCTCTTCCCATGCACAGTTTMATCTGAAATTTCTCCTTTCCTACTGTTACAAGTAACACTCAAGCAGTGAGAGACATGAAGCAGGAGTATTAACAGAGAGAACTCACGGGAGATTGCACTCTGGAGATAACAGAAACTTAATTAGTTTTTAGCAACCCAAAATAAACCAAATCTGTTCAAAAAAATTAAATAAGCCACTTAGAAAAAGGTTAATCTTAAACATATTTAATTTAGGCAAATATAAGTAAAATTTAACACTCAGTGACAATGTGAAAATATCACCTCGACRTGAGGAGAGAAAGCTACTGCTGTTTGGCAGCAGGGAGAGAGATTCTCAGATTACTCTAGAGAATACAAAATTTATGTTACTTGCCAAGCAGCATACATATATATATGTATACAGACAAAGCTGAAGGAGTTCACTGCCCTGAGAGGATAGGCATRGAATCATAAATCCAAAGGTGTTGAGCTGTCTGAAAAGAGAGAACGGGCAATCATTTTGCATGCACAGCCCAGCCAGATTTTGTGGTCTAGCTGCATTTTGGAATTGATTCCTCTTATTCTTGACAGCATGGAACTGCTCTGCAGCTCCAGTGGCACGAAGTAAGGCTCTAAATTCTGATCAACAGAGATCTGACTTCTCAGGCTCTGAAGAGTGTGGTCCCTGGCATGTATTTACAGACCAAGGCTGCAGATTGGGATGATGCTTGCAGATAATACATAWTATTTTTCATGTGGTAAAGTAGATGGAGAAGGCTAAGGTGCTCTGTGTCTTCTTCACCTTAGTCTTTACTGGTAAAACTTTTCTTCAAAAATTCCAGACCTCTAACGTAAATGAATACATCATGTTCAGCCAACCTGACAAGCTGTATGCCTGAGGATTAAGGGAACTGGTCCATGTCATCAAGAGACCTCTCGCAGTTACTTTTGGAAGATGATGTTTATTTTGAGCAGTTTTTGAGGATTAGAAGAAAGCAAATGTCACAGCTGATTTCAGAAGATGTGACAGAAGAATTTGGGGAAATGCCTCCTTGCCACCTGCACCTCAGTCTGGGGGGGATGCTGCAGTAAATCCTCTGGGGAACCATTTCCACATATATTAAGAGCAAGAATGTGATTAGAAGCATTCATTGTTGATTTATGAAAAAGAAATCCTGCCTGAACAACCTGATTTATAGCTGTCTTCAGTGAGATGTCTGGGCTGGTAGATGAGGGTAGAGAGTTATTTTTCTTGACTTAAGCAAAGATTTAACACTGTCTCCCAGAGCATCCTCAAAGTTAAACTGATAATGTGACTGGGCACGGAACCACTGAAGTGGATGCAAATTGGGCTGAACTGACAGGCTCAGAGGATTGTGGTAGCCAGTCACTAGTGCTGCTCCTCAGTCTGGAAGGAAATGGGTCTGGGCCAACAAGGATCTCCTAAAGCTAGGCAAAAGGGAAGTACTAAGTCCTGCCCTTGAGGAGAAATAAACCTCAAGCACCTACCCAAACAGCACAAGGTCTGTTGGGCTGGAAAGCACCTTTCCAGTAAAGGCACTGGAAATTGTGGTGGAACATGAGCCAACAGTATCCTGGGCTAACAGAGGTGATCCTTCCTACTCAGCCTGGGCAAGAGCACACCTGGGGTGTTGTGTCCAGATTTGGGCTGCCCAGAACAAGAGAGAGACAGGTGTAGTAAAGAAAGCCCAGAGAAGGGCCACAGAGATGCTAAAGAAGGTCGCAGCCCTTATGATACAAGTAGGGACTATTTATTATGCCCTGAGATGGAAGACATTGCAGGGATATGACATTAGTCACGTGTATTCAATATATGATGGAAGAGATTAAAGAGGATGGAGCCAGACTCTTCCCAATGACCTGCAGTGAAAGGGAGGGAGACACAAGCTGAAAATCCAAAATTTTCACTTAAAGATCAGAAACAACGTTTCTTATTGCGAATGTGCTCAAAGGCTGGTAGAGATACTCAGAGGAGTTGTGAATTATTCTTGAGGAAGTAACCAAGGCCCAGCTGCTTAAGGCCCTGGGTATCTTGCTGTAGCTGAGCCTTCCTAGAGGGAAGTGTCTTCACTCTCACAAGTCTTTGTTTCAAATTAGGATGGTTGTAATGACTGATGTGTCTAAGTCCCAGACCAAAAACTACATGAAAATGAAGTTATATGTGAAGAATGGTAATTACAAAGCTTCTTAAAACAGCAGGCAGAAGTGTTACAAGATAAAAGTTCTGCAATTTGATGTGGTCCAAGTTCAAACTGAATATAAGATAGAAGTATTGCCACTGAATCATCTTCATCTGGGAGTTTATAGCTAAAAATTGGGTGTTTTGCAACAGGGGCATGTTTTAATGAATTCATTCACATGGAATGAATTCATGGACTAGATTAAAAAGTTCATGGGCAGCATTGTTAGCTCCTGCTGTACAAAGAATGAGGTTAGATGAGCTTTAATTTTTTTTCCTACCATACAGTCAGTGGAACTTTTATCTTGCCATCTTATATCTGTGCAGTTTCAGTTTTCACAAAGGGTCAACACTGGATATCCACAGAGCCAATTGCAAATAGGCATAAAATGCTACCAACACAGCAAAAGGATGTTTTAATCCCTAGAACTGATTTTGCCTTGCTGCTCTGCAGGAAACTGGATCAGAATTAATGTGATAGTGCCATTGCAGCCAGAAATGATATGCACTTGCTGGGCAACTACAAGTGAGCCCGTTGTTCTGTCTCAAAATGGATGGAGAAGAAAAATGGAAGGACATGGAAGCATCATAAACATGGATAAGCTTGTGACAATCACTTCATGAAGAGAAAATGCATGTAAGGATTTTTTCTTTTAAAGAAGTGAAGAGTATGCTGAAAAGTACTGTAGACATCTTGGCCCTTAAAAAAGATAATTAGACATTGCAGTTAATTTCTTACAGGAAAAATATATATAACAGGTGTTTGAATTCTGCAGATAACTTCTACAAGATACCTTTGCAGGAATCTATAATAGTTTTAACAGTGTTTGGAAAGCTTTTGATTGGATAACAAGAATGTGTACAGTTAATGTAAGTACGATGCAGTATAATGCTATCAACACTTGTACCACGAAATGGAGAAGGTCATGAGCATTTTTTCCTCTGATATCTCTTACTCTTCTATGGGATTTTCCTCATGTTTTTTTCTGAGGCACTTGGTACTGAACAAAATGGCAATGGACGAAATGGACATTTAACTGGAGAATGATAATAATTGCCATGTTATAAGTAAATAAGATTAGTAGAGCTGACAAGAAGGAAGGAAAAATGTTCCCTTCCATGTTTCATTCCTTTGTGTGTCTTCATTGTTGAGTAGTTGTGTACTTAAAAAGGTTGTGGGGTAAAATTGAATTTCAGCACTGTTGACTGCTGAAGATTAGTTAAAAGGAATGTACTTAGTACAGCAGACATGTAGTGGCACTCACCTGGCTCAGAACCACATTACTGCCTACATCTGTCTGGTCAGTTTAATAAATGAGAAAGTGCACTCTTCCAGGTTTTCATTATCATCCCCTGTGCTTGATGAAGCTTTAGTATTCACCAGAAATATATCAGTTTTGGAAACCTGAGTTGCCAAGATTGTACTAATTTACAACAGAATTGCTTGAGGGGAGAGATTTGGTGCCTGCCTCACACTAACATCCTACCTAGATGAACAAACTAGGTAGTGTTGGATATAATCTGTGGTGTCCAGAGGAGTTATTGTGTAACCTGAGCAGGCTGAGGGGAAAGAGCTTGCCAGCTGTGGCACAGCATGACCAGAGGAGATGTAGAACAATATATATGAGTGCTAGAAGAACTCTCCAGCTGTGAAAACACTCCCATGGGCATTGGAAGTGCTGCATTCCAGCCCCTGCTTCAATATCTTTTTTTGTACCTTAGCCAGTGATGAATTTTATTGCTAAATAGCTAAACATTTGGAAACCTGACAAAGGTTAGGGACTTCATGCTAGAGGGCTACGGTTCATGTTTGTCTTTTGAGTAAAAAAGAATGGATGAAAAATGAGGGTGGGGTAATTGGGGTTTAAAAGAAGATCAGAGGAAGGGGTTAAAAAAGGAATCAGAAAAGTAATTTCACAGCCTGTGACAAGAGAAGGATGGGCAAGGGAGCATGAAAGCAAAGGGCCAAAGGGCATGGACAGCATTAATAATTCTCTTTGAAGAGAGTTCTGTCATTCTTTGGAGGTATTTTTGGCATAGGAGTTTTAATATGCATTTTCATATAGCTTACCCACTTAAATCYTGTAGTGTTTCAAGGTACACTCTATTGTAATGTTTGTGAATGTTTCCTCAATTTAGAACAAAGTTGTGATTCTTCCCTAAGATCCAGAACAAAAATATGAATATACATGTCTGTATGGCTTTTTAATATTTGTGAAGTGAATTGCAAAACTTGCAAAGACATCCTGTTTAGTCAGTCCTGGAGAATGAATTWCATTGCTTTTTTTTTGCAGATCACAAATCAGCTTCTATCTCTAGTCTATACCTTTAATTTCTTTCAGTGGTTGCACTTTGAGATAAGTTTATTAGCTTGTTTTTCTTGCTTCTTTTGCACACATAGTTCTTGGCTGCCCAGTAGATGGGATGCCACTGAGCACCAGAATCTACTGACTACAATTTGCTCAAAACATTGCTTGAACATGGTCCAATAAAGAACCTCTTATAAATACTCACTTGAAAAATCTAAAAACAGATACTAGAGGCAAAAAGATCTACATTTTGCCTTGCAAATTTTTCAGACATCCAACTGCGTATGTATCTAATTTGGAGTAATAAGCTATGTTTACACAAGCAATAAATGAATACAATTGAACATTTGACTTCATCACATGGAATGCAATCCCTAGTACTTTAGGCTTTGCTATGTAAGCTTACATAAAAAGCAGTTTTCCCTTCATTCAAGATCTGTCATATTCATGCCTAAAGCTTAACTCAGCAAGGGAACTGATCAAGTTCCAGCCCTTTGTAGATATTCTCTTGATTCTTCCAACAAGGCACAATGAACCTGTCCTCAGAGCCTAAAAGAGCATAAGGAAATGAAAGCATGTGTTTCCCAGTCTGTGCCTCACTTAATCCTTTAATATACCCACTAATAAATATAATTTCAGAGTCAGCATTTGCAGCATACACAAGTTTTCCTCTGAGGTACTGACAAAGCCTATTGTACCACCATAAATGAATAACTGGAGGTTTCAACACAACTGATCTCTTATCATACTAGTGAACATAAAGATTTTACTGTTTTTGTAGATATAGAAACGGAGATCTTGATTATCTTATTTAGGGTACGTAAGAAACTCAGAATGTCCTGGGAAGGGACGCACTGGGATTACTGAAGTGCAGCTCCTGCACAGGAGCACCCCAAGGATCACACCAAGTGCCCAAGAACATTGTTCAAACACTTCTTGAACTCCATCAGGCTGGTGCTCTTACCACTTCCCTGGATATTCCTTTCCTATTCCAAATCATGATCTGGGAAGAACCTTTTCCTAATATCCAACCTATAACTCCCCAGAGACAGCTTTATGCCATTCCTTTGGTACCTATAACTGGTCACCAAAAAGAAGAGGGAAAAGAAGAAGCATGGCAGAGTAGACAACAGGACCTGTCTCCCCTGAATCTCCACTTACATCTCCACTCTTTCAAAACATTTCCTGAAAGTTGGAAATGGAGATTATTCCACTGAAACTATAGAAAACAACTTTTGTTTCCTCAGGCRCAATTTCAGTAAAAATATAGGCATTATTAGCTCATGTATTCACACTTTCTCCAAAATGCCATGAAGCTTTGTTTTTCCTTCAGGGTCCGGAGAGAAGCATTTATGGATGGGCTTGGTTAAGAATTCATACACATCCCTTGCACTTGAAAAGGTGATAAATACCTGCATCTTACATCATAATTACAAAACAGCAGGAAAAATACCCAGATCTATGCAAAACAAGTTCACCTACCTTAGGTACAAACACAAGGCAGAGAGTGATGGTGCTGCAGAATATAATGACTAAAGCAACGATGCAGAACTGCACATTGGGCTGGTCCCGAGTGAGGAATGAAACAGCAGCACCGATAATGCACATTATCCCCACGTTGTACACACTCATTCCGATGTACTTGCTGTCATTCAAAGCAGGAATGCTGACATTTCGTGTCTCCCAGGCGAGGAAACACCCAAATAACTGGAATGGTAAAAGAAGGAGAAATGGTGGTAGTTTTAAGAGGAATTTGCTGTCATCCAGAAAAAGCACTGATTTGAAACAGGTATGTTTTCCAACTTGACAAATATAGGAGATATCACAACTCAGAGATATACACCTACCTTTTCCTCAATATCTAATTACCTGTGTGATTTGTTTTGCTCACTAGGACAGATTCCTGCTCTAACAAGAAAAATGTGAAACTTAAAATTAGTTCTGATTGGAACAAATTTTTCTAAATTCTATGGTTATCTTTATATTTTAAACAGTTTTTAAAGACTKTGCTTCCTGTTTCTTTTCAAGGATTCCAGTAAAGATATAATGTGCATTGTTTTTTTAGCTATTTTTAGCAGCTGTTCTCAATATACTCTTATCAATCTAGCTATTCATTACATGATTATCACCTACATTAATAAGCAGCAGTGCCAAGATGTGTCCCATGAGGGATAAATATACCATGTAGAAAGTGTCACCCGAGTTGTTCGAATTACAATTATAATGTCTTTTATTATAGTGGGAGTTGGTAATGGCCTTTCAATTGCAGTTGTCTAATGATTTCTGGCATAAAATATTCTTGTGGCAATTTTTTGTTTGCTTTTTTGCTTTGGTGTATTTTTAAGTTTTAGCCCCTTTGTTATTTGCAATATGCTTTTGCTATTCAGCAGGGGAAAGCCTTTAGTGAAAGGAAGCCATCTCCATCCCTTGAAATTTAATTAGATTTTTCTGCAACATGAACTGCTGCAGACAATTACTTTCTTCCTCTTGCATTCCTCAGAGGAGTTCTGGGAATGCAGTAAAAGCCAAAACGAACTGAAGATGTTGTAAGGTAACCCAGCCTACAGTCTCGGCGCAGCCCCGTAGGAGTGTAGGGTGCCTTGGGAAGCATGACAGACAGCAGATGGTATTGCATGGAAGGTAAGGACAGAGAGAGGAACTATCACTAAGGTCCAGGACTTGGTTTCTATGTTTTCTAGCTTTTTTTCTGATCACAGTGCAGGGACAGACAAGAAGGAGAAAGAACGAACATGCATTCCCATTGACCTTAGTAGCTTTCCTTCCAGACCAACACATCTCTCCATTGCCATGTCATGGAGATTATATTCTCTTTTATACAACAGTAATTTATGTGCAATCCAGGAAATTGGAGGTTAATGGTGTTGCCATTTGGGGGATTCATTGCTGTTATCTAGTATAGTTTGCCTTCTATTGTTCTGTTTGTTTGGGGTTTTTTTTCCTGTGGAAAATAACCTGGATAGGAGAAACARTATTTGGTTGCCAGACAAGCAAAAGACAGTAGAGAAATGGAAGATTGATGTTTGCTCTACAAACTTGGGTTTCAGCCCAACACCAGTGTCCTGGTGTTACTACAACACCAGGACACTGGTAATGCGAGTTTCCTTGATTATTTGCCTAGTTTTAATCTGCAATAACAATGGCAACAAAGCCAACCACTCAGCTACTTTGCACTCCCACGGGCACTTGCAGGCTGCAGCCACCTAACATCCTGGCACTTCCAACCAGGACCTGCTGCTGAGCTCCCAGCCCTGCCCTCCCTGAGCTTGTCCTGTGYCTTATTTAATCCTCTTGCCTACAGCACACGTGTCGCCCTGCCACGTGTTCACGGGCAGAGCTGGCTGGGAGGCTTCGGCAGACTGGGCATCTACTCTCAGCCCATGGAGTGTGACAGGCTGCAGGAGCTTCCCAGTCCAGGCAAGGGATGTAGAACATTTGCTAACCCACTTTTTAATGCTGTTGTCACTGCTACAATCCCTATCAAATACATTGCCACGGTTGGCTTCTCCTGAGAATTGCAGGAAGAACAGTAGGGGCTGCTGCAGGCAGAGCATGGGAAGGGGATGCTCTTAAGGGGTCTGTGGACAGCTTCCTGGGTCAGCAAGGGGTCTCAGCCATTCAGGCAGGGCAGCTGAGGTGAGTGAGCCCCTTATCAAGCTTTGTGCTAGGGCAACAGCTCATCCTCTGGTTTTCAGAGCCCCTCTGGTAAACAAGGTAATCTCTCCAATAGGGAAGGGGGGATGCAGGCAGCACTCCTTTGCTGCTGGATCTGGCACTGTGCACAGGCAGAGCAGGAATGTACAGACTCCTTTTCAGGCTCTGAGGAAGCAAATTGTCACTGTATTCACCTGGGTGCATGGTGGGGACATACAGTGGTGGTACCTTTTGTCAGGGCACACACCTGGTCCCCCCCAAACCYCACCATCTCAGGGGCTGCCTGTTCTCCACTCTCTGCACTCTTGGTGCTGCACTGCTCAGTTCTGCTGCAAATTTACATTTTGCCAGCCCTGAACTGACAAACAGGCTGGTCTGGGCTGAGCTGTTTTGAGGGGTAGAAGGAATCCTTGTCTGTATTTCTTCATCATATTTTTAAAGAGATGAGATCCCGATTAACTATGGAAAACATTTCTATCTTCTCATACTATGGTTAATTATTAATAAGATTTTTAGGGTTGTAGGTCATCCCTCCCTCTCCTCCACTTCCCCCAGTATGAACAGATTCCATTCCAAAAGGATTATTCTGGGAAAACAGCCAACACACTTACATGAGGCCAGCACTTATTACAAATAATGGGGATGAATTTATAGCTGAGGTGGTTATAAAATGATCTAAAAGATCAATTATAATGGAGAAAAGATCGTTTGAAGAGTGTTGTGGGGGGTTATAGTTTAGCACATTCTCATTTATAATTCAGAACAGCATAGAAAATGGTTAAATATCTTTTGGATGAAAGGAAGATATATATGTATTTATATGATTATACTAAAGGAATGTAGAGGCTCTCATAGCAAGTGTGTTTCCTCAGAATGAGGCATTATAAATCTGGGAGCATTGTTTTTAATTTTTATTAGCATTTTGGGTAAAATGCTTGCCTCAGGAAGAGAGATCTCCTTTTCTAGAAGTCACAGCTCATCTTTGAGACTCAAACACGGATAAAAGCTGAGAGTTTCCTGCATCCCGCTGCCAGGGCAGCGGTGGTTGCAGAGGTGCTCTCTGTTTGCTGGGTACAGATGCCTGCAGGGCTCTGTAGGGCTGGTAGATTTCTCCTCTGAGATAAAGCCTTCCTGAGGGAACTTCATGCTTTGCTTTTTCTCCACCTGCCCTTCCTATTTTACCCCTTCCTGAGGCTCAGACAATATGCACACATGAAAGATTCAGTTTTCTGATTGTAGAAATCCTGTAAATCCTTTGGTAAAATCCTGTAAAATGGCTTGGCTGAGGAATGGGATGCAGATATTGCTAGTGAAAGGTCCAGATTTCTGTGATTCCTTGACAACTTTTGAATATGAGACTTGGGAGCTACAGTTAAAAACACAGACTCAGAGTACCCAGTTCAGCTCCTCTTTACTCCTGGTACCTAAAATTTAAACATTCATCTTCCCAGATAACAAAATTACATTTCAAATTATGCCTGGAGGGGACCTAATTCTTGAGGCTGCTGTGGAATTTAAGGACTATTTGATATCTTTAGGCTGCCTGACGGGATTTGCAATGCAGCTGTCTCTCCTCCTATTGCTCCTAGAGGGCTCAAGCTGGTAAAGGCTTCTCAAGACTTTCTGCTGGCTTGGGCCCCACACAAAATACATCAACAGCCATCTTCATTTGAGACAATGATGCTGGTGATGACCATTGCATAGCTTCATGTTTGGAGAACACAGCACAATTCCAAGTTTTGCCTGAGACGTGCTCCCTAACCCATGAGCAGAGTCTGGCTTCAGAGGGAGCTCTCAAACTTCTTTCAGAGCTGCTGGATTTTATGTAATGAGAGAGTGACTGACTTAATTAATTGGGCACTTGCGTGGGATGTTAGTTCTGATCTCTGCTGAGAATTTTGATTAAACAGTCTTTAGGGAAGGCGTGCATAAATACACATTGGGATGGAGGCAGGCAGCTCCTAGCAGTGCTCTAGTGCTGGATTCAGAGAGGTGTGGGACACATCTGTCCCCGCCGCTTTACACCAGTTACAATTCCCCTCCCAAGGCTGCTAATGGACCCCACGCATCTCTGAAGGAGTTTGAATAACTCAGGGATACACATGCCCCAATAGAAAGCTGTCACCTAAAATTTAAGGATACCCCAGCCTACTGTCAAGCCTAATGGCCTAATTTTAGTCCTTTTTGGATCTCAACCAATGACACTGAGAATGCTGCCTACACTGTTATTCATGAACTTCAAGCCTTCTTCAATTTTGGTGGTCTAATACACACATCTTCTTGATATAGAAAGTGCCATAAAATATTGGTTTGGATTTTCTCAGAGGATATGGGCAGCTGTACAGGCAGGATTGGTTTGTTTCATCTTTTGTTTGAGGGTTGGCAGCTTCAATTTGACACTGATTTAGAGTATTGCCTTTGCAGCTGCTGGTATGGTAGGTTTAGGCTGTGTTGTCAGTGCCCCTAAAAAGGCTACAGCGAGAAAATCTACAGTGAGAAAACCACTGTATGAACTTGGGGAAAAGAGTATCTGAAGACAACAGGATTGTATCATCACTGTGATTAAAGACAGAATAAAAGACATCTGTGGGTGTAACAGGCGTATGGAGAATATTGTACTTGTGTTTAGATTCAACAGGCAAAGTTTAATTTTAAAAAAATCTTGTACCGACCAAATTTTGGTACCTGGGAATATAATAAAAGTGTTTGCAACTGAAGTATTGGAAAACACTTAACACTGTTTTTTAGAACTCTACCAGCTAGTTAATTTTAAATYTTGTTCATGAGAATTACCGCTAAACACAGTAACAATTGCTTGGATCCACAACATATATCAATCCAACCAAGTGCCTAATTTGCTATTGGATTGCACAGACTGTCATATGACAGGAAAGAAAATATTTATTCACCTCCATTTCCCTGTACTGCCCTTAAACCATTTTTAAATGTTTCATTTCAGTCATGCCAGCTTAGGTTATGAACAGTATTAGGAAAGAAAGATAGAGAAAATGACACTAAAGATATATGACAAGAGCAGAGAAATACCAGAGGAAAAATCTCCAGTCTTGTCAGAAGTCATGCTTGCCAATAACTAGGGGATATGGTTTTGGAAAGATTATATACTGGACTTGGCTGCAGCTTTGCAGCTAATTGCTGTGTTGTAGCAGCATAGCCCCYGTTCACTTGTGGATTGTAGCCTTGCTGTGTGCCACATAAAAGAATAAAAGCAAGCCTTTTCTTCAAAGATTTTACATCTGGAGATTTTTGTTTGCTTTAGTTTTGTTTCTTCTAGCTAGATTACTGTGGGATTTCCCCTCCTGGCCCCCTTAAACCAAGCCAGTTCTGGACTCTGACCCGGAAAGACCTTTCAGCCTGAAGTGACTGTGAAGTTTGACTTGTGTGCTTCTCTATTCAGGCTCATTCATTAAACCCAGATCATCACAGACACAGGTACATTTTTATTTCAGTGAAATGGCTGTGGATATTTTTCAATTAAAAAAAAAAAAAAGGTAGTATTGGTTTTCATGTTTTCACTGCAGAATTGTGCAGTACAAAATACTGATCAGCTTTCAGGAAGATGCATAGAAAAATGACTTTTTTTTTTTTTAATTACCTATACAATAAGTAAGATTAGAAAACTGAAAGACAAACTATTCCCTTGTAGGTCTCTTACCTTCACTGTCAGCACAATCTGATGTTAAACCATTGCTCACTCCCCTGGTCTGCCATGAGTCAGCTGTGTATTAGTTAATTTTCACAGAGCTGCTCTGGATAGACATTACTAAAGGGAAGCTTAATATTTCTATTGAGCATTAGAACAAGTGCTAAATATTGATTTTAATTGCAAGATATACATATTCAGCCACTCAGCTGAAGGACTTTCTCCTTAAAGGTCTTGGCAAAACCCTTTATTCCCAGTGCAAGACAGAAAAGCAGCTGCACAAAGCTATGAACACTAACAGGTATCCAGATTTCACTTTGTACTCCACCCTCCCAAACCAACGGGTCATTAAAATATTTCCCCCTCTTTCCATTCAGAGTCTATTTGTCTTTTTGCATGAAAATTCTGCTTAGTCATGAAACTATTATAGTAACCCAGTTGAAAAAAATACATAACTGGTCATTAGCAAACATCCATTTGGAATAGCTTTCTATTGTCTCTGGCACAAGATTACCACAATCACAGCTCTGTAAAGAGGTGAAGCACCTCTGCTAAAAGCCAGTGTGTGCTACAGTTTAAATCCATTTCTGCTATACAAAAAATGGATGCCAAGAGACATGTAAGGGAATACTGCACTATCTGCAACATTTCAAAAAGAAATTTGAAGTTTCCTTATGATCATATTAGAGAAAAATTTATCCAACAAAACCATATGGAAATGTGGCTTTGGATGCTAAAATACCGTCCATGTTTTTTTAAGAAATAATAAATATCTGGTACCACTATAAACTACTTTCCCCCACCACAACGCCTAACCATCTTCCTCTCTAATTACTGTAAGATGGCACAGATRGGTCCCACCATATATATGAGTTGGAATCATGCAAGTTAATTGATAAGGAGGTTGGTCCTTCTTCTGAGTTCTCTTTTTGATAATGAAGGGAATTTAAAAGAATGCAAATATACGTGTTAAAAATCAAAGGAAACAGAAAACAACTGGGAATTTTAACATAATCTGAAAACTATTCAATTTTTCTACACATAGAATGTATTAATTTTATAAGTAATTAATTAATAATATGGTTGCTATAATCTCATAAGATAGTTGAGAGGGACTTGAGGAAATAATCTAGTGCAACCTCCTGCTCAAAAAGCAGGCTCAGATGCGAGTTCAGTCCAGGATGTTCATACTTTTATTCAGTCTGATTCTGGAACTTTATAAGGACAAAGACTAATCGAACTGTCTGGGTGAGCTGCTCCACTACTTCCCTTTCCTTAGTGATAAAAATATTTCTTTACATCCAGCTTTCATTGAGTAAATATAAAATAAGAGTAAAATAATAAAAGGAGGAGCATGTGTTGCACACCACAGCTGTACTGCTCATACCCAGCTCTTGGGCTCAACACAMACACAGAGGRCTTAAGCACCTGGARCAGTAGTGAGAAGCTACATCCAACRTCCAGCATGGACAGCCAGAACATCCCTCAGTACCACCTGTAGGTACCTAAATGCTGTCAGTGAYYGTTTTCCGCTGGATATTTGTGAACTGGTTCCTGTCACAGAACCAGCATCTGCTTCTCCTCCTGCCTGCTGAGGCAAGAACACCAAGTGCTCACAGAAGACTGGGCTGCAGGGCACTGACTGGAACCAAGCTCTAAACCATGGTATGTAACTCCTTTTTTTGAAAATCTACCTCCAAGTGCATGAAAAAATGAAGAATTAATGTTTATGTGTTAGCCAAGAAAGCAAAGGAAGCCATTGGAGAGGGAGAAAGGGTAGCAACAGGTATACTTGCAAAGAGCAATGGAATAATGTTTGTGTATGTGCTGTAAATAATATGCCCTAAACTGCACATGTGTAAAAAAGCTATTCTTAYCTTAAAAATTGTTTTAAGGTTGTTGTGGAATGTAAAACAAACAAGGAATAAAATTGGCCAAAGACTGGGCAGAATGTAACAAAAGTTAAAAAGAGGAAATTCATAATAATGATTATGAATCAAAGATCTAAAATAGAGATAGTGGAAAGTTAAGTTAAATGTATAGTAGCAAATGAATGGCTAGCAGCACTGACAGAATTCATAAGGATTTATAAAAATGGAGAAGTGGAGAAAAACGAATCGTAATAACGATTCATTCCTTGGGAGATGACAAATTCAATAGCAATGATGCATGATAAGATATGCTTAACAAGGAGTTTTGTCCTATATTTACATAGAGATWAAAGAGTCCATTCACATCTTGCCAAAACAGTGAAGTGCAGCTTATTCCAGCAGTAAGTGAGAGCTCTTGAAAACTCTGTCAAGACAAGGTGTTGCAATCACAGAGATCCTGTAACTTACATGCAGTGGTTTTAGGAATTGATTTAGAAGTTGTCTCGACTGCTGGGTTTAATTGTTGATATTTATTGGAATTCTGGCAAAGCTCCACTTGAGATACAAAGAGGCCATATGGGAAAAGACAAAGTGGAACACCCCCAGTGATTACAGAGCTATTACTGTAATTTCTATCCTAAGCAAATTAATGAAATGGCTGACACATGAACTCAGCCAATAAGTGGGGGGAAAAAAAAAGGATAGCAATATTATTCAAATTGCTATTATTTTTTTTAAATGAGTTTGCAAGACTGAATAAAGGTAATTACATTCATACAGGATACGTGGATTTCCCAGTAGTGTTTGTCTTAATACTGCACAGTATCATTATTTAAATACAGAGTGTTATAAAATCAATACAAAAAATTTAAACTGAAATCTATGTGATGGATCTCAACATAAAACTATTAATGAGAAGCTACTAAAAAAAAGAAGATAGTTTTAAAAAAAATTCCAACTTAAGCTGTCCCAGAYATGTACATTGACTTGAAGGAGATAATGATATGACTGAAAATGATGCAGAGGAAGCAGAGGGTAAGAATGTTAGACAACTCACAGAAAGATTTTTAGAGAAATCACAGAAATATGGCTGAATACAAGGAAATTTGCCTAGAAATAAGGACATAGGTCATTTTAGAGCAAGAGGGGTAACATATATGCATGACCCACCAAAATTCAAGGATTGGAAGTAAGAGAAATTCAGCTTAGCAATTAGAGAGCCTTAGGAAGCAGAGGATTCTTTCAGACTTTAAATTAAGACTGAACATTATCCCAAGGATCTATTTGAGTTGAATTAATATTTTCTTTGGCTTCTAAATCAATCACAGAGTTGTGTTGAGCAGTATATCAACTATAATGGAATATTGGAATATGAATAGTTAGAAGAAAATAAATTTCTTATTCTTAATGACATTTATCAAGTCTCATGATGAATATGCATTATTTTTTCCTATCTCAGTCATGAAATACTGATATTTTCATTCTTGGCAAGGTTAGCTGAGGACAACACATTAAAAACAGTGTATGAGAAGTGGTCACTATTATTAGTTACAGCTTAAATCCCCCTCAACACAGGGAGAAAATAGGATTTCATACAGAGAGAAACAGTCAAGCTCAAAATATAGTTTTGCCTCAAAAGCCTGTTTCTCTGTAGCTGAATAACAGCTATCTCTAATAAGATGTCAGGGACACAATGAAACTTCCAACATATGTACACCTTGAGTCKAATGTTAACACCAAGCTTGATCAGGAAGAGAGGAATTAAACAGTAGACAAGACTAATGTGTGTATGATTAATAAGCAAAGCATTCTAGGAGCCCAGTCTGGCACTGTTCTGGCTGAGATGAGATAAGTAACTCATACCCCTCAGAAAGATGTTAGTGCCCTCCCTAATAATGCACCCCCAGCGAGTTTAAGATGGTGTGTTTTCTGTCATCCTTTGGCATATATGAAAGAAAGGTGCTTTTCAACTATGTCTGCCTCATCAAAAATCAAAATAATCCAACTGATTCATTAAAATGCTGGTGTTCAGGCATAGGCTGGACTTGATCTCACAAGCATTTTCAGCCTAATTGATTCTGTAGTTCTGTGATGGCCAACACGTACACACAGATAGACCTCAAAATTGTATGCAGCCTTTTCGGAGCTGAGCTTGAGGTGGGAGAAAACAGTGAATCCTCTAGGTGTAGAGGAGCTGGAGAAGACTAATACACTGGTTATTAAGAAAATTAATAAAATGGTAAAGGCAAAATTTAGGATGGTAATTTCTCTGTTATTCTCTAGTCACCTGAGGAATCTAAATGTAATAACTGAGAAGCCTTCATGCAGAGTAAGCATTTCCTCACATCTCTTCAGAGGCAATTGAAGAATTGTGAATCTGACTTTTAGAGTTTGCTTACCCTAATGAAGAGGGAACCAGTGTATCCTGTTAAGTAATGCCTTCCCTAATTTTGCCATTTCTTGCCTTCCCTGCCCTTTCCTGCCTTTCTGTGCTCTGCCCTACCCTGAGCGAGTCATTCACTGCATCAGTGCATTTAAGACATCTGAATGGACAGGTATTGCTTTTATTTCAAGACAAAAAAGAAAGGAACTTTTTTAAGTTAACCCCATTTTTTATATTACCATTTTGAGGCAAGAGGTCACAGTAAATAATCTTGGCCTAAGTAAAGCAATTTCACCTTAGCATTGTGCTGTAATTAGCAATACTAGCTCTTTAGTATATAACATGTTAAATTAGATATGTTTTATTATTAAAAATCACAGGCTTTTGTATTAGCTAAACCTTCATAAACAGTAACAGGAGAGGTTCTGGTTTTTTGCTCTGAAGGCAAAGTATGTGTGGTGTACAGAATGTCTTTAGTGATGAGATAAAAACATCAATTCTGTTGTCCTCATATCACTCATTCACTCATCATAGCAATTATTTAAATGATTCAGATGAGTATCTTCCTTTTTAATATGTAGCAATTTGTGTGTTAAGAGGGCACTGGAGTAATAAAAAGTGTGTATTTCACTGGTGGTTATGAAACACTGTGTGTCTGAAATTAGTGAGTAATGGCATATGTAAAATAAATTAGATATTAGTAGCACTTAAACTGAATATTATAGATACATCACAAACCAAGAAATTCAATTGTGAATTGAGTATTTTACCTATGCATGTATGCACATAAATGCACATAGCATTGTCTAATAATGTAATGGCATTTGCAAAATAAGTTTGCAAATGACACTTGCAGACTTAAAGGGAGTCACATATCTTGTAGAAAGCAGTCTAACATATGTGCTGACAAAACAATCTAGGGCAAAGGACAAGTAAGAACCCAAGCAGTTTGACTACTAACACCATTCAAACTTGAAAGCTTAAAGAAAGTTGCCAGAAAATGTATATTTGAAATATTTTAACTGAAAACATTGATGAAGTTATCTAAAAAACCAAAAAACCCCCTACCAGCTGCTTGAATTTTACTGTGGCCCCAGTGCTGGTCAATGTCACAGCTCTCAACTTGTGGGACCCTTCAGGACACAAATTCCTTGATGCTGTGCTACATGCCAAGGTTAATGTGCATCCAGAGCCACCCCGAGCTGACCAACCAGTAAGACATGCTGAGGTGTGGAATCTCTCCTAATTCCTGATCCCTTCTGAGAGATTACATATGTCCTAGCTCTTTATTTCCTACTTGGACATTCTCTGAAAAGGAGGTATCTACACCTAAAGTTGCCTTTTTAAAATTTCTTTTTCTTTATTAAATGGAAAGCTGAGAAGGCTTCCTTTTGGCTAGTAGCTTGAGGATCAGAGCTCTCACCTGGAGACACTTGATGCTGGTGCCTCCTTGCTTGAAGGCTCAGCCCAGCGGAGTGGTCTGACTTCAAAACAACAGTTTAGAATTTACAGAAACAAAACTTCTCATCCCTCCCTGCCAAATCTCATACTGGATATTTAAAGACTTTTCAGCCTGAAAAATGCAGCATGAAAAGCAGCAGGGCTCGTCMGAGCAGTCATCCACAGAGGAGAGGGAACCAGGCACCAGCGGCCCCCTCTGGGCAGCAGCACCAGCCATGCCAAGTGGAGGCAGCTGATCCAATCCTTCCCCAGTGTCCTAATGAACCAACATGCTCCAAATGCACAGAACAGATTGACCCCTTCAGGCAGTGTAGACTAATGTCTGTCAGGCTTAGGATCCAGATGGGGCTCAGCTCTAGAGAGGTGTTCTGCTGGTCAGTGCTGTCCATATCAGATGTTTTTTAAAACCTTCAGGCTCAGCAGCTTTTAATCACTAATGGTCACCTACACAGTTTCTTTTTTTTTGCTTCTTTTTTTTTTAACTATCAAGCCTCCGGGTCCCTGGTTCCTGAGGTCTTTTTTAGTTATTAAATTTTTTATGGAGAAGGGCCTCAGTGACAAAAGGTTTATTTTAATTCAGACCCCAGATTAATCTTGCATCTCATGACTATTCCTCAAATCCATTAGCAACTAAGAGGCAAAAATCTTGGACAACCTAGTTCTACCTTTTTGGAGAACCTTCAGGAATTCTGATGATTTGACTTCATTTACAAAGTTGTCTCATGTAAAGACCCGTCTTTTCAGTACTGAATTTCTAAGGATGTGGTATATCCATAATATTCTGCTCAAATGCTACTCATGTCTTATTTATTTCACACATGCATATATCCACATATTACTGTCTAATGAACACTAGAACAGATCTGATTATAGAAGTTGTACTCAAAGCAGTTTTCACTCACTCCCAGCAAATATAATTCAGTTCATGCCTATCAGCAAATAGCAGCTTGAAGTCAGTGCTGTGCAGAAGAAGCTGTGCTTACCATCAGCAGCCCTTTGTAGGCATASACAATCCCAAGCCAAATGGTCATGTGGGTGTTTTCGCAGTGCTCCAGGATTGGTCGGATGGAGATATCTCTGCCCGCAGGGTCCGGCTGCAAAAACAAAAGGTGAAATATTTGGACTCAGATTTCCTTTGCTTCACACCTCAGTGGTACTTAGCTCTGTTTCAGGTGATTGAGGATGTGTGGGATACAGAGTGGAAACTTAAGAGTAACTTGTGGTGACAGCAGACCCATGAACCTGCAGAGAAGTACAGTGAAAAGCAAGGATCTGAGGAAACAGCTGTTTGACAGCTACTACCTGGTGAGGTAACATCTACTGCAAACCTGAAAGAAAATATCTGAAGTYACTCTATATTTAACAGTGTCAGTCATATTTATCAGCTTTAGGACATCTACTTTTTCTATAAGGCAAACAGCTTGAAAGCACAGGCATGAAAAATAATGTATTGAAATTTCTCTTTCTTTTCACCTGCAGTCCTTTTGTCACTGGCAAATGGCTGATAAACAATGTATGGAACATTGTTGTGTTTCAGGTGCTTTTTCATTGATAACCATGAGCTATTCAAAGACTATCTAAACTGTAGCAGTAGCTTTGGAGAGATCATAAATCATCAAAAAAAAACCAAACCAAAACCAAAAAACCAAACCCAAAACAACAAAAAAAACCTCATAACAAAACAAACAAAAAACCCCCAATGAAACATCTTTTAGAGCCAGCAGTTGACTGTGCAAAATGATATATTGCTGGAAGCTTTGCAGTTTTCCATTTATTYTGAAAAGTAGATCGTATAATATTGCAGAATCAAGAGGATTTGGAGACTATCAGAAGTSCTTGTATGAAGGAGAAGCAATAACAAAGAGAAATCTGCAAGAACCACTCCTTGACCTACCACTTTGTTTTTTTAATGCACAGAGGAAAGAACAGCTGACCCACAGAGAAAAGGGTTACTAGCTACTATGCTGTATGCAATTAGAATAGATATTGGGGTCTGGTCAAACTGCTGGACTGCTTGTTAATGGTGTTCATTGTTAAAGAACACAAAGATCTTGTATGTGATTCTAAGAGAACTTGTTTTAGTTACATACTGCAGAGCACTCCTGTTGTGAGATGCATGCACCTACAGTCCACTGTGTTTACAGAAAACGCTGAAATACTGAAARCTATTTTTTCCCTTCTACTTCAAAATAATGTATTTGAGTTTCAGCCAAACTAAGATCAACCCAGATGTAGTTTTCTGTACCTGGTTGTCTCAGTGGGCTTTTCAATTTTCCTGTTTTATGAATAACACATGTAAAATGTCTCAYGCAGAAGTATAATGATTATTATATAAGGAAAAATAATGCTTTCACTAACTGAAAAGTAGAATTGTACATGGAAGAACTTTGGGGAGATCTGAATAATTTCCTAAAGGTTATTTTTGCTTCCTCTGATGAGGTATGACTTCTCCTATGTATTTTAGTGGTCACAGCAAAAATCTTCAGTTCACTTTCTTCCACTGGTGTTTTTGTATGTGAGGCATTTCCCCTGACCTCATGCACTATAAAAAAAGTGAGGAAACCCAAACAACCCTGTGCTATGATGCACTGCACAGTAAAACTATTCACCGTTTTCTTTGCAAAGCCTCTAGTAAGCAAGACATTAACATTTAAAACCTTTTCCTACTCTGAACTTCTGTAGAAACCCTAARTGGAAAAATAAAACTCTTGGAAAAAAAAGGTGTCCTAAAATAAAATAAGACAAAAAACAGTGCAGCAATATTAAGTCTCCCAAAGAGCTTATGACTCCATGCTAATGGTTGTTGATGGCAGGCAAACAGCCATTAGCTGAAGAACTGAAATGACTGCGAACATTAAGTGTCATCACAACATTTAAGAAGCTACAAATGTTTGTCTGGGGATCAATTGAACTACCTYATTCTCCCTGATCAATGACAGAAGCCCAGTGCTAAAATTTAGGTGCACTGAAAGCACATTTTCATGTCAAAGTTACAACCCAATACATTTAACATTATTTTTTTTCTATTATGTAATAAACTTCACAGGACAAATCATTCACACTGAGCTCTGAATATGTTACTGACGTGTCAGCAGGACTGTACTACAGAGAAATTTTTCTAACCTGCCAAAAGCTCCATCTCTTATGGTCTGGAATTACTGAAGTGACATAAAATTTAAGGTTTTCATCATCAGAGTGTTTTCCTTTTTTTTTTTCCTTTTACASTGGTGAGTCAGCAGAGGACTTTGCTTTCCCAGCTCCACATCCCTCCTTCCAGGTATTTCTTCTATTTCAGCTTCCCACTTTCCTGAAGCAATAAAGTGTATAAATAATGAGGACTTTCACCTGGTGTGATGGATGTGGTTCGTTTTCCTTGTTCCTGGATTGAAAACTCTAATCACACCTGGACTGAAGGATTCCTCCACGTTTAAGTAACTATAAGTAATTGGAATAATTCCCTGTTTTGAGGAATATTAATGAAATGAGAACCCCTGTTTTGTTTGTGGCAGATTATATGTTTATATATTTTTATATAATTTATATATTCTCTAATTAAARTTTACTTCAAAACTGGAAAGTGTATGTGTTTCTTACTCAAAACCTCTCTTTTAAGATCCAGGCACAAAAATGATGAAGCTGAAAACATAATTTATTTTCAAATACTATTAGAGAGTAAGCATCATTTCCTTAGTAGGAAGATTGTCAGATTTTATGAGGCATGATAGTTCAAAATTGAAGTTAATTAAGTAAAACAGTGTGTTCAGGTTTTCTTTGTGAGATCGGAAAATCTTGTGAAGTGCTCTAGGTAGACCAGGGAAAGAGAGAATATTGATTGCAGCAAAAGTGTACATGGGGCAGCACTTCTTTCAAAAGACTTTTGAGACCTGCAAGGTGGTAAATTTTTTAAACAAAGATTTGCTGAGGTCCTGTGCATGTGGGGTTAAATGTTGGCAGGTAGCAGCAATTTTAAAGTKAATGGATTTTGCTGATTACTTACCACTACTGCAAAATGACATTTGTGTTCTACTGCTTTTAATTTGCCATTCTGTTTCTTCACTGATTTTGCATGAATTAACTAATCATMGCAAAAAGCAGGGTTAAAAAAACATATGATATTTTCTGATGTCAAAAGAATTTTTGAAAACTCTACAATTACAGCTGAATGGGGCACTTGAGTGACCTTTCTAATCATCCACCATTTGTGCACTTTGTTATTGCTTTAGAGAGGATGACAACATAAATGCTACCAGTGATTATATATGTACTGGAAATTTGCCCTTTCCTTTCATAGAAAACAATCTCAATACCCTTCAGATGTCATTCTCAAAAGCCTGAAGACCTCCTATCTTGTGATTAGGCTGAAGCATTCCTACCTCTTCTGAAACCTAATAAGGTTTCTGACATYGATACCAATTTCTGGAGTGCTTTCAGCAGCTGAACATAAATAGTTTAATCTGTTCACTTCATGCAAGAGTTGTGTATCATCACCAGTAAAATGCTTGTTTTACATGAGATCTGCTAGGTCTAGAAAGCAACCCAAACCAGTAAACAGATTACCCACAGAATGCTGATATCCCCTGTGTGCGCGCGCACGTGTGCGCGTGTGTGTGTGTGTTTAAAGTGTTATTAGTCGATTCCGTAGTTCCGTTGCCTTTTCATTTTCTTTGCTCTTCAGTCTTCTGGGAGGGCTGGCAGATCCTTGTCATAACAGATGAGTGATATCCTAGGKGGAAACTGGCAGAGTGAGAAGTAAAGCTTAAAACTATCAGGGACTAATTTTATTTTTTTTTTTTTTAATCTGTAGGTGCAATTTCTTAGTGGTTATTATACTAGCCAAAATCTCTCTGGAAAAGGCAGATATTTGTATGGTGACTAATTTACCTTTGACTTATTTTGTGTCTTTATTGCTATTCCTTTTCTGTAGATTCAAAAAGGTTTTAAAAGGAGGAAGGTTCTATGCTCCCTGGGGCATTTTATCCAGCAAATATCTGTGAAGAACAGACTGGACTAGCACACAGTATCCAAAAGTCCTTGACAGTTTTTCTACACGATCTCCTCACCAGGTCCCTTGGCCAGTCGAGCAGAGGGTTCTCTTTGCAGAGCTGTGGTGCTGCTGTGACAGAGCTCAGCGGGGTCAGTCTCAGCAGCTGGCTCAGGACATTGCAGCAGAGCCCAGAGTGGCTCTGGGCCACTTCTGGAGCTGCACTCTCACCAATGAGAAAGGCACAACATAAGACCTCAGTCCCTTTTCCAAAGATGGGTATGGAACATAAGGTAAATAGTTGCAGCTTCTGTTTACTATGTTTAAAAGAAACTGTGTGTTTCCCACAGTATAGGAAAATGCAGGATCATACTCTTCTGTCACACTGTTAAAATGGCCTTCATATACCATCCCACTCTGTTTTATCTTCCCTTTAAATGGCTTCAATTGAACTGGCATAATGACTGTAAACTACAGCTAGTTTGCAGTGTGAATTAGATATCTCTGGCATCTTTAATTTGGCACTTTTRGTAGTCATATGGAGCTCACATGTGATTGCTTGTCTTAAAACTCAGACTTTGCTAAATTAGAAGATCATTCTTACTTCTTAAATTCAATTTATTTTTTTCTTTCCTCCCAAGGATAATTATAGTTGGTTTAAACTCTGAATTCTGTAAAGGTGCTTCATAAAAGGATTCAAACAGTTTGAGCACGCAGTGTGAAACTGAGAGCCAGGCTCTTAATTACTGATGAAAAGAGAAGGATCAGACACTGTCAACTTTTTGATTACTTAATAATTTGTAGGTATTTTTAGAGCAAAACAGCTGATGTGAACAGTGACGCGAAGAAGAGATTTTCCAGGAAATTGATCCCTTTTGTTTAATGTATTTTTTACTTTGTGCAGTCATACTTTCCATTAATGCAAAATAGGAATGGCAATACTAAGCTAGGGTAGCTCATTTRGAATGTCTTCCAATTAAAAATTTGGTAGGCGACCTAGAATAATAGGCAACCTTGTTTGTCTTCGTTGATACCTGAGCTTAGGTTTGGGTATATTATGGATCCCATTTTAYGTCACAGAGTATCTCAGCAAAGCASAAAACTATTACTGAATTCTTGCAGTCCAGCGACCAATTTAATTTCCCTCCAATCTTAATTGAGAAGTTTGGACATTTCTGTARCATTCTAGTGTTCGAAAGATGAGGTATGCAGTGTTTCAGGACACAAGCTTTCTTACACAGATCTGAATACACACCCCTTGCTTCTTTGACATGAACTAAAGGATTTCTTCAGGTTATCCAAGGGGATTAAAGGGTATTTTTTGCTTCATTCATTTTCTTGTTATACTGAAATCCAGTTTACCACCCCACCTGAGTCAATGGACTGCACTTTAGGCATTGTCGGGCTTCACAAATRCTTCCAAAATTAAACTATTCCCACAATTCAATACAGCAATATATATGTTTATATTGTAACTCCTAAAAAATCTTCATTCCAAGTGGTATTTTAGTATGAGATAGTAATTCAGTAATGGTTARCTTGAAATCATGACACAAGAAAATGACACTTGCTGGAATACCAACACGAATATCCCCTTTTTTTATTCAGTCCTTTTCTCAATTTGGTTTTCTAAAGAATAAAAATGTACCATGTAAGCCAAGGAAAATGTACTGATATGTTTGGGGGCTTCAAGAATATTGATGTTGCTATTTTACATTCCTCAGTTTGTTACATATACAGAATCCACTCCTAAATTTCTAAGTGAATGGGATTGAAGAAAGACAGGAAACCTCCTCTCCTCCCCCAAATGTATTTGAGATAACCACTGTAATTCTTATTATCCCAAAAAACCAAGGTTTGATAATACAGACACAGTGATATCATCCTGCAATATATTTAAAAGAAAACTTCTTTTAAGGTCCCCATCTGCCTCTCRTACAAATAATTCCATAAATCAGTCAGCATACATACTGTAAATTAGTCTGATTTAAAGATGATAAAATGCCAGAAGAGCTATTTATAAACTCTTGTATCATGAATTTCTCCATACATTTATTTGCAGAGAAAATCCCCCATCAGCATTATTTATAACATCACTTTACTTAATGAGTTTTATTTCCCTGTTGTGGTGGTTCATTTTTGTTTAAATGAAACTGGTTTTCTGAGAGGCAAAAGGTTCTCAGAGATTTCTTGCTATTTTTATTAATATCATCTCCTATTCTTGCTATTTTTATTAATATCATCTCCTAATTCAAGCAGTTTCATTTATTTGCATTAACACAAAATGCAAAATAATAGTTTAGACTGAGTCAAGAAACCTCTGTGATGCTTGCAAACAATCAAAGACTAGGAAATAAAAGGGAAAAGGCAAAATTCTCTTGAATCATGGAGAGTTTCAAACAACTGTGAGTAAGTCTTCCCACCCTGCACTCAGCTATCGCTTCAGTAGAAATTTTACATCATATTATTTCCTCAGAGAATGTTGCCCCAGTTGCATATCTAGTGACTGGGTAATGAAATTTTTCTGTGTATGTGCATGGAGACAGAGGGACAAGTGTTCCAAAGACTCAATAAAGCACTCAGCAGCAGAATGTGTGGTTTCCTTTGAGGGGAGGGCAAGGGGCCAAGGCACACAAGAGAAGTAGGTCAGGGGAATGAGGAACTCTGTTACTACCCAGACCCTCCTGCACTATACAGATTCTTCCAGAAATGTACAATTCCTGGTACCAGCTTCACAAGATGAATATCATCCCCTCCTTTCCAGTGAAGCTGCCCAGAATTGTGGTTTACAATCCAGACTTGCAGTTCCTTCTAGTTTTTTTTTCCTTTCCTAGCTAGATATCCTGCTATGGTGAAGGCCATGCCAGGCACTCCTTTTGGTGGCTGGAGCAATTCAGTGYCTCCTTGCTTATGGTAATGGAAACAGACAGCATGCTTGGGAATGACAGCAAAGGCAGAAAGGAGAACAGTGGAGTGAAGCCACAGAGGATAGCCAGGGACAAACTGTCTGGGTGGCCCCAACTGGAACCAAGTTGGAGCCTGTTTTTGTAATTAATTTCCTAGTGGGTAGGCTTTGAGTTGTAAGCAAGGATATGACTTACTGCCCATTATGTGGCACTCAGAGAAACTGGATTGAACACTTTTCCTGTAAACAAGTCAGGCTTGCACCCAACAACTAACAGAATCTATCATCAGTTGCTTCTTCCTATAAGAAAAATCAAATCCTCAATTGTGCTAATCTATTTGGGTCAAGGAGGACAGCAATCTCACCTCTACAATTGTCTTATATTTTCTGTTTAGTGCTATAATTCCCTTGATTTATGGATTCTAAAAATATTTTTCACTATGCTTATTTGCACTGTAGCGACAACGACAACAGCAACAACAAATGGACACTGACTTAATTTTGAAAATGAAAAATCCATTCCCTAAGAGGATTTAAAAACATATATATCATGTGTGGGAGAAGAGGCAAACATAAAATAGGGTTGTATGACATGTTCAGAGGCAAATATCAGCAGCGACCACTGCCACCTTATGCAGGCACTGATAAATTAATATTTTCTGGGCTGTGGCAAACAAAAAGAGATTAATTATCAACATTAGGGATGATTTTAATTTCCTCACTTGTTTTTTTTTATATTCTCCAAAACAATAAGATGATGGTCCATCACCTATTGGAGGATTTTGCTCCTGTTTTTATGACTGCACTAAGACATAATTGAGGAACTGCTGTAGTAAGGGGAGGTACTTCCTTTGTTTTCAAAAATTTGAGCAAAATCTTTACTTTTTAAATCCTAAGACTAGTTTAGTAAGTATATTCCATAATTTCATCATGATGATTCAAGCAGAAACATCTAATTCTTTTCCATAAATCCTTCTAAAATTAGGTAATTCAACTTCCTCAACACAAAAGCTGCTTTCTCTTCAATCAACTCCCAGTTTCTTGTTGACAGTCAAACATAAGGTGCATCTCAATGTACATGAAAATGTTAGTCTTTGATAAAAATTTTGAAGATTTTGATTTTTTCCCCCCCCTTGCAACACTAGTAATCTCTCAGATATAACATTTTTACATACAATTTTCATCTAAAAAATGAGTGGATGAATAAATCAATAAAAGTCAGGTCAACGGAAATGTTTTGATTACTTCAAAAGATTTGATTTTTTTTTGACCTTTCAAAATTGATAACCTTCTTTGATATAGCCTACCTCCATTTTGATAAGAAAGGTCATGCTGAATTCAAAAGAGATGTTCTTTAGTTAACAAAGGTCAACGAGAATATTTTAGCACTTTCCTACCAAAAATAATTCTGCATGAGAAAACTGACTGAGACTACCTTTTCTAYTGCAAGTATATGAATCTTATGGCTACTCAATATTTTCTGAGAAACATATCTCAATACTTAACTTAGGGAATACCATCAGCAATTAGCTTGTAAATCTGTGCTCTTGATGGATTACTTCCAGACTCATGCTGGCCAGCATAACTGAACCTAAATTAGAGCAGTGAAACCAATGAATGAACCACACATCTTTGCAACTTTTACAGACACAATTATGCCAGCAAAGCTTACAGGTAAAGGCAGGTGATTRAAGGTCTATAAATATGCCTTTATCTTCGGTAGAGCCCTGTTTCAGCAGTGAAAAATGTAGGCCTAAACAAAAATTACACTTGGAATCTTAAATCAATGTCCGTCCTGCTTTAAAGAAAGACTCTGGAATGAGGATAAATACTTCCTAGTTATATTGACATTACAGTTAAATGAGACTGTCTTGCTAGATGTCTCATCTTCAGTAAAACACAGAATATAGATTTTCATATTCATATTTCAACTCCAGTTTGAAATAAAACATCTCTTTTAGAAAAAAACATCCTGTGACAATAAACCTATATAGCTCTTGCTCAGCCAATTGTATTGACTGTAGACAAAATAGCCCTAATTTTGGTTCTGATGTCTAAAAGGAAATATCAGGTTCCTTTAGTTCTTACTATATTTTGTCTACTAAATTGAAAGGCTGCATAACAAAATTTTGTTGCTGTGTTGGTATTTACAGATTTTGACACAGTAAACTCTTAATGTAGTCTTTGATAAACTATGTCTTGAGCTCGTGTTTCACTGTCAACATATTTTATCTTTCTTTAACATGCCTTATTGGTCTTCACTGGACCATTGGACCAGCACATTTCCTGAAATCTGAAGAGTGGAATGGAGTATGCTCAGTTGTCATAGCTGCCCTACAGACATGACTAGGATTAATATCACCATAACACCCAAGGCCAAGTTAGACCAAAGCGCATACATGTAACCAAAGGTCACACAAAATCTCTCCATTTTTCTTTTCTCTATTCTAAATGAGTACAGAAATGTGAAGAYAAAAGCTGTAAAAAAGAAAAAAAGATAATCTTGAAATCTTATTCACCAAGTATTTCTCTTGATTTCATAGGAATAGTTGACATGAGTGAAAACCATAATAGTTGCAGTAAGCTACCTTGAAAGACACATGCCCCCAAAACACAAAAAGAATAGCAGTTACAGAGATTTTTGWTTTTTCCATGACATCTTTCTTCTACAAATAGCTATTTCCATGTTGCCACTTCTATTGACGTTGTTCAGAGCAAAGCAGGCAGTCATGGGAATTTTTTTTTTCTCGCAGTTCAGTAAAACTTTTATGCAACATTTTTCTTAAATAATTTATTTTCTTTCAGCATCTGTCAGACCAGATTTCATTTAACACAAGTCTACCAAACACTTTAAATGTTGTAGGTCCTTTGCTCTGGTATACAACAGAAGAATGTTCAGCTGAAAAAACAAGCTGATGTGGGAAAAAAACCCTAGCAACCACAAAATCCATTTTATATTCCCATAGATTTTTTTTTTTTTGCATTGTTAAACTTGAAATCATATAGATTTTTGTTTGGTTGGTTTTGAAGCATATATATGATATATATGTATAAATATATATAGGTAACACAAACAGACAACTCTGAACCTACACTGCCTTGCAATTCCCACATATTCTTGATAATATTAGTACATTTGCTTATTTTCAAGGTGATGTTTCTGTGAGTTCTTGCATTAGAAGATCTGGACAAGACAAAATGTTTATTTTTTCAAGCTAGAGAGTTATAGGAAGCATTTATCTGATGTGTTTTCATTTCTTTTCTCTAGCTAAATATATARAGTATATCCATAGCTTTACATTTTTTCTCTTGTCATGAGAACTTGAAGTTATCCTGGTAGGTAGAGACAGCCTTACCRACAAGCATCTTCCCAGTACAGGCGTATCATCCTGTGTCAGATGACAGCATGTTTCAGGAAGCTGCATTGTTTCAGCATTGGAAACAAAGCCTGTAATCTTTACTGGACTTGAAGAATTCATTGAGGTGGTTATTTCCATGGTAAAGTGTCTAAATCTACCTTTTTAATAAGGTATAGTTAGCAATTTAATAATTTCTTCTGTTATTTTTTTAGGGATGTCTATATAGTTTTGACAGGTAAGCATATGTAATTCTTCTAGAGCACTTCCAGAACTGACATGAAAGCCATCAAAAACTTTTATTCAGCATAGCCCCTGACAGCTTACATTTACCCCCAAATTTTCATTTCTGAGATCAAGCCATTAAAGAGAAACATTAAGGGGTTGATGCCCTTGTTCTTGATACCACTTTTCACAGCCCACCGAGAGACCAGCAGAGGATGAGATAAGCACAGGGAGACAGGCATTATCAGCATGAGGGCAGGAAAAGCAGCACATCTCTGAACAGTGGTGGCTGGTGTCAGCCTGGTTTGTCTGACTCGGCATTCACCTCCTTTGCAGTATTCACCTGCAGCCACTAACCAGCCTGTCACACATTTCAGAACAAACCCTTCTATCTGAGCTATCTGAGCAATTATTATGCTGTCCCCATCTCCTCTTTAAGGCAGCAGTGTGACAGGACTTTAGGAGAGGTGGGAGGTGTGACCTTCTGGCATTTTGTGCTGGGCTGCATGTGGCAGTGCTGGGGGGCTCCTCAGAGCAGGACCAGCCAAAACAGCTGGGTAAGCAGCAGTGGCGTGGCCTCAGCAAATCTCGGTTTTGCTGATGTGCTTTGAGGAGCTAAGGAAACTGCAGAATGTTCTACAGAAAGAGTTTTCCAGAACTATGTTCTGTAAATGTTTCTACGTTCCACAGAAAGAGTTTTTGATGTAAAGTAAATCCACCCCAAGGATCTCTGGAGCACCTCTGGTAAGAGCCAAGTGGTCCAACTCAGWAAGGTGAGATGTCTCAGTCCTCTGCTAGAGTCAGATTTCCTACCATTAAGAAACTAAACTGAAGCTTGAGGTGCAATTCACAACTCATCTGAGGCTTGAAAAAGTGTCAACAGTGACAATTCTCGGTCATTTAAGTTTCTATACAAAGTAGACATTTGGTATATTACTGACAAAATTGAGTAAGAATCTCACAAATATATCAAGGATATAGAGACCGAAACATCATATCACATTGGCTCAAGAAGACTGGGAGGAAGAAAGGAAGTAGGGGTGAACACCTTTGCCTGCCAAATTAAGAAGAAAGGGAAGAGAGAGCTAATGCAGAAAGTGGACAGGTTCACATGATCCCCCTAAACAGCATTTCCTTCTGTCACTACCAAGAGGGATATGAACTGACTGAGCATTAATCCCATACATGGTACTCCAGTTGACACATATAAACCAACATATATAAGCCAAAAATAGCAAAGAATTCTTTCTGCAGCCTGATCAATATTAATTAAAAAAGTATTTCTTAATGAACTTTCRTAAAAGTGATCTTTTTCTTTTTGAAATGTCTTTGTGTGAGTAAATCTTTATTTCCATRCAACTAGGCCTGATGTTCCCACAATCACCTTGACATTACTTTATGAATACATTGGTCATTTAATACAACAAATTAAACAACAGYAATTAGTGGTTAGAAGCAGCAGACTACTTTCTTAAGAGATGGTTAAAGGCTATGAAATCTACCCCCGTATGAATCAGAAACTATATTATGATTATTATAAAACAGGAACTCTTATAAAGGCAAATACAAATGTAGTCTTTTGAGCTTGACTTAACAAAATCTTAATTTGAAAAATAGCTATCCAATATTACCCTCCAGGGATGAATGGACAGGAAAAGACATATGACAGTTTTTCATACACTTGCTTATGAATAGACAAGTATATCTACCACTGAGCAGTGCTAGGATATGTTCAATGGAATGAGCAAGTCTAAAACTTTGAGTAGACCATGATTTAGCTAACCTGTTAAAACACAGGGATTTATATATGTCAGACAGTGAATAAGTAGCATGGTTTGTTTGCATATAATTGAGGGATTAGGAAATCTAATRTTTATGAAAAATTTTGAAAGCACCATCAAAGGTGGACTCATACTATTGTTTTCAGGAAAAAATCCAAACAAATGCTTACTTTATATTTCAAAATATTACAGTTTTATATTATGTGTATAACATAAAATATTATACAGCTGAAAGCTACATGAACCCATTCTGTACAGACAGATTATGACAGCCTTCCTTAATTAAATAGAATCATCTTCTACAAATAATTCTTTGCTGTAGTAATTTGGACAAATTGAGGAACAATTGGTTAAGCAAAAAGTACCTGAATGTAGTGTTTCAAAACAAGAGAGTCCCATTTACACAACTTGCATGTTAAATAGCACCTTAGCACTGTATGAGCAAACTCTTACAATATGGCCCTATGCATTTAAGCTTTTAAGGAGACATATTAGCTTCTTACTGTTCTTTAAATACCTTTTATCCCCTGAAGACATAAAGTCTGTGGTATCTCAATTCCTATATCTGCTAATTATGACTAAATAGAAGGTTTCAGTTTTCAATGTAGTATTTTTAAATACACTGCTTTCAAGAATTGTATCAAATCTAATAGTCACAATATGCAATTTGGGTTGACTCACAGGATCATGAATCTAAACATTGAGATATGCATTGCTCATGTGTGAATCAAATCAAACCCTTAGGACCAACATCTCTTGTGACAAGCAATAAGAAGCTTCCTCCATTAATGCCTCATCTATATTAGCTGTGCAAATATGTTCCTTTAATTAAATAGTATGCAGATGTTATAGTTCAATTTCTATTCCCAGCATATTTTCACAAGTATAAGTTCTTGTTCTCTCTTTAATAGGCTCTATGTTTGCCAAAATAGTCTCCTATGAATCCACTAATGTTTAACTCCATGGTTAAAATCATTTGCCTATGCCATGGGTTACAAAGACACAGCATATTGCTTACAGATTGAAATCAAATCCACCAGGTACCATTTGTTGCTTCTGAGTGGTTTTTTCAGAATATTTTACTTAGTGGACAATTAATATAAATAAATACCTGAAATTCCCTGATAGAACCTCGCCTATATGGGCATAGGAATATCTTTGCTGGCATCTCCTAGCCTCCTAGGCCTATCTGCACATGTGCATGGCTATCTTCAACCCTTAGCTTTCCATCATTATCTAAATGAATAAACAAAATAGAAATGACAGAAATACACAGGTGAAGGACATGACTGAATATACTATTTTCTACCATCATCATGCAGATTTTTGATGAATGATGAACACTCACATCTGTAAAAAATAATGTTTAAAATGGGTGTGAAAGACAGGCAGGCCRTGTTAGCAGAGGAATTTATTTTGCATGCATGGACAATGGCAAGCAAACAAGATATGATGTTATTAAACCTATCCATTAAAGTGGCTGTCCAGCAGGGTTAATGTGTCTTTGCTAAAGGGTGCAAAAGGGTGTATTTTTCCAGCTCTGAAAAGAAGTGCAGTTCAGAGTATATAATTGCTTTGGATCCAGCAGCCATATCTAAAAATTGATTGCTGTAGTTCATCCCTGTCAGGCGGCTGCCAGGGTGGGAAGAGCACGTACTCTAGTTATAGCCTTCCCTAAAGTGAATGGGAATCTTACTTTTTATTTTAGTGCAGTCAAGATTATGCCTGTGGGATTTTTTGCATTTTTCAAACCTAACAGGATTCCGACAACTGCAACTATGAGTCACCACCTGCAGCCTGTACTTGGGCTGGGCACRCCTATTCAAACAAAGCCCTGTAGCCTTGCTATCCACCAGTGGATAGAGCACATCAGGCACAATTTTAGAGCACTTCTGATGTAGTWCCACTGAAAAAGGGAAACCAAATCCTAAGTGCACATTCCCAAGTCAAAATTCTGATGCAGGCAGACAGATAGGTAGACACAAAGTTCCTTGAGGAGGGAAGCCTTTTCAAAGTCAAGACTTAGATTAAACAGAATAACTTGATTATTAAAGGTGCATGTGCCTTTGTATGGGTATAGTTGTATAGTTTCCTGAGACATATCTCTGATATAGATATCTTTTTCTTCTTTATAAAGAGGAAATCAACTTTTAAGAAGCTGCAATTTGAAGATTCAGAGTTTTTCTTTTAATTTTCATTAGAATGCTGAACTATAATTTAACAAGAAGATCAAAACAGAAAACTGAACCACCTTACAGAAGCTGTCTTTCAAGCATGAAGAGAGATTCAGAATGTTTCTGCAAATTGCAGTCTTCAGGCTGATTAGACATTCACCATGTCAGCATCACCACAGACAGAAAGCTGGAGGGGGTTTTTAGCTATACCCTTTCTCTAGATCAGTGTGTTTTAACTTGTGTCAAACAGTGATAGCAAACTACCAAGCGTGGTGAGGCTGATCTGTGAGGGTGGCTCTCGTGTACAGAACACCAGTCACTCTTGGCAGTGCTTTCCAGGCATTGCGCCCAACCATTGCACCTTGGAGTCCTGTGGCATGTGCAAGAACCCCTGTGCATGAGCAGCAAGTCCAGGACTTCCTGAAGGTGACCAGGAGAGAATGAATACACAGTGCCCTCTCATCTGCTTAATACACAGAGCTGACAGAGCCAACAGTCTGAGCACTTAGCAAAAAGCTGAGCTTTTCTTTTCTCCCAAGCATTTCTTGTTATGGCCAAAAGTGTGTCTTGTTAGTTAACTGGCAGTTTTTGGAGTATAATGCAAAGTTTATGCTTTCAAATTCTTAGTCTGTCAAATTCACAGCTCATGGAGAATGAGGGTAGAAGGGTGGGATTTACCCAGTGTGCTTTTCTGTCTTTTTAACTACATCTGCTAAAGAACATCTGTTGCAAGGACAAGAAGATATCAGGCTATTCACACAATTCCATCTTCAGGAAACCATGGAATAGCTGAGGTCAGAAGGCACATTTGGAATTCATTTTGTCCTCTCTGCTTTACACAGGACCAGCTAGGGCAACYACATGGTGTGATTTACTGTGGTGGCACCCAGCACCTTCCTAGAAAGCACAGGATATTCAGCCTGTTTGCCCAAAGCTGGCCAAGCAGTAATGCTGCATGAGAAGACAGGGCACTGGTGGCACAATTACCTCAGGCCCACGTTTCTGGCTTGTCCTGAAGTTTGCRCAGGAATTCTTTGGTATTCAAGTGTGGATTTTTGTCTGCACTCAAAATGAAGTATAGATATGCCAGTGGAATATTCCAAACACAGATCCACAGGAAAAAAAAAATCCCATGTTTTACCTTCTGCTTAGTCTTCATGTATATGTCTTTCCCCCTAACATATGTCCCCAGTTCCCAAAGTGATGGGTATATTGAAAATTTATGCATGCTTTACATTTAATTTAAGCATTTCCATAGCAACTCCTACATTTCTGAATGTTTTATCCCAAGCTACAGAATATATTCTTTACAGAAAAATTTCCCAGGCTGTATTTAGCCACATTCATATATGACTTTCTACAATTTAATTTTCAATGAAAATTACCCTATCATCTACCAGAAGCAAAATTTTTAAGAAACAGATTAACTTTTATGACTTCTTTCATCTTGCTCTGTATTTAAACAATTAGTCCTGCATCAAATGGAGCTAAGAAAGCTTGATTTCTCAGAATCAGTGTTTTTGATTGATAGATGCAGATGTTTTATAAGGTCCAACTTTGAAGGAATAGATCAAAAGTGCCTCTCCTTTTTCTCTCTCTCTCTTTTTCTCTATTCCCCTGGTCTTTCACACTGGTGCTTTCCTGTCAGGAGACTCTAAAGGATGAACATGCTTTCCAGAGGCCTGGTGTTCAACCAGGGTTCATAATGACATGATGATAGAGAAATCAAATATATGTATATATATTATTGTCTGTTGAAGTCTGGAACAAAATTAGAGGGACTTGAGGTGAGGTATGGTGCACATGATAGTAATAAATWGATGACCCATACTTCTATATGGGTGAACTTAAACTGCTTTTAAAAACATCTGGGATTCAAGCAGGAATAAAAAACCATCACAGATAGAAGAGGAAATACATATACAAATAAAGGAAAACAGGAGAGGTATGGGAAAGAATATCTTCCTTGCAAATTTTCACTTGCTTTTTTATCTGCATTTTGCCTTTCTAAACGTCACTTCTTGGAAGTGTGGAAAAGGATTCCACAACTGCAGGCTTTGCTGTCACAATAGCAAACTCTCATCACATCTGATTCCTGTTCCAGGACCACAGCTGGTAGAGCACACATCTCTTACACTGGTATGCCTCCCTGAGCAGTCAGCATAAAGCAGAAATCCAAAGGAGGGGAGGTGAACAAAGCATCCAGATTTCCCATCAKGTTATGCTCACATCACCTGCATTTTGTGCAAGCAGGAATGCCTAAGCCAAGGGGTGAACAATCAGGCTTCCCATGTGTCAGGCAGAAACYTGACGCTGTACTTGCCTGCTGTGTCACACAAAACTGAGCTGCTCTGTAAACAGCAACAAWTAACTGAAAAGTCAGTGGTGACACACTTCAATTTGTAACTTGCACACTTCTTCCAGTTCCATGACTTTCCTGCCAGGAAGCAAGAGAGGGACTTAAGAGAGAGATACTCTCAGGATCCTGGCAGGCTCCAGGACATAACCATCAAATAAATCAATTAATTTAACCCTAACGCAATTATCTGCTTTAGGTGAAGGGTGATTTTAGCTTGCTGGATTGTCTTATAAGATCAAAAAATCATCCTAATAAGTTTACACTGTTCTAAAGATGATAGCATTCTCAGTGGCCCTAGTACAACTCCAATGGCTTGAGTGGAGCTGCTAGACATAAATTTATTACATAAATGAGAGCTGCTTTCAGTCAGGCAACAATGATTTGATCTCCAATTAAAAAATTAATCTTAAAAAAAAAGCCTAGCATTACAATTTAACTGCTGTTAGATGTACAATGAATGTGCACCTGTAGCACTGAAACTATACTCAGTTTGTGGGTCGAAGTTTCAATAACAGATTCAAAATTGAAGCCATTTCCTCTGGTTTCTGTTCCCAATCTGTTGTAAGTCACAATTTCCTTAGGAGGGCAGACTATGTGGAAGGCTCACAAGAACCTAGGATATTAAACTTTACAACCTAAAGATTTGATGTTTTCTAAAAACAGAGGAGGAACAATATCAGGCAGGGATTTGTAAAAACAGAGAACTTCATTAAAGGCATGTGGTAGTCTCAGCTCCTGATCATGCAAACAGAAAGACCAAGGTGCTTCTCCCAAAAATGTGATCAAAGCCAGTAGAAAAACTTTGTGTGTATTCTGTATTTCCACAGGTTGCTAGAGTAAAGAGACTACTATTAATCTGGTTTGAGTCCTCTAATACAGACAAGACTGCAAAGAGAATATCAGATGGAGGAGTGCTCAGCCTGTGAACCCTGGAAGAGTTGGAGCTCCACAGCAAAGTTAAGGCAGCTCTGCCCTCAATGCTGCACTTGGGCATCTGAAAAGTCAAAAGCTGGGATTTCAGAAGCCTGAAAGGAGAAGTGGCAGCTAGACTGAGGCTGAGTGAATTTGCACCTATGTGCCTATGAGACATCTAGGCAATTAAGAATTTAAATAATTTTGGAGTCCTGGCCCTGCATTCCCACATACCTCCTGCAGTGCTTTAGATATTGCTGGCTTTCTCTGGACAATGCACCACCATGCAGCAAATACTGCCAACATGCAAGCACTGCCTGCCATCCCCAGCTCCTTTTCTTCTGTTTGCCTTGCAACCATCGATCTTCTGCTCCAAGGAGTTCCCCTGAATAGTTCTGAACATTTTCCATGTAGCTAATTAGTTTAATTCCATGCAGCCCTGACATTTGTGGACACTTTCCTTATTTATGATTTTCTTCCTTTTTGGTGGTAGAGGTAAAAATGAAGCAGCCAGGTTTTCAGGAGGATGAGAAAACCTGGGAAGCACCAGAGAGGCTGCCACATCATCCATGCAGCTCAGGGCAGCTCAGCCCATGGGAGGCTGAGAGACAGGGAGTCTTCTACTTGCAGTGAGTGGGAAAGARAAATAGATGTCTGAGAGAAGGTTGGAATAGTAAAGCTACAGGAACCTGGTAATAATTGCCGGCTGTATCCAGAGCTCCCCAAGCCAAACAGAAGCTATTATGTTTAACTTCAAAACTACATGTGTATTCAGCCAGTATCTGAAAGATATACTTGGCAGCTTAAAATTATGGCCTCTAAATCACGAGAATTATTGAACATATAATACTGAAGGAAAGACATGGCAGCTGAAGTTAATAAACTGTTGGCAATGTATTGTTTCAGCTATCCACACATAAACTGGTCAAAAGTCACTTTGGGACAAAGTTTAGAGAAGTAATTTCTTTACAAATTAAATGACTGCCTCAAGCAAGACCTMGTTCTGAGTGCCGAGAGGAAGGAATGAATCTCAACCAAAAAATTACTTCAGCTAAGATGAATTTGGACATTATTATTCTGAAAATATAAAGCCTACACAGATTACCAGGAGAACAGTCAAAGTTAGTAATTGATTTAATTATTTCAGTTCATGTTTATTTGCATCTCAGTTCTGAGTACTAAGTTGAGAAGCAGAAGATTTTCTCATCAGTAACTGGAGTTCAACCTTAAACAGTAATTACAACCAGTTTCCTTGAAGGCAAATAGACTAGGAAACAAAGAAATTCCTATCTACATCTATCATGAAAATTCCAACCCATTAGAAGAAGAAAGAAAACACAGGAATAAATAGGCAATTCTTCCAATTGTTAGATGGAGGACACTTCGTGAGACCATTCTCACTAAGGTCAAAGACAACAAAACAGAACAAATAAAAAGGAGAGAACTATCAGAGATGCTCAAGGACACTTTTCCAAAGAGAATAGGGACACGTGTCCACCATTTTGATATCACCAGTACCTGTGGCAGACCAGCTCTGCAGGCAACACATCCCTGTAAGTTTTCAGTTTCCTCTGCAAACATTCCTAGTAGGCACCTCCATTTCACCAGTGAGGTGCATGCATGGCACCTCAGGACATTTGTTCACCTGTAGCTTGTCTTATGAGAAGCCTTACCACAAAATGCTTCCCAACTGACTGACATGTGGGCCTTGATTTTCTGGTTCTGCTCTGGCAGTACCTGCCCCTGTATGAAACACAGCTGGTGGGAAGGGCAGGGAGACATCCTTTTATTCTTCCCTCCYCCATCCCAATTGCTGTCTTTCGGGATGGAATACAGATGAACTCCAAACTTGCTTCCATGACATCAAATTTGAACCAGCACCTTCCACTTTCACACACTAACTTGCTGAAGCACAGTGCAATTTAAAACCTTGTACTCAAATTGGGAAGAGAAGTATTAGAGAAGCTGCCAGGGACACCTCCTTGTGTCCCTTGATGTACAGCTGTCAGCTGGAGGAGAGGAGATGCTGAAATGAGGCACCTCAAAACCTAATTTGGCATCAGGAATTCTATTAACTAGTGCAAGCACTTGAAAATGGATCTAGTTCTCTGTGTGGCTGAGCAGCAGTGAAAGAAATAGGCAGAAAGATTAGGAAGGAGGTTGAGAAATTTTGAGGTGGTGTACTGGAATACAGAAATCACTGGCCATTAAGTGTCCCTAATCCTTTTCTATTTCTGGTCTAACACTTAATTTTATGGCACAGAAATCCATCCTGCCAGCAGTTTCACTGGCTTTGAGGACAAAACAAGTTCAAAATGTGGTAGAAGTCAAGGTAAATTAAACATTTATTGAAAAATTGCTGTATGACTCAAATAACCAGGAAGGTAATAAAACAAGGAGGTGTCAGGTCACGAACACCCTGAACTGCCATCAATAGATCTCTTCATACTTTCACAATAAAATTTTCTGCAGTGCTTCCTTGCACACAGTAAATGTCTAATTTCTCCTGAATGGGAGCAATGCTGTCATACATGCATGTACCAGTCATTTGAGAAAATATGGTGACAGGGAGATGTGCATGGACTATCTACACTGACTATTGGAAATTATCCATTTAATCAACAGTGCCTTTAATTTGTTTCCTGAGGATGAAGACAGCTTCTACAGCTAATCCTGCCCTTAAGACCTTAATATTGTAATCCTTCTCATACATGGACAACACTTAATTAGAGGTAAGCTGCATTTGGTAGAATATGAAACTGCTCAATTATCTGTGTCACCTTTCAGTTRGCTGGTAAGGAAAGAGAGAAGAAAAACTTTCCTATGTATTTTTCAGAGGAATTTTGTAAGGATGAAAAGTAGTATCACAAATAAAAGTTAATATTTATCTTATTATGAAGTAATAAAAAGCTGTATTTTTAACCCTCCTGCAGAGGATATAATCTCTTCACTCTACCTCCTGTAGAGTGAAGAAATGATACCCTGAAATAGGGTATTTTATTAAAATTTTCCCACTCCAATCCCAACAGCAAATCTGTTCGGTGTATCTTGAGAAAATAATGATTTTCCCATTTTAGTAGTGGGGAACGATGAGACACTAAATGGATCATTCAAAGCCATGATGGGAATTATGAATACACTCAAGTGGACTCAATAAAATCCTGAGTAAGTTATCCGACCATTAAGCCATTCTCCTACCCTGGTTATCAATAGCTTCGATTCCATTTTGTACTGAGCTTCATAAGATCTCAAATGTTCCTTGCTGCAAAACACTTTTCCATGGCATAAATAACAATTATTGAATTAGTATCATGGACAAACTTGGTAGGAAGCTTCATCCTTACACTTTGATATCCAAAGTGCTTCTCAGAAGTGGGTTGAGAAAAGGAATGACCTACTGAGAAAGGTCATGACAAYATACAAGCAGCATAAACTTCTGCTGTGGTAGCAGAGTTGCTTATTTTGCATAAAAAAATAATTTATTACTGCTAATAAAAAAAAATTCATTCAATTTATGTGGGTTTTAAATGGAACATTACAGAAAAAGTCAGGTCTTAATTATTGTTCCTATATAGAAGTAAAACTTATATTTCACAGACAGGTGTGAATTTACACTTAAAATCATAATTTGTTTCAGTGTTTTTTTCCACTTTTTTAGGGTAAMTAATATATCTGCACTGTACCACAGCAAAGACAAAGGAACTGTCACTGTAGTTAAGACCAATAGCACAGTTGCTGGAACCTTATTTCCAGACGTGCTTTGCAAAATGTCCAAACTGACCAGCTAACCGTATTTCCAGGAAAAAAGAAAACAAAATATTCCTCCCAAACTACTGGAAATTTCCATCAAGGACTAGTAAAACCTTTATTACTTGCATAAATGTTGCAGTTTTTTTCTTCAGTTCTTGCACAACTTACTTCAACAGGTTATTTATGCATGGTCTGCAAACTATACACTCTTATCTATTAAAAAGGTATTGATAAAATTAAGACTTTGGCTGACAGCTTGCTGATGTCATATTAGAAGAGTAAATACACTGTTTGGCCTTTTCCACCATTAATTATTTTTTACACTACTATCTTATTAGCTCCTATGTTTTTTTTACATTTTCTAAATTTTTAGAAAGCATCTGAACTAAACTCCTTTATGATTTTTGTTGTCCTCCTACTATCTGAAATTTCTCTTTCATCTCTCTGATCTTGCTTCCGTATATATTCCACTTTCATCACTGTGTGCCACTGACATCTACCACTCTTATCAGCTATAAAATTGCTCCTCAGAATGGAAACTGTTATCTTATGCTTCTCTTTGCTGCATTTTCTTCAACCCTTTGTCTCACAACAATTTAAATATAACTGAAGTTAGGGCCAGCTGTAAATTTTTCTATGTAAACATTCATGGCCCCATTTCAACTTGTTAAGTAACTATGATCTTCATACTGATTTTGAGGTATTTCATTGTGATATCAAATTTCTATTTCTATTTCTATTTCTATTTCTATTTCTATTTCTATTTCTATTTCTATTTCTATTTCTATTTCTATTTCTAACTAAGAGATCTATGAAGGTAGCCTTCTCTGATCTGTTATGTGCTTTTTCAACTAAAATAGCAGATCAATACTACCATCTTCTGACTTTCACTATTAAAATGTAAGGCAACAATACACATTTTTTTTAAATAGAGTAATGATTGCCCAGATCACCGGTTTATATAGTACATACAAGCTCTATTATTGTGATATACTTTTGTTTTAGTATCTTGTGGTACTAAAGATAGAAYCTGTAAGAAAACATTTGGAAAATGTATCAACTGCTCAAACCAGCATACTTTCAGATTTTGCTCTTCATACTTTTACTCTGGTATTTCTGACAATAAAGTCTTTCAGTATATTCTTTAAAGCTTTAAGAAACTTTACAGCTTGAAAGAAAATATAAAGGCCAGGAATTTTTTGATGTTTTTGCAATGTCTGAAAGGAATGGTAATCTTGTATTCTTTCCAAACACCTAAAAGTTATTTGAGGGCAGGCTATTTCAGCTTCTACTGAGCTTCAAAAGTGAAACTCCAAAGGTATCCTCATTGACTGTGCATTTTATTTATTAGGATTGCCCTGCTCTTTACACTTCRTACTTGAAAGTGGGAGGTTTGTCCTACAAAAGTGTTGAAAGTTTCTACTTTCTTCATATATGACTATTAGAGCATGTCGAATATATTAAGTTCCTGTTTTCCGCAACTGGATGTMGTGACTCACACTTTGTGGCTGCTCTTTTCATTTTTGAAGCAATTATTCCTCAAAAAGGCTCATATACCCAGGTTGTCAGCCAATTATTTCTTATATGCCTGAAAAAAAAGTCATCTTTGCAGAAATGTATCATTTGCTCATTTGCTGGAGTCTATGGTAGTGTTAGATTTCTTTGAATATTTCAGTTTGGATTTTAATTGTTTTTGTTCATARGTGCAAAATTAATGAACTAAATCCAGGACTATATTCATCCCTGGCAAAAGCATAGATTTACTACTTTAAAGCAAGTCTCTGTTTATTAAAAAAACCTCAACATCAAGAACTAGAAACAATCTTCAATGAGCACTGAAATGATCCTTATACTGTGCAGTTAAATGATCCTTATACTGTGCAGTTAAAACATACAGAAAAGAGAAGTTATGTTGCTTTGCAGTCACCACAAATAATCTGTACTTTAAATATGCAACTCAACAGTACATGAAATCTGCAGGCACGTCTCATGTAGGATTTTACCCTGCTGGCTGGGGAAGAAGGGAGAATGTGACAGCCACAGCAAATWATTTTGAAGAGCCCTTTCAGACTAAGCAGAAACAATTCTACTTAACATGAATCTTACATGTAAATAAAATTCAAATAACTACATAAAAGGCTGCAGAGCCTTAGAGATTTATATTCTTTAAGCTAAACTGTTTAAAAAGAATGGCAGAATTGGAAGCAACCCCTTCTAGTGCATAACCACTGTTACACAAGGGTKATACACTTCATGAGTTCTTCCTGTCAGAATTTCATTTTTTTAATTTTTCCTTCCCAATGACAACGTTGCTGTAGACATTTCCATGCCTATGACAAGGAGAGAAAATAATATTCTCCTGTGGCTTAGGGATCATTATGTGTAATCACAGCAGAGCTGCTTTATCAGAACATATCCAGTTTAGCATGACATTGTTGGAGGTCTCTTGAGATGGCTGAACTTTGGAGGTTTCCTCATGCCACTCCTACTGTGTCAGTGTAGTGTTTGTTTCTAACATACTAGTAGACAATTTTCCTTTCAAACAAAGTATTATAGGTTCACAGGRAAATTCTAAGACACCTCAGGGACCTGTCTGTAATTTAACCCCCTGCTCAAAGCCATGGAGTCAGAACCCGTTACTCGTCCAGTCCAGTTTCACAATGGACAGAGACTGTGTAACCTCTTTGGGCAACCTGGCTTAATACAGGACTGTGCCCCATGCAAAAAAAGATTCTCATTGTGTCTAGGCCAGGCCTATCTTTTCTGTTTGTGCTCACTGCTTCTCATCCTGCCCCATGCACTTCTGGGAGGAAGTTCATCTCATCTTCTCAGCAACGTCCTCATAGGTGTTGGAAAGCTGATGTTAAAACAAAAAAAGCCTGAAGCTTTTTCTTCTCAAGGCTGGGCAAGACCTTTTCCCTTAACCTCTCCCCTCAGGTGAAGTGCCCCAGCCGCTATTATGTTGGTGGCCCTATCCTGAACTTGTTCCAGTAATGAGCTCAACAGAGATTTAGGATGTGTTAGTGCTTTGCTTTGACTCCTGGAATAGTATAGGAACTCAAGGAAATGGTATTCCAAACAAAACTGCAATTTTTTTCTGAATCATCAGTGATACCTTGAAATAGAAATTTTCAAATATAATTTTAACAATTTTCAAAAAAAATTGATCAAGGACATAGAGTGACAGGACAGAATCACAGAATATTATGAGTTAGAAGGGACCCACAAGGATCAAGTTAAAATTTTAAGTGAATAGCCCATATAAACAATAGAAATCTTAATCACATCAATTTAGACATTAACAGCAGTAATTTTAGGGCCACAAACTGGCTCTGTCCTAGATTCTTGATTCGTCAGATGTAAGATCACATGTGACCTAGTTCATGAAAGAATGTTAATTTTACAGTCTCCATTTAATGTGAATTATGGTTTTGACAGGGGGATGTATATGTTTGTAAAATCAGCAATTCTACTTGAATGCTCATGGCAAGTAGCTGATTCTGTAAAACAGAACTGCAATAAAAGGCTTTCATGTGCAACAAACCAGGTGAAAAGTAGAAAGAAGTAAAGTTTATTCTGAAGCATATGCCATGGTTTGTACTTTATATGAGACARAGATTTTAAAAGTTGATGTCCGACTTTATGTTTGCTGGCAAACACAATTGTTTTTGTTCCAYTGTCTTTCCAGTCAAAATAGTTACCAACAAGTTTATATAATAATGAGAAGTATGATATAAGGGCATTGTGAATGCACCATCATTTTCTTCTTCCAAGATAATAAGATGTGTTGTTGAAAGACACTCTGGAAAAAACAGCAGCTCATGTACTAAGCAGAGGAATTACAGCCACTATGTTACTCTGGCATTCAAATCAGAAATGCCTCTGACATAAAGTTAATATTAATATGAGAATGTTTTTTAAATTAAGGAAATAAAAATGGGACCAAAAATATGAAATTAACAATATTTTAAAAACAGAGACATTTGAAAAGCCTATACTGACTTTCATCCTGCAGGCTGGGTGCTTTGGCTGCACCTCTGAGGCTGTGCATTCCCTGCCAGGGCACTCACTCAGCCCACACCTGCTCCTGAGACCAGCTAAGAAACAGCTGCAGACAGAAAATGTTCATTATGGTGACTGAGCAGCAATGTCAGAGCAGCCAGAGGAGAGCAGTGAGACTGATCTGAGGATATGGGGGCCCCCTGATGCTGCAGGAAAGTGATTGTGGGGGTGTTCTGCAGACCTACACTGAATTTAGTGCAAGTGAGCTGTAAAAATAAGGGCATCAGGTGAGATGGGGGCAGGAGTGGTACACAGCTCACCCTAACCCTGCAAGAAACATAGAATGCCCCACAGAAGGATATAGATAAGTGGTTTTCCAACCTCTCTTGCAAGATAAGAGCCACTGTCTAGCACACTCAACTCTCTCATAACAGTTCTGTGTGGCATATTTAATTAATTACATAAAGGCAACAGTTTCAAACAACAGAAAAGAGAATAATTGTACTTGCTATTGTTTCCTGCAATGAAATAAAACGCCCCAGATATTTCTCAGGCTAAAGGATGCTCAACATTCTGAAAGGAGCTTCTGTTTTCCTGAAATAATGGGAAATTAGACAAGTCACTGCCTGAATTTCCAGCACTGTCTTTAAACTCTGATGCAAAATATAGGTGGAGCACTTTCTGAATGTTTTTTTAAATATCAGTGGGAATATGAGTACTGAGTAAAACAACCCACATTAMGGCTGTGAGACTTTTTGTTAGCTGAATCAAATTGTTGGTCTGGATCAAACACCCACATTTATGTGGCTCATATAGATTGTTCCCTCATTTTCTCCTACTGTGAAAAAATAAAAAATCTTTTTCTCTTAGATAAAATATTATTTCTGAACTTGTTAAAAGAACAATGCTAAAGAAAGCCTGGACTTGCCAAACAAAAACAAAAAAAGGGTGGGTTTATTCAGCCTTTCCGGGATTTACAGTTTAGGAGCCCCAAGCTCAGATGTCTCCTCTTGAGGGGACCTGAATTCCCAGTTCTACCTCCCTGGGAAGTGCCCTGCTGCCACAATGGTCAGTCTGCTTTGCATTCACCTGTTGAGAGGCTTTCTGTGYGTCACTAAATAGTAACTTGTGTGTGCCAAATCACTGAATCACAGATTAGTGTGGGCTGGAGGGGGACCTTTATTTAAAGGTCACTGCCCCAACCCCTGCTACCCCTGTAGTGCACCCCAGTGCATTAATTTACTGTCTATCCAGCAAAAGTCCCAGCACATGGCTGCAGAATCAGTCTCAGACAGCTCTCTCTCTTTGTATTTTTCTTTTTTAATTTTTAATTTTTCTTTTTTAATTTTTTTKGGGGGGGGATGTGTAATTATGTCAGTATTTAATAAACAATGAAACAATCTCAAAAGGGAAGAGTGAGGAAGCCCTTGTTTAGAACACCTCATGATGTGATTATTGGCACCTCCTCCTCAGCCCACATCCAGCCTTCAGTCTTACAGAGGATGGATTTCATTAGAACTGAACCAAGTCCCTTCCAGCCTTCCACACTGCTCTAAGCCCTGAGACAGCAGGCAGACAGAAAATAATCCCCCCTTGTCAAGCTTAAGCATGCATCTGAATGAGGCACCTTTCTTTTTCCCCCACATGAAATTCTTTTGTGAATTTGGTCTGTAAGATATTGTGAATTTTTACTTTGAAGAAATTCACTTTTTTTTTTTTTTTTTTGCTAAAACATTTTGTCCAGCTATGAAATGGCTCACTAACAGTCAGTTTTGTTCATTAATCCCGTTTGGCAAAGAATAACAACAATTGCACAAACACAAAAACAAAAAGAAGGAAAAAACAGCAGAAAAGCTTAGGAGGCTATGAAGACTTTGCAAACAGAGATCCCGAGAWTAATAACCAAAGGTCTGTGGCAAAGAGAGCATTGTGGCTCTGCAGATGAGGCTCTGTGGCTGCTGCCAGCCCCCACCAGGTGGCTCTCCACACTGGAGCATAGCAGCTTGGAAAATCCCTTCCAACAGGAGAAAGGGGCTTGCGCTTATGCAAAAATACAAAGATTTGCTCCTGAATCTGAGAATCCACCTCAGCTGCTGAACAGATGCTCAGTCTAGGAGATAGTGTGAAAGCCTCGCACTCAATTCTTCTGTTTACTTTAGGCTGTTTTGTCTGAATTATTGTTCTGCATCTGGAAGGATTATTCCCTGCTTACTCAAAGCTGTATCCCTCAGTAAATGCAAGCAGGACGTGTGTCTGAGTGTGCTGGATGTCTGTCTACTGCAAAGAATAATGCAGCAAAAGTCCTGTGCACCACTGAAATCCCCATTAAGGATCACGTAATCCATCCTTTGAAATGCGATTTTTCTCATTGGCTGGAGYTCCTCTCCCTTTTAAATCTTTTCTGTCTCTACCCATGACTGCTTAAATTGTTTCCACAATTTCTCTGAAGATCCCATTCCTTAATAATGAAATATATTGTCACTTTATTATGGTGGCAGGCATTTATAAGATGGTTTTTTTCCCTCACCACCTCTGCATACCTGAGATAACAATGATTACCAAAGTCATCATGCTAAACTGGGTTGTCATTACTGGGTCAGAGTCTGAAAAGGATGCAGTAGAGAAAATCATCTCTATGCACACCCTGCTTTAATTGAAGGACACAACAGAATGGCTCCTGTTTCACGGACTTTAAATGACCTTGGTCTTCTTTCCCATTTCAGAAGAAGACAAAATCCTAAATTCCTCAAATTCATTTTTTCATATCTCACAGCTTTTCTCCATCTTTCCCCTCTGCATGTTTAATAATTACTTTYTAACATTGAGAAAGAAGCAGAGGGGAAACAAAAAATTATGTTTGTTTTCTTTCTTATCCTAATTGTTAATTTTCTATTGATTCTTCATAGTGCTGGCATCTGGACAAAGAAAGAGCACTTTGCAGCCCAGTATTTCTTCTTGGTGGTATTAACACATAGTCCTCATTTCAATCTTTACAGAGCAGCTGCTTGTAATGCAAAATGCTATCACCACAGCAAGCTAGCAAAAAGAGATTTGTTTACTGAGAAATCAAAGCTATTCTTACAAAAATAGGAATATTGACTGATATTATGGAAGGTCTGTGAAATCAGCTAAAATGGTGAGTACTTGAAGAGACAATCCCTGAACCAGATCTCAGGTGCTACTCTTTTTTCTCAAAATTCAACCTCGAATTTGATAAACCAGGGAAAATAGACCCTATTCTCTAGGTATAATGTGTTACATAATAACTATGTATTTAGAGAGAGTATATCTTTATAAATATATATATATATATATATATAGACTTCTAAATTCAGTGCTGCAATGAGGAGCACAAACAGCTGAAGAGCAGTTTCTGGTTTGCCCACTTCTGTGGTTAAAGTTGCCCCATCTTTCCCTGGTGTATTTTACCAGGTGCATCACCAAATCCCTTCATTCTGCCATGCTGGTGCTGAGCACAAGGAAGGTGGAAGTACACAGGCAATCTCCTGGGGAAGCAGCACCATTGCATTCTTCTCCACTCCAAGATGCTAAGAGGCAGAACGTGGCCATGGCAACAGCAAAGGGATGGATGGGGCCTGCCTCCTGGGAAATGCAGGGAAATCCCTCTGCCAAGTAGTGCATACACCACAGATGGTGGCAGCATGGGCCACCCAGGGCTGCTTTCTGCCAGCAGCAGGTGTGCTCCCCCACACACACCTGAGCCCAGCCTATAGAACTGCAACTGACAGGGCTCTAAATACAAAAACTACATCCCAGTGCTCGATTCTACCTCAAGGTGCAAGGGCCATAGCAAAATGTAGCATGTAAAAACTTCACTTGTGTCCCTAGTTTATCTCTACTTTAATTCTAGTGCGTTTATTTGTAAAGTATAAATGGTATTGACTTCATAGGCACTTAAACAAAAGTTTAAATATATTTAATTACTTGTTTTATTAGGAGGCTGCATATGTCCTAAAGATAATTAAGGAGACAATGAACAAAGCAGCAATTCACCATTGTTTAAAAGATGCAATGAAGTGCAGATTATATAATGTTAGGAATGAGTTCACTTTTAATTTCAAAGATGTATGGCTGTGACAGATATGTTTATCATGAGAAGGGTCCTGTTAAAATAACTAGAACTAACAAATAATTTTGAATAAAGGCAAATCTTTCCAAGAGAGGAAATCAGAAAGTCAAGAAAAGCGTCAAAACTGTGAAGCTCATGATAATATTATGGAAAATATAAGGCAGTGGACTGCTCTTTCTTTATTTTCTAAAATCCAGCTGGACTTACAGATACATACCTCGCCTTTTTAATATAACCAGGTATTATTTCTGCAGCCAGAATATTATTTCTCCACCTCCTACTTTTTTAGTGCTTTTGAATTTGAGATATGAACACATAACATAGTTTCTGCATTCATTCTTCTTGTTGCTTTGCACTGCCACGAGGAAGAACTGAATTAGAAGAAAACTTTCTGCAATTCCARTTGTTACCAACTCAACAGCCCATGGGGTTTGTGTTCACAAAAATCTCTGGATGTGGGTCAAGKTCAGACTTGCCTCTTTTTGCCTTGAGGCATTTTTCTGCAAGGCTAATTCTATAGGKCAGAAGCATGGAACATTAGACAGACAATTATTTTTAGCCATTAAAGACACTAYGTTTTAAGAAAAAAAGAATTGCAACCTGCAGAATAATTGTGCTATGCAGCAAAGATTACAGAAATACTCCAAATCTGAAGAAATGGCATCTTTTCCATGACAGCACTTGTGTTTTCTGTCCTTGTCAGGGACAGCTTATTTATTTTGTCTTGTTTTTAGAGATTCTGGAGTGCCTAAAACACAGTTGCACTGTTTTCCATGTAAAACAATTCCAACAGCAGCCTGATGTAAAAAATCTTTTTACAATCAGGTTAAACATAAAGAATGCAGTATTTTAGTAGTGGGAAAGGCTAATCATGTAGGAAGCAGTGTTTTGTGGTGTGAGCACTATTAGGCAGCAAACCTTAGAGGAGATTGCCACAAAGAATGAACAAAGCTGGGTTTTGAGCACTTATCAAGGGTTTTTTTCCAATCCCTGCTGCTGCTCATTATATCTCTGTGTAGTATATGGTAGAGCTAATTCATGCTATATATGTATAAAATATTGTAAAAGTCCAAAGTTACGTCTTTGACTACTCTGGCTGGGAGTAGAGTCTTATTTCTATTCAATCAGTTCCCAGACAACGTTAAGATAGTATCGGGTCTGTTAATGTATGAATGGAGCCTTCCCGGGCCAGGATTGCTGACTTCCCTGGAATGCATCTGCACCTGGGAAGATTGCATCTAATGAAACCTTCCTGGACCATGATTGCTGGAATGTCTAAGCTACTCATGAGACCTGCACCTGGGAAGATTACATCTACCGCGCTCAAGAACTGGYGTCACTCTGCTACATACGAATACAGACTCTGCCTAGATGCTCAGACATCCGTCTGGACCCCTGGACCTACCTTTGTCTGTTCCTGCACATGGATGGATCCAGCTCTACATGTGAAGAAACACAAAGAAACGTTCGGTCATCCCTGCCTCAGGCAGAATACCCTGTATATAAGCTAGCCGCTGGAAGCACTTGGGGTGAGCTCCTGGGGACACGCTGTCACTTTGTCACTCGGATCTTGGTTCACCCAGCGCCTGCACCCGGGGCTGCCGTTGTCTTGGCTGTGGAGGTCTTTTAAAATTCTATTTTTTTTGTTATCGATCTAATAAATCTTTGTAAATTTTTTCCATAAATTTGGCTACCGATTTGATCATTTATAACATCTGGAAGATGTTCTGACACGGAGTTGGGTAATTTCACATCTCCAGCCAACAAAGGAGTGTCAGAGAGGCTGATAGCTGTCAATAAAATTATTTACAGCAGAGCAGAACATGATGAAAACCAAGATACAGATGTGTGTGAATTACCCTTGGTATCCCAAACAAGGAGGTGGAGTGGAGCCCTCATCATAAACAAGACTTTCCTGCTGACCCAGGAGGATAAGCATTTGAAAAGAGGCTATCAAGAGCCACTCATGAGCAGTCTCTTCTTCCAAAGTAATTTTCCTTGAGGATACAGGAAATCAAGTGTTCACTGATAWTGTTTGCTTTGTAAAGGAGTCCAGTGCTTCAGATTATCAGATCTGCTTCACTTACTTTTCACAGCTCAACCAGTGTCAAGGGTCTAAAAATGAGACACATTTGCCAGCTAAGGGTCCTTTCAGCACAAGACAGTTCATTATAATTACAAACAGAGCAGTATCCCACCCTTCCTAGAAAAGGAAACGTGTTGGAAAGSGCTGTTGTTTTCTCAAACTCTGCTTATTTTGACAAACGGCTCCTTTAGACCAGTTGCTAATTAGCAGTCTTCTGAGCAGCACTAAATTCTCCCAACACCATAGCTCATGCAGAAACATCCCCAGAATCAGGAGCCAGGCAGTCTCAGCCATGACCATGGTGAGTGTGAAAACAAGCCTGTTACAAAAAGTAGTTTTGTTCTATGAAAAAAAATAGATATTGTAATTTTATGCTAATTCAGAAAGAATACAAATGTTGAAATATCTTAATTTTTTCAGGACAGATTTTCCCCCACAGCCTCAATAGAGATACACTGCCATGCTTTGCTTAATAAAGCTGTACAATTCTTCCTCTTGAATTACAAAGGTTATTTTTTTTTTTTTTGCATAGACACAAAATTTGTGTGAGAATATGTCTCACCTGTATGTTAATTACTGATTTTTAAAATATTTTAAATTTGGGAATATGAATTTGTCCCATCCAAGGCTCTGACTTATCATGTGTTTTGGTCATAATAAATAGTTGACTGGATATCATTCATATATTTTCAGAGCTATTGAAAGTAATTTTCAGACACCTCTGTATTCTTCTAAAAATTATGCTGTCACCAAGAACAATTATGAGTGACTGTTTCTTTTTYCTGTCATTCTGATTATATTCAGTATTTCCCTTCAGTTTTTCTCTCCTTGCTGGATGGAAAGATGAAAATTGCCTATGCTCTCAATTAATTTTCTCACTCTGCAAATTAAACTTCCTGAAAATTGTTCCCTTAAAAATGAATTTATTACTTTTGCAACTGCAATCAGTCTGCGCCCAGATAATCTCATCCTCACTCTCTCTCATATATATCTGCTAGTCCCAGATGGTTCCACTTTATTATGCCCAACTATGGCATGAGGATGGCCATGCAGAAATGGGGGAGTTTAGAATTAGTAGGGATTTTTTATTTTTTAATCTGACCCCTACTAGAAAGTAGGAGTGTGGTGTTTGGAAGAGACTTTCTGACTGTGGAATTCCATCATTTATGAGATGCCAAAAGTTTGACTCAGCTTGTTGCTGGGACAGAAGAAGGTAAGTGACATTTGACTAGCAAGATCACTGAAMCAAATAGAGCCTCAGCATTGTAGACATGAAATGTCTACTTTGTGTATCATACTAAAAAATAACAAAAAAACGTTTTGCATTCTTCTACAAAGGATTGGAAAATGCCTAAATAATGTGTTGGGAAATAGTCCCAGTGGGATTTTCTCCATCACTATCACAGCAATAAAGGTGTGGTAGATTGTCCTGTAGTTCCCTAGACCCTTACTAAACATACCAGTGACCTTTGGTTTTCCAGTCCTCTGAAACCTCCTTCAGCCCCCACAATTTTCCAAAGATAATCAAGAGTGGCCTCACAATGACACCAGCCAGCTGCCTCATGGCATGGATGCATTCACTTGTGTCCCACAGATGTGTACATGCACTTGGTTTAATATTCTGTAATGTGATCCTCCTGAGYATAAAACTTCATTGCTTTGGCCTTTCTCATGGATCTCAAGGAGCTGGGACTCCTCAGGACAGATTTTATCAGTAAGGCTGAGGTGAAGAAGGCACTGGGTATCTCATCTTTTCCCATGTCCTTTCTCCCCACCCCATTCAGTGTCAGGCCCTCTTTTTTGCTGATCTGTCTTTTGTTGTTGATGGCCCTGTCAAAGTCCTTCATGTTCCCCTTCCTGTATTTTCCAAGATTCAGCTGTAGATGGGCTTTAGCCTTCCTAATGCCATTCCTTCAGAGTCAGAGAATATTCCTCTGTATTCCTCTTTTTCACCTGTTCCAGCTTTCACCTCTTCTACTATTCATTTTTAGGTCTGAATTAAGTAAGGAGCTCATCCTCTTAGATCATCAAGTCCAATTGTCAGCTCAGCACCACCATCATATTCATCACTAAACCGTGTCCTCAAGTGCCATATCCACATGCACTTCAAGTGATGGTGACCATATCACTTCTCTGGGCAGGCCTTTCCATTGCCTGGCCACCCTTTCCAAAAGAAATTTTTCCTAATATCCCTTTCTCTCTGCAACTTCCATTCAAGTAGCTATAGAGAACAATAAGCCCCTCAGCCTTGTTTTCTCCAGGCTAAGCATCTCAAGGTCCTSCAGTTGCTCCTTATAAGACATGTGCTCCAGACCCTTCTCCAGATCTGTTGCCCTTCTTGGGACAGGCTCCAGCACCTCAATGTCCTTCTTGCAGTGAGAGGCCCAAAACTGAGCAGAGCTGTAGGCCTCCTGCCACTCTGGTTTGACTTCTTCCACACTGGCATGGCTTATTGTTATTCATCCTGGAAATCAGACAGAGCTCCTCTGCTCTTCTCTCCATGACCGTCTCCTATCAAGCAGATCCTTAAAGAGGCCAAAGTCTGCTGTTCTCTAACCCAGAGTCATGCTCTTCCTATTTGTTGCYCAGAATGGGCTCTCTACCACCTCATGAACAGCCAAGACTGCCCCCARCTTTCATACCCCCAAGCCTTTCTTGTTTGCAATCATCCAGTCTAATGGAGGCTCAGCCATTGCTGAATCACCAGTCACCCCTGCTGGGAAGTTGCCATCAGCGCAATCCATGGATCAGGATTGTTTGTTTCATGCTGTGTCCAGCATCAAACCTTGTGAGAAGTGTGGTTTTGAACACGAGGCTTCTTCCCCTTGTCTGAGGACAGCAGCAACCTCTTCCCCACCTGGCAGTCTGTAGCAGATACCTGCCACAACATGGTCTGCCCTCTAATCCTAAACCATGAACTGTCTAATTGCCTGTCCCAAGGCAGGGCTCCTCTGTTAGTCTCTGACAAAAAGCTGAATGACTGCACAACCTTTCCCCGGACCTGTTGGTGCTGCAGTGCCTGTGCCCACCCACTGCAGCCCAGTGCAGCCTGCTGGCTGTGGGGCTGCCCCACCATGTCTGTGCAAGGTCAAAGACCTGCACCCTCACACGGGCTTTTGATGCCTCCTGCTTCTGTCTCATGCTACATGCATGCATCAGTGTAAAGTCATTTCAAAGGGGTGCTCCCTGATTTCTCATAAATTATGGGAGCTTCCCCCCTGATGCTGTCTGTGGCACTTCCCTGTTTGCCTTGCCTTTGACGTGCCTGAAGTGGGTGTTCTTCACCCTGCTTTGTTGCTCTTAAGCTCTGCCTTGTCTACTGCAGCTTCCTGCCAACACAGCCCACCAYGTCCTTAATGGACTGTGGGTCACCATCTCTCTTCACCCCCTCATTCCTAGCTTCCAGGTGTCATCAGAAGGCTTTGCTGCCAGCCTCCTGGCAGAGACACTTTTGCCTGAATCCACCTCAGAGCTATCTTCTAGAATCCACCTAAGCACTAATTTCAGACATTTGCACTACTAAGTAGAAATCACACAAAGCTAGGCTGAAAGAAATCTCAGAGACAGGATGAAGCACACCCAGCTCACTCTTGATTACACATTCATCTAATGTGTCCTCAGAAATCTCCAGTGAAGGAGACTGCACAGTTAGCATGTTCCRGCACAATCTGTCCCTACATTTACATTTTTTTAGAATCTAACTTAACTCTCTCTTGGATAAATTCTGCTAACTACTTTTGTCCTATACTCAGTGGATAAAAGGGAATTTGAATTTCTCATCATTACAATAATCTTAATATTTCCCAGTTCGTTTTAGGACAAGCTTTCTCATACTTGTTTTGCTCAAAACAAAGAAACCACAAGAAATAAGCAAATTCTCAAACCTCCCTCGCAAGCCATTTTCTAAACTTCTGATATCTTTTTTGACTCTCCTTTCTACTCCAAGCAATGTTTACCTATTCTGAAAACCAAGCATCTGACATAATGGTCCAGTTAAAATGCCGTATGTAAAACAAAATACCTCCTACCTCCCATGCTTTAGATACAAAAATTGAAATTCGTCTGCTCCTTTTTTTCCCTTTTTTAGCAGTATGAAACTGCAGTTTTGACTGTGGTCTATCCCTGGTTCTTTGTACAGTATTATCACCCTTACTTCAAATCTGTTTGAGTATTTTATTCTTAGTAAGTGTAGAAGTTCTTTCATGTGTAATGATTTTCAAACCACTTTTTCAAACTGCCATGACTTTTTAATTTTAATCCTCTAAAATATTCCCATCTTATCAGTGGATAAAAAAAACCCCAACATTTTTTGATGAGCATTTTCAGATCATTAATGAAAGTGGAACAAAACACAGGAAAAGTCTGTAAGGAACATTATATGTCTTCCCAATTTGACAGTGAACTGTCATAACTACATTTCAGTACATTTCTGCAGCCAGTGGGTGCACCCACCAGATGGCAATTTCATCCAGAGCATTTCTTTAAGTTGCTTATGAGAATGTAACTGGTAGTGTGTCAAAAGCCTTATTAATGTCCAAATATATCACATSCCCTTCTTCCTTTGTATCCACCAGGCCAGCTACACTGTCAACAAGAAACACAGCCTGATTTGACTTGATTTATTCTTGATGAATTGATGCTGGCTGCTTCATATCACTTTGTTATTTTATTATCTATGTTCCTATAAACCGATTATTTAACAAAATTTTGGTAAGTTTTTGACTATTGAAGGCAGGGTGACTGTTCTACAATTTGTATTTTSTCATTGGCAATATTTCACAAAGTAATGATCCTTTCTATTGTAGTGAGAGTGTTCTTAAATGCTCAAGTCAACAGTTTATAATGTAATTATAGATATTACACATTTTTTAAACTAAATTACAAATTTGAAGAATTTGTAATCCRTCTCTCTGAATTCGGGTTTTGCTTTTTGTTTCTTCTACTATTGCAACTGTGCATGCTCCAAGCCTGTTTCTTTACTCTGTAATAAGTTATGAGGACTCCACAGAGACATTTCTGAATTCCTTCTCTGAATTACCCCACAACCCCCTTTTCTTACTTCTTCAAAGTCCTCCTCTGGAAGGTCTTCATGATGCTTACACAGAATTAGTGAAGGAGAAGTGGTTTACTATGGGTTTGTCTGCAAATTCCTAACAACAATTAGCAAAACAAAGCCACTGACTGCATGTTTTATCCTTCCTTTGCTGATTGACATTGCAAATGTTCAGGAATTCAAACCATTTCAATGTTTGGGCAGTGAAGCTTGAGGGCACTAAACATGAAATCCAGTAAGAGCTATCTACATCAATTTTAGTTATATATCTGCCTTTATCTCCAAACTTTTCCTTTTTGTGTTCAGCCTGACAAGATAAACACAGAAAAGGAATTYGTAATTTCTGAGACAACAGATTTAATTAGCTCACAGTACAATGCAGTGCACCAAAGGATGGTGAGAAATAATAAACCAGAAAGCACTTCTGCCTCAAGACAATATTGCTAACAAGTGTTATTCTTAAAAAAGACTGAGTAACAAAACACTTTTAGGTTGCTGTAAGACATCTGGATGCTTTGAATGACATATAAGACAATTATGTTGTGAACTGTTTGGTCTAAGTCATTATTTGGAATGGTGTTCCCTTACTGTTTGTCTCCTAGGATTAGACAGGATGCAGTAAGAAAGATAAGTAGTTTTCTGTGGTACACAGTCCTACAGCTTGATCTTGTCTGGAGGTGCTGAACTAGGGGAATATATTATCCAATACTCACATTAACCTAGCACTCAGGTGGTACACACTTAAGTCAGAGATAACATCACCTCAGTTTACCCTGGCAACTTATTTTAAACAGGAGAGACTGCTTTTTGAAAGTCAAGGCCTTCTTTTTTGTTGGCCATGCTGCTTCTGCACTCTTAATGCAGAGACCAGTTCATCTCCATCCTGTTTGCTCTCCACTGCAGGATTTGCCAAAATAAGGTCACTGTAATACAATTTTTCAGAGAAAGCTTGCCTGTGATGCCTTGGTGCAGCAAGTTGAAACCTGGGTTACAGGGAAGGATGAGTAGGAGGTAAGCCCATTACAGTACTACCCTCATCACCACTGTACTGGCCTTCAGTGAGCTCCTGGGTGGAAGTGAAAGGGACAATTTAAGCCTATAAAGCCCTAAATAGTCTGACAAGAGTCTAAATAATAATGGCAAAAATCCACTGCTGAAATAATTATTCTGCAGTGTTGCCTGCAAGGGCACCAGAGAAGCCGAGTCTCCACAGAGACGTGACAGGCAGACAGAATTTTTCCCTGAGAAATCTTAAGTTTTGCTCTCCTCACCCATGCCGTTGGTCAATTTTCAGCATGCTGGAACAACCAATATTCTYGTATTTCAGAGGAAAAGGCAAGATCAAAGTTTGAGGAGGTGGGGAATAATCGATGTAAGTATACAAGAGAGCACAGGATTATGTATTAAAAATTAACACACAAAGAGCACGGATGTATGTAGGCACCTCTAACTATTCACTCTTGCAGTGAATCCACGTGTTCAGGCTTTCTCATCCCAATATCTATGAACACTAACTATCCAAACTCAGAGATAAAAAAGTGCCAAATTTAATCCAAAACTTATTCAAACAAGTTAAATCATATTAATGCCAGTTCAGAAGCATTTTCTCAGTGATGTTTCTCTCTCTTCAGATCTCAGACAAGTGATAGAAAGACAAGACAGTTGATCAAAGTAAAATTAAACTGCCTGTGGCTGAGATTAGGGAAAAAAGTAATAATTGCTAAATGAGAGAAGGCACTTCCCTGCTAACAGACACACAGAAACCTAAGGTCTGTGTTTGAAATGCTGTGGACTTAAAAAGTTTGTGGGGGGGAAAGCTGGCATGACATTAACTGTGCGCTGCTTGGCACCCAAGGGAATAGAAAAACTGCAGCAATTAAGTTTTCAAAAGGCTTTCTTGGTAACTCATATTTAAAGTTTCAGTTGCTGTTTTAATCACTCTTGTTAGTAGACAGGAATTCCTATGAAACAGACYGCCAGGAAACTGGCTTGTTTTCAACACCCTTTATATTCCCGTCAAAATTGAAGAGGGATAACTTCATTTGTCAGTCATTTTGCATTTCTCAGCCCTTTTCTTTCTCTTTCTGCTTCTTTTATTTACAGAAGAGAAAAAGGGAGCCACACAGGAAGTATTATTTTCTCCTTCATAACTGCACACTCCTTCCCACCCAAATCTGCAATTTTGAAATTGATGCAGTTACCACATAGGACAACAGAATCTAGTAGTCCCTCTAATGTACTGCAACGTGTGTTTACCATGTTTTGATGCCATCCCTTGTGACTCTACAGGGAATTGCAGGCATTCCAATGCAGAGCASTCCTGAAGCTGCTTTTGCATAGAAAAGTAGTGTGAGCTCTTTATGGTCTCKCAGAGCTGTTTAGCACTGATGTCCATTCTCAGAGGAAGAAACAACTTTCAATACCTCTTTGAATCCCCTAAAATCAGCAGGCACGTACTAGCAASCAAATTTCTTGTCAGGGCCTGAATTAATCCTTTTTAAACATTTTGCACTGATTTCCTGCTTTGAAACTAACCAGAATATTGTTTCTGCTTACTGAACATTATAAAATTAATGTCAATAGGCAATTTTTCTGCAGCTTGCAGGTAATACAATGCATTCATCTGAAACCTCCTACATGGAGTCCTTTGGTATTTCCTTATTTTCTAAATGGTGGCCACATAAATAAATTACAATATTGTTAGGATGGTGCAGCARGTTACTTCTAGCAAGCATTCATAATTGCTTCATCTTAATTGCTTGCAGCCCATTTAGTATGTCTCCCCTTTATAGGCATTTGAGAAAATAAAAAGTTTATTGCTGTGTAGTGCTGTGATATAAAGTAATCRCTCCACTTATGGAGCATGTACCTTTTAGTTTGATTTAGAGAAAAACTAGCTGTTTTTTCTTTGAATAGGTGAGGCAGGCCCCTTCAGATGGAAACTGTACCATATATTACTGTTGTCTGTATGTGCACAGAGACACACAACATGGACAAGACAATATATACCTGTGTATATGAAATTAGGTCAAAGCATATGTGAAGAGTATTGCACAATTTTAGGTAAGAACAAAAGTAAATTACCAGTTTTTAAACACAAGCAAGTTCAACTGGACTGATAATATCAGAGAGGAGCAATTCTGTAGCCTGATCTATAAATGATATCAGATACTACTCAAAACCTGTCCTCGAGTGCTCTGGCGAACCACTGGATGGCATCAACCTGTAACATTATCAGCTTCTGCTGGTTTTGTCTTTATACAACTCTGTTGATTATTTTACTGTTTGCTACTGCTTTATACACCCTCTGGTGCACTCTTCATTTAAACCCCCAAACCTATGAGTCCATCCTTTTGGGAAAAAAAGTTAACACAGTTAGTTTATTATCCTAAGAGAGATACTAACTGTGACCTTATTGCAATTTCAGCAACTGATTTTAATTACACTAAAATATACAGCAACATATTGGAAAAGAAATCTCATTTATGCAGTACATAAAATCTAATAAACTTGTTAAGGACTCATGATCCTCTTATGCTCAACAAACTTTTAAATAAAAAGACAGTTTAGAGTATGAAGTCATGTACTGACACAGATATTTCTTGCCTTACATCTGTCAATATCTGTGGTCAACCAGGATAACTATCTAACTAGTCACATTCTGTGAAKAAAAAATAACACGTTTCATAATATCTGAAACTCAAATATGGGAATTTTACTGAATATTCATTTCTAATAGTTGTGAAAACTCTGGGTCTCATGTTTAAAAAACTTCCCTCTTGTCAAAGGTATTGATTTCATGAAACATCTGGATATAAAGTTAATGCTGTCAATGGGAACCTTTGTAACATGAGTTATTTGCATGCACATCACACTTTGAAGGAATGGAGCCTTTATAGGCTCAATTCTACCTTCAAGTATATCTGAAAAACTACGTTTCAAGCCAATGCAAATTAGAAAGAAGAACTGAGTGCTCTTTGTAGAGWTTGGCATCACTGATAGCCTTCTTCTAAGGAGAGGAAAAGTGCTTGGCTGGGACAGCAGCCTGTTATAGATAAATGTTGAAATTCATTGGCTCAGCCGCAGTGTGATACTGTTGACTCTGCACATGAGTTTGTACACTCAATTCCAGCTGTGCTATGCACATCTGGCAYGGGGTACTTGTGTTGATGGCCACTGCTGAAAAAAAAGCCCAAACAGCTACACTGGACTGACAGTGCACCTTATGTACTCCCTATAGAAATTACAGATTTGTCTCTGTCTTTACTGGGTCTACATGCCAAGATCTGCTGGTAGGAGCCTCACAGCTCTTGTTCATGTTACAATTTGCCATCTCATGCCCATCAGTGTTCATGTCCCCATGCTGTTTCTGCTTCACTTGAAGGCAGGAGTCAGCTTCACTGATCTTTGAAATATTCAACAATAAGCATCCAGTAACAGTCCCTATAATTCATTTTGGGTTGTCTTAATTAACATGAGATTTATTGAAGGGAAAGAATCAAATTAAACTTTAAGCAGAGTAAAAACATAGTCAGATTAATGCCATGATAAATTTAAGTCTCTAGGCCAGATTATTTCTTTTTTAAGGTTGCAATTTATTAGATAGATAAGAAGGCATTTTAAAAACTGTATTTCATAAATTTGCTGCTACACAACAGCAATGGGCTCTCAAGGCTGGATCCAATAAGATGATCCAGAAAGTAAGGACAGGGATGGCTGTCTTTCAAGCATCTGCCTTCACAGGTTTGGTGGCTGGACATAGAGAGGTATCCTCAAATGTCCTTGGTATGTGGACATAGAGATATATCCTCAAATGGAAACCAGCACAATTTGAATCTCAAGTGGAAAGCTACCCAGAGCTAGGCAATTGGATGGCAAGATCATTAAATCTTGCCTCTTAGGCACATCATGCAGATTCCTCTTCTTTCTTTTTTTTCTTTCTCCAGCATAAAATCCACACATCCAACACACTTGTGAGATTTTTTTTTTTAAAACAAAGCTAACAAAAGACATGATTTTCCATTTCCACATAAAAATTGGTATCTTAGACCACTGATCAGGAAGAAGGAAAGTACTTTCTGATTCATTGAATAAAATAATAATAATAAAAAAGTAACCTTGAGACTAGGGATCAATCATCTACAAAGGCAGTTTGTGTCTCCAATCTGATAATGCAAAGTGACAATTTTCCAGGATACAGACAAATGTGCCAGTCAAGGCCTGGAACTGGATCTTAAACCCTGATTAGGAAATTGAAATGTGTCCCAGTTCTTGGGCAAACAAACTCACCATCATCTTGTGCAATCTGAAGAGTTATGTTTTACAAGGAAGGAGCAACTGTCACAGAGGTTTTTGTTTGGTGCTTTTTTGAAGTCCACATGTGTCAGAGTGTGTTAAGCCTAAAGATTAAGCTGCTCAAACGAAATAAAATGAGTGATGCTTCCCTTCCCATTACTGGTGTAAATAAGTGTTTAATCCATTCTGCCAAGACTGAGRCGACTCATCACGTGTGTTATCATTCTGGAGGATTTTAAAGCAGTAAACAGAGTGTTACTGGTTCAGGTTACAGCTGCACTAATTTGGATTTAATCATGTAATTCTGCTGAAGTTCCAGTTAAGGTTCTTGAACTTTTTCTCTTAATTCCAGTTTTTAATTTGTCTGTTAACCTCCTATCTTTTTTCTTCATATTGCATATCTGCTCAGCATTGCAAAACTGAGAACAAAATAAAGAAGTTATTAATATTATTCTGTAAGCTCAAACTTATCTTCATAGACCCTCAAGTCTTATGCAAAAATTTACTCAACCCTTATAAAACTAAGTTTATGAAGTTGGCTGGGCTGASGTTTATGTGCAGTAATCCAAGATACCTGATCTTAGAAAACATGAAACTAAGCAGTTTAACATTGGCTGATGCAGATACCAGAATAAGAGAAACTGATAATTCTGGCCCCTGAGATTGCTGGCCTGGAGGGATGGAGTCTCAGCTTCTGTTTCCTGCTGCTGTATTCCACCACAGCATGGAGAGGCCATTGTCACTGCTCACACTTCTTCAAATAAGATGAAGTAATGCCTGAGAGGATCTCTGATAAGTCTGCACCAATAAACTTCTGCAGATAAGAACAGCTGAATGAGTGGCATGCTTTTTGGTTTGAAAGCAGTCATCTCACAGAAGAAAACTCTCTTTTTTTATTCTGGTTTGCTATGATAACTGACTCCAGGTGATGCAGAAGGGGCAAATACTGATAGTGTGCAGCCAAATATCATCATGCCAGCTGGTAACATGCTTCTCAGTCCAGAATTCCCACTATATCCACTTCTGCAGAGATGCTCTGGCCAATGGACTGCACAGCACCATCCATAACTGATTTTTTAGTAACAATGAGGTTAAAGACATGTATCTGGCAATGCAATGAATATCAGAGTATATCACTGAGAGGTTTCTGGAAAGTCTTTCTTTGCTTAAAAGTCAGGCTTTTCTATGTACAGTAATGTACTGAGAAAACCCCTCCATTTCCTACTGAAGCTATCAGTATGATGACAGACTTACAATAGTTTTGGAAAGCGGCCTCATAATTCAGAAATTTAGGGTGGATTTGAGACCCGCCAGCCTTGTATTTTAATCTCAACTATACAATATTATTTTATTTATATTGGGTAAGGGAGCATAGAATAGGACAAGATTTATACAGAATATACAGTCACYAGATTAAAACAGCCTGTCTGAATATTTTATCGAGTCTGACTCTCTGGGAAGCTCATCTATGTTGGTTTAGTTATACTGAAAAAAAATTACTTTTCCAAGGAAGCACTTTCTGCTTTCCCCCCCTTTGACCCTTTCCATCTCTCATGCTGTCAGTTACTTCTGGATTAAATCTATTTTTCTCCTCAAATCCCAGCCCACTGAGTTCATGTCATTTGCTTGTAAAAATCTGACAGACTTCATCATCCTATAAGAGAAACTGATTTGAACTCTGATCATTCCTGTGATACAATGTCTGATCAGATGCTATGTCTGAAGTGGGTAGAACAGTTTTTTGTTCCTGGTAGATTAGCCATGTCTTTCATTTTTGCTGACATACATACCTAGCACTAGTTGTACTTTCCAGTTCCATCAAAATTTAATATTTCAAATGCACCTTTCATGCAACTGGTGTGTTACTCAGTGAAAAGAGGTCAAGGTGCATGGATCTTGGGTGACATTTCAATTATTCTTGCCTGAAGACAAATCATGTGTTTTGTCTCTGTATCTTAAAAAAAGGGTCCATAACTTACACTTCTGCCAACATTTTCCCTKCTCTTTATAAAATATGAATTATTTATAAATTTTACAGGGTTTAAACTGTCATAGAGTTGAGCAGTTTAATGTAAAATATTCCATTTCAACATTTGCTGAACAAATCTAGATAAATGCTAGCACCCTCCCTCATACCAAAAATAACCTGAAAACAAATAGCAAGCCACTTATCAAAACAACAAAGAAATAGTATTTTCTGATTTATTGCCTATCACTTGAGTACTGTTTGAACTTCCTGCATGGATGATTAATATTTTACAAGAAGGAAAAGAAATAGTGGACAGTCATTGTTCTAGAAAACCAAATTTGCCTTATTAATCTGTATTAATTTGCCAWAAAGTTCAACATGCTTCTAGATTTGAGAAATTTTTTTCTAAGACTCCTAAACTTAAATCCAGAATAAGTGCCTCACAAATGACAGGAATATATAATCAGATTTTCCAGCTGATACAATAGCTAACACCTTATACTACTTATAAAAATGTCAACAGTATAAATGTCTTTGTAGTAGTAGTAGAACTCAAAGGGGAGACATGATAACAATCAGATTTGTACACACACACAAAATCCAGAAGAGGGAGAAGACTTCAAAAATAARTTAAATAATCCAGACTATTTCTGTATAACCCCTACCCCCACCAACCAAATCAGATGACATTCACATGGTCACTGAATTTACTATAAGCACATTTTTCTGAATATTAGTCTTTATGCATCCCCTAYCCATAGGGACACTCCCATATCTCTCTTATTCTTTGACTGGGACTGTAATTCAAGGATTTCAAGAGTCTTATCTCAGAGCCATTTAAAACTTGTATTCCGTCTACCACTTTGAGTCACCCTAGAAGCATGGCAAGGTGATGGAAAAGAGAGAAAGAAAAGTAGATAATAGGATCCACAGAGACAAACCATTTTGAATTGCTGCCATTTTTAACAAGAAATAGGTTTAGAATCTTGTAGTAGGTTTTTGGTTTTTTTTTAATAAGAATGCCAAAGGGCATCTTAGAGACAGCCAGGAATGTGGCCCCTTATAGCACAAAATGGTATGTTTTCAACTCATTACTCATTTTCCTTCTAGTTCTAAGAGGATTGGTCTTTCACCTTACCTGGCAGCCTGGGGATTACTGACTGTTTAAAACGTTCTGGTGGGTGGCTGCTTACACCTGGTAACTGCAGTGCTCTGCAAGCTGTTTCATGCTGAACCTATCAGGGAGAAAAGTTCTCCCTTACACGGTGGATATGGCCAATATAACATCTGTCAGGATGCAAGATGTCTYTTCTCTGGACTGTCTGAGTTTTGATGCATTTTCAGGAGGAGCGGATGGCTSAAGGTCCAGATGCCTCCTGTTTGCTTGTGTTGAGGCATGTGTTAAGACCATAAGTTTGAACGGAGAGAAATATTGACACTGAGACTGTATCCTTTTACAACTCCTGTGTGGAGACAAGGCTGGAGAAGTGAGACTGTAAATGCCCACACGCTGCTTTGGACTCGTAACCAGCTCTGAAACAGCCTCAGGTGAAATCTTGCAAGTGAAGCCATATGAGACAATAATTATAACATTGTGATGCCAGGATTTCAGCTGATCATATTGATGATATTGACCAGACATCTTACTGAAATTTCTCAGGATCCCAGGACAGTCCCAGGAAAGAATGGAAATGAACAATATCTGGAAAAAGTCCTGAGATCCTAATGAGCACAACAAGGCTGATGCTATGGTCTTGAGCTGAAGATCCATATGGGAAAACTGACTGAGCCATATTGGTTATATCCTCCCATTTTCTCTTGGATTTGCGGGAGGAAGTGATGCAGACAGCAACAGAAAGTTATTCTGTATCTCTCAGATGAAAGTAAGGGAATGTAATTGCCATAATGGACACTGGTTTACAAAACCTATTTGCAAATGATTTCAGATGYTGGAGAAGAAGAAATGGAAACAGAAAAATGTGGAAAGCAGGAGAAAGAGCTAAACATGCTGCCTTATCTTACGAAAATATGTCCTGTGTCTTCCCGGTTTGCAGGATGATCATGTGTAAGGATCTCTGTAAGCGATTCATGGATCAAAAAATATTTCCTTTGTCTGATCCTTAAAATGAAGTGTGGGCTTTAAGTCTATGAAAGAATAGATGCTTTGCTTGCACAAAGAACTGAAAACCTTCAAGCAACATCTCCCACTAACTAGGATGCTCCAACAGYTTGTTGAAGCTGATGTATTACACCATAACTACAGGGCCAGAAAGATGCATGCGCAATGATGGAAAAAATGTGTGTACATTTTTTTGATAATTTTCAGTACTTCAAAAAGATTTCTTAAAAATATCAGGAAATTCAGTGTAACCTGGAGCAACATCAGAACAGAGCATCAGAACAGCATATTTAAATACAGGAAAGTATTTATACTAAAGGTGTAATATCATTGTGATTGACAATGATAATTTCAGTCCTGAGACTAGAGAGATGTAATCAACAGAAGTGATAATAAATATCAGATTTTTCAGTGTTAAGGGTGTTTTCTCAATTCATCTTATTTCTCAACTTGTCAGATTTGTAATATATTTTCCAAGAAAAACATCTCTATTTAACCAAAGTAGGATTCTTGTAAGCCAGAAAAAAATCCGTATGGTAGCCTTTATTCTTCTACACAATTTGGATACAGTGAGATGTAGAAAAAGGAGACCTGATAACTGAATCACTATACTGAAGGCAATTTTAATGGTGAATCTGAATACGTCTTTCCCTGAGATTGAACTCTCTGAGGAAGTTACAGAGCAATTAGAGATGCAATTACAGTAAGTCATCAGGACCAGATGGTATTTCATTCAAGGATTGAAAGGAGTAACATGAAAGAGTGTACTGAAGAGGATATTATTCTGCAGCTTCCAAAGAGTTAGGTTTCACTCTCAGCAGAATGAACAGCATTCTGAAGAACCCTGGACAGTTGTCCACTGAGTCTCTGGTGACACAAGAGCAAGCTYCAGTCTCTGGGTTCTTGCTGCTCCCTGAAGAAAAGAATGAGTCTTMCACTCTCTGAAATTCAACACATTTGAACTCTGCAGAAAACTTGACTTTGATATTGAGTGACTTCTATTAAGAAAATGGTTTCAAGAGGCCAAGATGAAACTCTCAAACTTCACCACAATCTCAGATAGCAAAACTAGTAGAAAYGCAGAAACTATTGTGTTTGTTCCTTCTTGAAATAGGTAATCCATATTGCTCAAGCTGGAYTGGTTGAATCTATGAAATAAATAAAAAACTCTGGCTAGTGAGAGATGTGCCAGTGCAAAGGGCCAAACTGRCTAATGTGTAACCTGCCAACAGTAAGGGACACTCTCATGGCAAAGATATGCCACAGATTACAGGACTACCCAAGGGAATATTGCCCCATCCCTGAGTAAGCTGTAYGAGTCTTCTTTCCTGTGAATTGTCCCTGAAACTCTCCTTGATTCTGTTAAGTGGTAAACATTTTATAAATGCTCTATTGTTGACCACTCGCTCTCATATGGTCTGTRAGTTTGGACTGAGCTCTGTGCATTTGCTTTTTTTGTCTGCCCGAAGTTTAGCATGAGGTTCTAGTCAGCTATGGCAGCTGGTTCTTGTCAGCAAGGAACAAAACTTCAGGTGAACACTTGGAAAAGAAAAATAAACATGTAAATGAAGTCTTTTATACATGTTTTAATTTATAGAATCATCAGAGTGTTTAATGTCACACCTTATCTATCACAATAATCTGAGAAGGATCTTTAGGGAGGGTGATATTTTAATTGCCATTGTRCCAATAGTTAAGAAAAAAGCAGCYTTATCTTTTTGATAGCAATGACAAGTGGAACTGAGTCTGTACAGAAAACATGGSACAGTATTCTGGTATTCAATAAAAAAGACTCAAAATGCTTATTGAGTAACAGATAGAATGTCTGAAAGTGATATTAATATCTGAATATTAATTCAGGTCTTTAAGACTGGGAACAACTACTTCAACAAGCAGCATACACATAGCATTTTACACTGAATGGGCATATATTTCAACCATGTTATGCTGGCCAATTAGAATGGATTAAATATGGAAGAGTAAATGAATGTCTAACATTTAACAGCTAGAAAACATATTTCCTTTCTTTTTCTGGGCACTTTTGCATACTGAGCTAGCTYTACCACATATCCAGAAAATACTTTGCATAATCCAGAGTAATTAAACCTACTGTTTATGCAAGTTATTCTTAAAATAGCAACTGTTTCTAAAGATAGCAAAGCTGCTCCTAAAAGACAGTCTTATAATCTACAGAGAGAAGCAACTTAAATGAGAGCCAGGGAAACTGTCTGAGAATCTAGTTCAGAAGTTGGTAAAACATTGATACAATTTGAGGTGATTAAATTTAACATCTGATGTATCAGATAAAAAAAAAAAGAAGCACAAACTTTGGCACATTTCATCCTTCATCAAGTTTGCCTGTACATACAATATTTTCTCTGCAGCAACCCCCAGTAGTGGCAACCCAAAAAGCCAATCCCATTCCTGGGTGCCCAAGGCAGAGCAGMTTAGTCAATCAAGTAACAACAAATGCAGATTTACATTGGGTTAGAGCATGCAATGGCAGAAAGATGCCATTTTCACAATCTGCAGCAGGGTTAAAGGTTAAAAGGTTCTCTCCTACTGAGTTATTATAAGCAATACTTATTTTACATACTCATATGAAGAAAGAACTGGACTGAGCATTACTAAAGTTTGCTGATTGGACTAAATGGTTCCAGACATTAAAACACTGCAAAGGACTTAAACTACAGCAGGATTTGCACAAATTGGGAGGATTGAACTATCTTGTACCAGATGTTACAGAAATGAGCTCCTTGCYTTCTGAAAGCAGAATGACAACATTAACTAAATCCCTGGAAAACTTACTTAAGTTTGGGCTATGCAGGACTATGAATAAATAAATTTCATGACCTGGACAGAAAACTGAGACAAAAGACTATTACAAGTAATACTGTGCCAGATTTTTGGTTCCAGCAATACCACAGCACCCATCYATATTTTGAAAGAATATTATCCATATCCATATTTTTATAATTTTGAATGAATAGTTGAAACTATGAGATGGAGCTGTGAGACAATGAACAGAAGCAAACCTAAATTTCTAAATTTTATAAACAAGACCTAAATCTGTGGCACTCTGGAAAGGAAATAACTTTTGGAAAATMTATAGTTCACCAGCCATTTAAAATATGTATTTGAACTAAAAATTTTATACTGTTTATATTCTATTAAATTCCTTCTCATCCCCTCAGAAAAAAAAATGCTGAATATAGCTGGACAACTGTTAGAGCATCTGGGATAGAGAACCTGTTAGAAAATAAGAATATGTAACATAATTCATTTGACAATTTAGCAATGTTTCCCAATGTTTCCCTACAAGATTTGCAAAGGCTGGAGAGATGAGCAGCTGGCAAGCTCCTGTGCTTTGATGGCTACTTGTGGTGAATATTTTCCTTTCTCCAGTATGCAGAGTGGAAAGTGGCAATGGCTCTTCCACTGTTCCCAGCCACATTAYAGACACAGCAGTTTCAAATCCCACCTGATGGAGCCTGACTGTGGATTAGTATATCTGCTCTCTGACCATCCTTCCCAGTCTTTGTTGATCTCTTTCAATGTTTTTAGCTGGCAGGATGTCCTTTGGTTCACCAGGAGAACTGGTTTATGGATAGTCTGTTATGCTATTACCTGCATTCACCTAAAATTGCTCTCACTCGTGTCCTGAAACTGTGTTTCCTCAGTCATTCTCCATATAATCTGTTCAGATCATCCACTGGATAGGTGAAGTATCCCTGGCAGTCATATGAGGAAGAGATATTTGATGGGCTTGCTACTGAAACAGAAAGTACTGCAAAGAAAAGGTCACAAAGCTGCCATCCCAGGAAATGTTTCCTGAAATATTAGCAGCTCTAAAGGAAAGACTGTAATTCTGATCCTGTTGACTCACAGTGAGGATTGCAGTTAGATGCCTGAAGCTATTATATAACTATGCCAGAGGACGGTTAAACCACACCTGAAGGATGGTTAAACCACACCTGAAACAGTCCCCAGACAACTGCAAGAAAATATTCCCCCAGATACTATAATTCTTTTCATCTTCTGGGTTACAAACCTCATGTGAGGTCCAGCCAGCCCTACTTTGGAAAGGGCAACACCTGGGGCAAGGAGAGGAAAAGCTGGTAAAAGCAACATGCACTTCTGCCATATCTGTTAAYGCACCCTGTGCCAACTCAACTGGATTAAAGCAGAAGGGAAGAAAGGTAAGMATTGCACCAACCTGGATGAATAACWACACATGGTTGCTYGATAGTGTGAATGGGAATGCTTCAGGCTAGGTCATCAGACTGTGAACTCCTATAATCAAAGTAGGTAAACAGAATTTTTGCCAGTTCTCTGCTCCTCCACACAACAGAACACGACTTGTGATCTTCTATTGTGATCAGCATTGTAACAGTCCTGTAAAAGTGTCTTCCTTTTTAAGATGAAAACAAATATCGTGTAACAACGGCCAGCAGAATTTTCTCTTAACATTTATAGTAATATAAATCTCCTTGTAAATTAGAAAAAGAATATRATACTTTTCTCTCCTACCTCAAACCACATAAAACATTATAAATTAAAAATCTCTAAATGCTTTCGTTAATCTTGGTTCTAGGGGTGCTGTGGTTTGGTAGCGGAGGATGTCAGTCTGTATCAAGCAGTTTATCCCAGTCCWCATATTAAGTTTCAAGGCCACAGCCAACCCAGATGCAGAAATACAGCTCACAGTAGTCATGATGGTAAAATTTTAGCTGTAGTAAAATTCCAATGGCTACTGTAAAAGAAATTCTGAGCAATTTCCAGATTTTTGATGTTCCTGCATACCCCTGGCTTGAATAGAAACAATATTACTGCTGATCTTCCAGGGATACTGGGAAACAAATAAAATGATTGTCATTCTTCATGATTTTTTTTCCATAAGTCAAAAGTTAATTACTTCACAGATGGCAGAATGGTGAATGAAATGAATGCAGTCAGCTTGTCTAGAAAACTGGATGGCAGAACATATGCAGTGAAATGAGACAGAAAAAAGGGCTGGCAAACAATAAATATCTATTTCCTTTTTGCTTTAAATAGACTAAAAGGTCAAGAGAAATATATGACTGACATTTGTCCAAATAAATAGCAATAAAACTAGTTATATTGGTCCACAAGCAATCTCAGACAGAGGGATGAGCACTAAATTGGCTAGTAAAAGGCATTCCTCCATAACAATATATTTCTTTTATGTTTTTAATCGGAATAAATTAAGATAAATAGTCCTAAGTTTGTTGCTATTCTGGCATATTGCTAACAGTGATAAAGATCTAGTTTTTATTACACATTTAAGGGATATAAAAGAAATAAAAGAAACATTTTAGGGTTTTTAAGTGTATTATATGTAGGAATATTGTAGACAGTAATTTGTAGGATTCATGGTCTGCACACATGGAACATTTAGTACCATAGCAAAAGATTTTGTTTTATTCTTTTCTGCCACAGCTGTTCATCTACCACACTGGTTTAACACTGACACGTATTGGGAAACTAAACAAATAATGAGAGTGGCTACAGGCATCCCAGGACAGGCTGAGCTAGAATATTATGGAGCCAACATTAGTGACAAGGCTCAAAGGCCACAAAAATAATGTGTCAGTTCTGGCTAAATTCATCAGAGAAGTCCACACCAAAAACAACAGATGCAAGTGAGTGCTGGTTTTTTCTTAGTCCTAAACTTCATCTGATAAATTTAATTATTTCAAATATTGTATTGGCCATCATAACCTTCTCATGTAAGCCCGACGGCTCCCTTATCCATCACCTGAGATTAGGGAGAGGGATTTTTTAAAATCAGCTGCATTTGAATAGCCAGATGATGTAAACATGAAAGAAACACCTACTGTCCAAATTGCAACACTTAATTGTGAATTTGTTTTCAATTTGTTYGTTATTCTGGTAAGAGTTCTTTAACTATGAGCAGTAAGGAGCCTCAGCCCTGATCTGGTATTGTGTGAACTTGGATAGACCAAGTCTTGCAGGGAAAGTTCAGTGATCAGATTTTGTCAATGTACATCAATTATTTGCCGTATATCCCTTTACAAGAGTGACAGCATCTAAACAGCCAGGTCTGGAGCTCCTATGGTACTATAGGAACAGCACAATCCACTGCAGAGAACTTTCATTGTGATGTGACACTTTGGCACCTGAGATGATGTGATTTATACTCATTCCTGATCATACATTTTTCACATGTGTTAAAACATCCATTGGGCTTGGAAGCATATTCTCTGGTTCTGTTGTGTTCAGCAGAACACCAGAATGAAGTAAACTCTCAATGCAATAGCCAAGACCTGCACACACATCAGCAATGCTGACACATCCCTGTTTAGAGCTGGACTCTCAGGTACAGCAGCACTTTTGGCACACTTGAAAACCTAAAGCAGGACATGTCAGGTTGAAGAACATGGAGATGAAACCAAATACTCCTGCAGGGATTGGGATGTTCAGCTCAGGATTCATCCTCTACAATCAATTGCCCTTCAGCAAACACATTTTAGAAGGGCAGACCACAGTTTTCATTTATTTAATGGTCACCATCAGTACAATAATTTGTACCTTAATAATGAAGCCTTTGTCCTGCTGGAATTTCACTGTATAGGTAAGATTGCAGAAGAAGTTGAGAAATTCCAGGGCCTCATCCCCTTAGCTGCCAGCTGGGATTTCAGAGAATATTTTCTCTACATCCCTCAAATATTGTAGTTTAGGAAGAAAAGAGTCTGTTTTGGAAATAGATATCCTTAAAAAATAGTTACAAAAATGAAACCCTTTTTAAGCATAGCCATGGTTGTGTCTGTATTTTGAAAAATTTCAGAGCTTGATCTTGGCATTAAACTGTAAGTCTAAACTTGGCAAATGGGCTGAAGTGATAAATTAAGCAGAATGAAAAGAGACCTGAGAGACCAAGCTTGATGACGTGAGGTAGTTGGCATGGATTCTTACTGTTCTTTGACTGTAAATGGAATAGTGACTGTGAGAAAAAGAGTTAATATATGTCATTTTGAAATCCAATTTCATATGGAAGTGGTTACTGCAAAACTGTGAGGTGATGGGCAAAATAAATGAAACAGTAAGGAACTGCAAAAAGATAAACATGCACCTAACACAAGGGGCTGATTYGAAACATCTGCTTTAAATGCTCAGTATAGGGATTGGAGGTGGGAAGGGTGGGGAGGAGTGCAGAGGGTGTTTAATGGTTTTTTTAGGGTTTTTTTTACCCAGTATTTCAAAGAGAGATTGATTCAAAGTACCTAAGTATCAAAGTATCCTAGTTAGACATTTAAACTCCCAGGGCAGCCGATGACAGATTTATAGTCTGCAGTCTCTGGGAATTCATGAAGATTCAAGAGGTCACCAATCTGAGCTGTTTCCTTCTGGCACAGGCTACTGCTACTGCAGCCACATGGCAGAATGGATGAAATACTTGCTGTGATTCAGTGCTCACATATTAACTTAAAATCACTGCTGACTTTCTTTTAGGTTAATGACTTAGGTGGCACTCTCTGGCAGMCAAAATGTCATTCTGCCACTTCTGGTAGCAATCTGGAGAGCCCCAATAGATATCAGGCTTGGATGTTTGGTGGCAGTAAATTGCCCAGAGTCCATCTGCCAGAGTCCATCTGCCAGCTGACAGCAACTGAAGTGCTTTTAAAAGGCATTTCAATGTTCTTGCAGAGCAGAAGTTACCCTGGGAGGAGTGCTWGGCTGTGCCTGACCACCGACCTCTCCCAGATGCCTCAGGCTGTGAATGAAGGTTCCATGGCAGGCACTTCAGTCTGCTCAGATCCAGAACTGAGAATYCTCCTCTGCAACTGCCTCCTCTCCTTTCAAACAGGAGAAAGACTGCATATGTGGTAAGAAATATTTGTGAGTAACAGCAAAGTCACCAAAAAAGAGGAGATCCTAGGATTCRTGTCAACATGGACCTGTCTCCACACAAATGCCAAAGAGAGCAAACACCTAATGCTTAGCTRAAACTAGGATGGAGAGAAATAGATGGGTTTTAGCCCTGCTCCCAGAAGTCTCTCTGCTTTCCATCACATGAATGGGCAGTATAAAACCAAAACAAAACAAAAAAYCAAAACCATTAATGGATTAAGCTAAATAGATGACTCTAACACAATTAACCTAGTGCAAATACAGATAAGGAATGCATATGAAAAAGAAGCAGAAAACTGATGCATTCAAATCCAGCCCCTTCAGAGCTAATGAACAGAATGAACAGYGAAAACCTAGCACTACATGACCTGGACAGAGGCTTTGAGCAGAGCTGTACAAAGAAATAAACCTGGAATACTGGCTAGGGCACAATCTTGTTTAGTATCTATGCAACAAAACCTTGGTTATGGTATCAAAACCTGATATTACGCTGTCAGTCTTCATAGAACTCAAAMGGATTATCTCTGCAAAGCATTAGCAGAACTGCTCATCCAGCCTTCCAGTTACATAATGAAGTCTATGTAATTTGCTTGTGGTTGCACAGGATCATGCTACATCAGCTTTTCCTCTAACCTCATACACTTAYATGGAAAGAAATCCCACAAAATATAGCTTCATGGCACACAGACAGGAAATATGGAAGTATGTCAGGTGTCCTGCTCTTCCACACAGTGGAAGAAGAGCAGTTTTGTTATATTCAGGCTTTTTCAGCATGATTTTAGATCCAAATCTGGGAAAAAAAAAMCAAACCCCACTACTTAACCATATRCTTCTCTCTAAGTATGAGTCACCTGTTGACTTCAATATGAGTACCCATATGCTGAAGGTGTACAACACATTSAAATAGCATCTTGGTATGAAACCAAAACTAGAAACAGGATAGATCCTTCTTCTAGGGACCTGAAATGGTGTGGAGTTCATATGTGAAAGATTTACAATTGTGTTAGGATTAAAAAAAATAGAACGTGGCTATTAATGTAATTAGGAAGATGAAAAAGAAAGGGATCACAAAAATGGCAAGACAACTTCTACATTCTGGGATGACTAGAAGGAGATTAATTCACAGTAATAGAAAATTGGATCACTATGCCTTTTGCAGTTTGAATGCTACAGAGCACTGCTGAATTGAGGGTTGCTAAGAAAGGGGAATTTACTCCACAATTAGGATGGCCTTGTGGCTCATTACTGATGTATTCAAAATGTTCCATCTTGCTTCTTAACGTGGGCAGTGATAATTTTGATTGTCACTCAAAAATCATGCTTTTTTTGTTTGCCAGATCAAAGGGTTAGGTAACTTGTATCTTTTTTTCTCTGCATAGGTATTTCTGAAATTGCCTTAATATTGTATTGGAAAATAAGCAACCCCTACTGCAGTATCTGGCACAAAAATTAGATCAGACTTTAAACAGATCAAAAATACTGAGTAATGCCAGATAACAGGGCTATGAATTGTGGGCAGTTGGGCATTTTAAAATTGCATTTGATACCTTTTCCAAAAGCTATTTATAGCTCAAAGGAATATTCACTGAGCTGTGCAGTCCCAGCTCTCCCACTTACATATGGTAATATTCCTGAACATTCAAACCCCTTAGCATCAGTCAAGGCCTCTTAGTGCTATTGTTCAGGAGTAAGTACGTATCATTCATTTCACTCATGAGGTTACATAAGGATATTTTAGGCAGAGCTGAGCATAAAACACTGGTTTTAATGAAAAAGCTGCAAACATTTTCCCTTGCTGTGCCACAGAACAATATTCCTAAAATATATGCAATATTAGTGTTGTTCCACCTTCAGTGTTTAATGACATAGAAATACAGGGGGTTTAGGAGCAGGTGATTTGTTAGACTGACTGGAAGACTAAGAAAAATTTAATTATGAGCTCATCATCAGGTTTGAAAAGACAGCAAACACTTCAAAGTAATGCATTACAAAAAAAAGTTCTGAGTTAAACTTAATTGTGTTAWGTACTTAAGACAACTTGAGACAAATGGATAATTAGCACTAATGGCTAAACCAGGTGTTTTTATSACTTGCTCGTTCCTGGATTGTAGAAGGCAAGCCAAGCACCAAATATCTAATGTACTATCACTGCATCATTTATGACTGTACTTCCCATGAGAKGCTGTGCTATGGTTCTCCCTACAGCACTAAAGGAAAACATTTGTTCTGAATATCAGAAAGGTCCAAAAGTGGAAAAAATAYGTATGTCCCAGGATATAAGGCACATAAATGCAAGATTGACCAAGAAGTAGCGCAAGCACAACCCAAGCATTGCTCTAAAATTTGATTACCTGATGATAGCTATTGTGGTCTTCTAAAGTTTACTTTATTTATAAGCAAAACCAAAATAGCATTTCTCCTTTGGAGAAGAACRCTTCCTCCATATCTACTGCACTGCAGCTCTCTTCATTAGGATGCTGGAGCCATTCTTGCTTAAAAGACTCACAAGKGATGTTGGCTGTCGGATCCAGCGCTCCTGTCCACCAGCATGGTCTGCATTCTCACTGGAAAGTCAGGGCTGCACAAATTGAAAGGTCTGTTACCTCCAGAGGAAGTTCCTTCTCCCTTCTGGTTTTAGTGTTTGCAGACCACTGTCAGAGAAAAGATTGCCTTAATCCCAATCTGGAGACATAAAGTTTTATTCATCAAAGCTACCAGCTGGTATTCTTTCATAATTCTAAATTTATAGGAAAAAAGGTCATCTTTGGAGAAATCTGTAAATTTGAAAAGCCAAAAATCTGTAAAATAATTAATGGTTAATGCATAATGCAGGTCACAACATTAGATAACAGGCAGAGCTGCTCTCAGTACTTTGGGATTCTGCACTAGCAAGGACATCGTCCTACCCTGCTTTCAGAGCAGTACTAAAAAAAATTAGATTTTCACTACAGCAACTCTACCCTGCCATGTATTGGGAAATCATTCAGCTCTCTGAAGGACTCAAGTCCTGTTTCCAGCCTTCATCTCTGATCTCCCCAGTAAACTAGATTATTCTACATGGTTATACTGGCAGTACACACTTGACTGCCCTTCTCTCCTCAGTGCAGTCAGGAACCTCAATGAATGCTGAAAATCAGCCTGTTATGAAATTACTTTCACTTTCATGGTTCTTCCTTAATTCCCACTGACATCTTGCTCAGTCTCAGGAAGGATGAATTTGTATATCCAGACTTTCTCAGAAACTGCTAGAAGTACATGTGGGGAAGTAAACTTTCTCCTTCCACAAAAAACAGTCCAGAGGATTTCTTTACATACAAATTGCACTAACAGACAGATTCAGAGCTTGTGAAAACAACAGACCTCATAGAAGCAGCTTTGAGAAGACTAATTAACTAGTTTTATGGTATGAAATTTGTGTTTTCTTAATATATAATCTATTTTAATTAACCATGAAGTAGAATGTTAATTACTGTTGTCATTTCATTTTAGACAGTCATATCAGTTTTAGAATGGACTTCACTGGAAGTTATTGAAAACACATTTTAAAATCAAACATGTGACAAATTAAAGTGTTTTAAATAGGCACCATTCAAATTGAATTCTGCAAGTAGGTGGGAAAATAGTTTTGGTCTGCAGCCTAGATGCTGGATGTCATGTCACTGTAAGGAAAAGCCTTTGTGGCAAGGAGATAACCAGACACAGGGCTTTACTTTTCCACACAACCAGAATTTTTACAGTAGACACAGATTGCACAGACATAGTCTGGAAGGGCAAAAAGAAGCGGGGCATTTCTAGACAGGAAGCTTCCCTCAAGAATTTTGGAATATTTTCTTGTACTAGCACATGCAGTTTCTTATCTGCCCTTTGCAGCTGTCTAGCAGACACTAATGAGAGATTTCACGTTCGTACCAATTACTTGAAATATTTAATGTCCTTCTTAAGGTGCATTTACACATCAAAGAAATGACTCAGTCCAAGCATGCCACAATGCTGCAGAGGAAAAGAAAATGTCCCCACCTTGTGCTGAAAGAGAAATGACTTTGAGTTCTCCTGCAGCTAAGGCTACATCATCAGTTTTATTTTAGATCTTCATTTTCAGAGTTTGATAACCTAGGGCAAAAGTGCTGTATCTGAACAATTCTGGGTAGACAGCATATCAGGTAAACACCAAAGTCATACCTTCCTTAGCCAGTTAGGTACATTTTTAGGCAGGCATCCAGACAGGATCCCAAGAAAAACCTGGGCACAACAATAGTAAAAGGTGTTTTGTGTAACTAATAGGCAGCTGGATTCTGAACCAAAATAACCCATCCTATCTTATGTAACTTGGGTGCTGTAGTCAATTCTCTAAGGTCTGAGACAAATGACTAAAATTCTCTGCCCATAAACACACCCTTCCGGAAATAATAAATTGTTTTCTCTTTTTGGTTTTGTCAGAACTCATTCAATAACATTCGCAAAATGCTTCTGTGAGGAACACTGGGTGTTAATTAGCCTTTTGTTATTCAAGAAAACAATTACTGAAACAATAGGTTTCAACTGGTGAAAAACTATAAAACATGTAGCTTAGGTTGCTAGTGATGGGTTGCTGAGGTRGTGGCCACTAACTTACACAGCATCATATTAAAAGATTTTTTAGTTTTGGGGTTTTATTAACTGCTAGAAAACATATTGAGCCATCTCTATCATCGTCTACATGAACTTAAAGAAAGCAGGGCTGGTTAAGTGAAAGGATCCAATTAAATGCATATTGATCTCATTTCTGTACTACTATCTTACTGAAAAATTTCAGCTCAGGGGGGTTGGTCACAGTTATGTGAGGAGTAAGCCACCCCTGCCTGAGCCCATCTACAGCTCCAGTGTTTCTGGTTGGTGAGGAGGGATGTGATGCACTCTGAAGGCAGCACATCAGCAGGGTGCTGAGGGGCAAGCTCACTGGGCCTGAGTGACACCAGGCACTGACTGGAGCCCCCTCCCTTCCCTGTGCCACGAGGCGACCTCCATCTTCCCTTTTCCATCCCAAGAAATTGGTGTTATTGCCAGAGACTGCTGCTCACAGAGACATCCTACCCTCAGTACATAAGCATTATCTGAATTTAGCCTCACTTCCTCTAAGGTCTTATTAGATCTGTCTCTAGTAAGGAAACATCTTTAGCTGTTAAATCAAATAACATTTTCCTAGCACATGCTATTAAATGGCTGTAGTTGGTTCTCAGCCTACTGTTTCATGCTATTTGTATTTCAGTTTTTTAAAGAAATGAAAATCAGCATTGAGAATACATTTTTTGCCTTAAAATATCTGTAATAATAATTGTAACCATTTTTCTTTAGAATACTAATATACAGAAATACATTCACAGCTATGAAGCATACTTCCCATATGTATAGAATGTTTATAAATAATATCAAGATTTTAAAATGAGTAATTATCTCCCATTTTTCCACTGCTTAGAGAATTTAAAAYCTTTGGCTTTTGAAAATTAAAAATTAAAGTGTTAGTCTTTGATAAACAGTATTGTTTGAGCTAAAACTAAACCAAACCTCCTGCATTTTATTTTTATGGCAGTTAATATTCAAAATTCCACAAGGTTATGTGGTCTACACTAAAACTTACAGGGTTTTTTTTAGCAAAACACATATTCATCATTCCATTAAAAAAAATTAATTGCTGAATCTGAAAGAGTTAGTTTGCTATTATTAGCACAGGCAGTCTTTGATTTGTAGGTTGGAGGGAAAAAAATGGTCCCTTAGACATCATTAGCAAAAATCTGCTACATGTTTAATTCTTTTCTTCAGCTGGTACTCCCTTTGACCAGGAACTATTAATCTTTGTGGCTTTTTCATTCCTAGGAAAAATTAGCTTTTAGTACTCATCCACCTTTTAAATATTTTTTTTTGTGGTAAAAGATGGCTGAAATGGTTCAGAGGTACCCTTTAACTTTTGTTACTGCGTGGTCAAGTATGGTTCCATGCAGAGAATAGAGAAATTCAGTTAATCTCCCAGAAAATATTTGTATTTTCATTCAGAATGCAGCAATTACTTTGTCAAAATAACATTAAAATCTCTGCAGAAAATTGTGCAATTTCACAAGTATGTGTGTGGGGTGGTGGGGTGAAGAAGAAGAAAAATCTGCTAAAAGAGGTTACTGAGATGATGAAATCCTGGGAGTTGAAAAGAAGCAGGAACACAACCATCACTGGTATTCAGTAAGGCAAGGGAGCTAAACACTTTCAGGTGACTCTCTTGCAAGTTCAGCAGGAACGGACACAGGACACTGCAGCCATAAGTCAGGCACAGATTGCTGTAGCAAAGGAATAAACCTTCACTATGGGTACACAACAGCTTGATGTGTGTGTTTGTGTGTGTGTCAGTGAAAATTTCACACCATCTTCTGAAGTGTGTGGTATCGCCTGTCACAGAAAATTAGAATTGTTTGAATTAATAATGTACTTCTTAATAGTTTTATAGAAAAATTTGTACCAAATTTCAAGGTGATATAAGATTGTGAAGTGTTAGTTTACCTACAAAAGGAATGCAGACTCAAGGTAATTGCAGAGGGTGATTAAGGACATGAAATACAGTGGGATACGAAGGAAAACTATCCTCAGATACCTGTAATAACAATGCCCATAAAAATTCTKCAGGTCAGAAACTCATAGTGTTAATAGTAGAACTCTGAAGACAATGAACTGGATAGTGAGTGGATAAAGGTTTTTAGTGAAATATTGACAAAATCTTCATCTCTCTACTTTTTTTAGTGGGGACAATAGACTTCTAGAAGAGTCACAGTGGGAACTTCCACATCTGGCTCTCCCTGTTCAGAACCAGAGCATTGGATGAAATAGGAAGTGCAGTGTAACAAGAGAAAGGATGCTAAGATGGACAGGACTGCAGTAATTAATCTAGAAATAAAGATAATTAGCATAGTTGTATGACATGTGTCCTGGATACCTGCCTGCAAGAATTTAAAAGGAATATACTTCAAGAAAGTATGTTTTTAAAATATCTATATTAATAGTATGTCTAAAAGCTGTTTAAAAGTAAACCATAACAAGGGAAGATGCAGATTGCTGAGAGCAGACACTTTATGAAAAGTGGCACGTCTCCAGCTGTGGAGTGGTCTGGGAGGATGTCTGACACTGTGTAGGGTCAGCGTTGCCATCTTTGACATTTCCGAGCACCAGCATGCAGAGGAAAGCCCCAGCACACTGAGGGAGCAGAGGTGGGAAGGGACAATTAACAAGTACACCATGGCTCAACAAGAAAATAGCATTCCAGCCAGGAATTCAGCATCCTGGAGCTCATTGGCTTGTCCAAGTTGCTTATCCAAGGGCAGCCCAGACCTGCCCCACCTTTTGCCAGCCTGCCTGATTACTGAGCTGAGGACTGGACACACTGTGTGCAGAAATGGACTGAGTGAAGTCATTTAGCATGAAAGTGCATTTCTGCAAGGCCCAATAGATGAAAGAGATGATTTAAGTGCTTTCTGTCGGTGGTAGATTAAAAGATTAAAATTAAAATTGTAAAGTTCGGTTGTGCAAAAGGATGCAGACACAGTGTGAGACCTGGCATTGTTGTGTTTGACTTTGAAGTGGTTGGCATTTTCTTTTGAAGTGCAATCCACCAAGATGTGTCAGCTGCTTGCACTCTCCTCAGCACTCTTCTGAATGAGATTTAAAGCAGCAGCACGCTGAGGAGTGAGCCACTATTCCAAGTACAAAACTAATAAGAAAGGTATGTCTGAAATCACACCCTCCTTTGGCTTTGGACTCCTAGAAAGAGAAGAGTTATGCTAGATAGTCACACACCAGAGTTTCTCCAGTAGAGAAAACCAGCTTCCAAGCTTCAGGCCAAATCTGTGGAGAGTTTAATCCAATGTTTTTGGACTGGGACACCTGGATAGTGCAGCTGTCGGGAACCCCTCAGCTGTATAATGCATGTCTTGTTGAGGACACAGGGAACTGCAGACGTTGAGATGCTGAACCACCATCACCCCTACAGTCYCAGCTGCAGAAGCTGCTGTTGGTCTGAACAGAAACCATCTTGGTTGTGCTGGGCTACAAGGAGAAAGGGAAAGATGTTGCCCTGATTTTTAAAGATTTTCTAAGCCTTCTGATGTTGACATTCTTGTAGCGAACTTAATCACACACTTTCTGTAAATAACTCATTGTTTTGCATTCCTTTATGGAGGAGGAGAAAGTTGATGGACTGTTGGTTTGTCCAGTGTCATTGGAGAAGTGGCATTGTCACCCTCCAATCCACCGTCACTTTTGGAAAACTATAAATGTTGGATTCAGAAAATAAACTTCCCTTTTTTCTTCACCTTGAGAAAAGCGGTGTGTGCTTGTGTTCTTTCGTGTCCTATAGTGACAGAAAGGCAGCACAGTACAAAAWGTAGGGTGATGGGGCACACCCCACCTGGAGTGGCTGAACCAAGAACAGTTTCTCTACTTTATAACCAAGGTATGGTTTCAGATGAACTTATACTGCTTGTATGTATCAGACCTGCTCTTACAACTAGGTACTAGATCAAATGCCTAAAGAGGGATACGAGGAGGAAGGCCTGAGACACAACATGGTGGTGAACATCCACTTACACGGAATATGCCCAGATGCAGAATTTCAGGTGTGAGGGAACTAACCAGTGAAACCTAAGTATCTGCAGACCAAAGGGAAGTGATTTCTAAACAAAGTATAAATATCGCTAAATTTCCCAAGAAAAAGTACAAGTCTTTTTTTTCTCAGAAGATGAAACTTGAAAATAGGAAAGGACAGAACTGAAGGAAATACCAAACAAACAATGAAAGAAAATTTTGATTTTTTCCTTAAACTTCAGAGGTGCAAACTATGGTGTAATTTACATGTGAAATGTGAATTAGACAAATATACTAGGTACACGGGGTATATAGAGCCCTCCCTCAAAGGCTGCAAAGCAAATAATGTAACATTAACAGAGTACAACAAAACATAGAGTAAAGGCGAAAATATAAGATAAAGTATTTGCAAAAATATCCCTATTTTGGTTATGACAGCTCTTCAGAAAACTGGTACAGCATTATATGCCACTGAGAAAAGTCCTGCATGCACTGACAGAATACTATTATTGCTTCATAAGAGATAARCCTATTAAATAACATAAACCACACACTGAAATGCATGTGTTTCACTCAAGGTAAGAAATTGTAAGTTGTAGATGTCATTCATTCACTTTTGCCAGTTACCATGACCAGGCAGCACCACTGCTGCTCTTCTTTGTCTACAATTTTCCTAGTTCTCACTTCTGTGCTCCCGACTGCTTTTCTCCTTGTGTGCACCAAAAACCAGAAAGGCACTGTCCTTCTCATAATATTCCAGGATCTTAACAATAAAATGGAAGTAAAAAAATAAGGAAAGGAATTCAGCTTAATGGCAGAATGGCATAGGTGATGTTTGGGAGATTCTGTTTTAGTATACAATGCTACTACATACACCTTATGTACAACTCCCCCTGCCCTATAAAAAACCAATAACATTGTGAAGTAGTATTTTAAGGATAGGACTTTTATCTATGCGAAAGATTACASGTGGGATTTGTATTCCTACAACAGCTTCACTATTGCAGCAAGCTTGCCATTGATGGGTACACCTTGTTCTTAGTTGAAAAGTCATGATTTAAAATCTAAATCCAAGCACTGCTCAAACCCTCACCACTGAAATCAGGTAGAAGCTTAATGATTTATTAGTTCATACAAACGATGATGCAGAAGACACAAAACCAAAACCCCAGAAGAATGGAGAGCACTATTAACAAAACCACTTACATTTGCAACAGCAAGGATTGGGCCCTTTCCCTTCCAGGTTAGACTTGTAGGCCAGGAACTATTTCTGTCTTTGGTGAGAGGCTTTTCATCTCAGCCTACTGAATGTTGCTGACAAACACTGACCTTGCTTGACCATGGTCATTAACTGTGTTCACCACAACAGATTTAACAGCATTTCTGTTTTATGCTGCTTTCTCTGACACATTTCTTCCTGGCTTCCTCACTCWGGCCTGGCTCAGGATTTCTCTTTGCCAGGGTGAAGTCTCAGTAAGAAACTTTCCCAAATGTGGTTTGATTTTTTATTTTTTTTTTCCCCAATCTATGACCTGGCTTGGCTTGCTAAAGGGAAGAAGCGCAGCAGTGTGTCAAGTCTGACAGTTCCTCGCAGCTACAGAAGCAGACATGGCTCTTTCAAAATGTATTAGAGTGCCAAGGGGACAATTAAGAACAGGAAAAGAAGCCAAAACAGTCAACTGGGTTCTAGTTTCTGAGCATGCAGTGTGGGATAAAACAATTCATGTCCCAGGTTTGGACAGGAAAAAAACAGAAAAGAGAGCTGCTTGCGGGAAAATACAAATGTTAGCTTCTCTTGCATTCATAATTACAGAGCAGARTTGTCCAGGTAATTCAGCTTTTTTACAGTGTGAATTTTCCATGTTTCTCAATTAAATTATTAGACATAGCTGTGCAAAATTTCACACTAAAGGGAGTGTATGTGTTTGCTTGATACTGTGAACAGCAAAGTTTGATAAAAGGAAACTGTGCAGCAATGATAGAGGAAACTTGAGTAAAGGGAAGAAGATAAGCACTATAAAATGCAATACCCTAAAATATCACATATTCACTATTGTTGGGATGAGCAGATAACAGTGAGAAGTGGAAATTCTGTATTCCAGGGAAGAAAAACTTTTTCTTATRTGTCAGATGGTTGTACTCTAACAGTAAAAACATACATGTTAATAGAAAGAATGGAGCTAAAACTGTCAAAGGTGGTTCACTCTGAAAATGTACGATCTGTGTGTCACCTCCAAAACTAGAATATTTTTTAGAGAACAAACCACTCTTGATTGCCTCTCAGGAGAGCTCTGCCAGTGAGAAGTCTCAAGTGAATGATGATCTTCTCCCATTCAGCACTGAGGATGAAATCGATAGCCCATTCTTTAACAGTTAATAATAACCTTTATATAACAGCAGTTTTTTTAAAAAGAGACAAGAATATTTATAAAAAATCTGATTTATCACACATTGAGAATATGCTTTGCCTGCAGAAGCCATCTGTCTACGCACTTCACAGCTCTGTTTTCTGTGGGAGATAGGCTGTCATATGAGACATTTCTTTCTGCTGTTTATTTTGGGGTTCTCAGTTTAAAGGAGATAAAATATTTTGTTTTTTGGTTTTTTTTTCAGCACAAGAAGACATATTTGAAGGCTGACACATGAATCAAGGGCCCAGGGAAGGTGTTAATCTTGTATAAAAGTTAAAAGTTGAAGTGACAATTGGGTCAGACAACTGTCAATGGCTGGAAGAGCTTTCAGGTGAAGTGCCTCAGAGAAGGGCAAYAGTAGGGTTTGAATATGACTGAACCACTGTACTGAACAGAGCAGTCTGGAAAATAAGTGCTTTGTTTGGTTCAACACCAAAAAATGCACTTTTGATGTTGCAATTATGGCAAGAGTACCCTTTCATAATTCTCTCTGAACAAGCATTTTTTGCACTTATGAACATTTATGATGGAATTCTATTAAGAATTTGCATTGTTAATTAGCCAAAGATTAATTTATTTTCTTAGCTTTTTGTTTCTATTTTATTTTTAAGATTTAAAAATTTTGTGAAGAGAGTGATTTCCCAGTTATAGGCGCACATCTTTATGCCTCATTGTTGGCTACATCCAGTTACATGCTGAAGGYAAGTGAAAAAGAAAATATAGTTCCAGAGGCTGATAAAGACTTGATCTGTATTGGACATAGATATTTCAGCAACAAAACAGGGGATACGTCTTACAGCTTGTTTTTTAGCAATATGGTCAATTTCAAAACTCTAACAGTTAGGAAGAAACAGTAGCAATGATCCTAATAATTTTTCTGTAGAACCATATTATGGAACACTCAGCTGAGCAAAATTGGTGCATACAGAGGTACAGTAGCAGAAAAGGAAGTACTCTAGTTAACCAAGAACAGGTATATCCTCAGCAGAGGAGAGAAAAACAAGCATGTTTCCTTGAAAGAGGGAGCTTCCAATGGCAAAATCTGAGTAAAGAGATGTAGTAGGTTAAAAATGAATGAATAAAGAGGAAAGGAGTAATCTGGAAAGAAAGCAGTTGAAAGAATGAAAAGAGAAAATGAGAGAGAGAGGCACCCAGGGAATGAGGGGGAGGAAAGCAGAACATTTAAATACTTATTTGGATCAGTTCACAGACACTAATTTCTGCAATATTTTCTCATCTGTCTCAACAGGAATTAGGGAACTTAGGGTTGTGCTTGAGTTTGTATTTCTATTAGACATGCAACTGTGTGCAGCAAAAGAAAAAAATTGCATGATCTGGCTGTTTCAAAATAAACAGGAATGCTGGGCTGACAGGTCCAGAGGAAAACAATTCTGCTCACTTAGGCAATAAAATGGTTTATGTGTCTTTCCTGTGGGTTCAGTTGGAAAGTCTGTGCAGATGTGGTGAATACACACCTCACTGCTCCTTTGGTGACTGTATTTTTTTGTAATAGAAGTTCATTTAAGGCAAGTTGGATCTGGGAGGGAAGCAAGAAATAACAGACACTTCTGGTGCAATTTTATCAGTTACTTACAATACAAAAGGAGTAGATGTATGCTGAAATGGAAATGTACTCTGTAAATTTTATGAAGTGAAGAAAGGCTTAGAAACCAGCACCCTTTCAGGACTTATTTACACAAAATCCACAGTTCCTTCAGTTTAGTGTCAGGGGTTGTTAATCATTATTTTTCCACTAAAAGAAGCAAACAAAATCCAGGCAAGAAAGTTTCAGATTTCACCTTCCTTCACGGCCAAATCAAATAATCAACCCAAAAGGCCAAATTACCTTTTCTGAGAAGTTTAAAAGAGACTCATTACATTGGCTCACCAAAGTCCACAACTACAGAGAACCTGACTCGGGAGCAGATGTAGTTTATGGCAACAATGAAAGAGCCAAACCTTTGATTACATGCCTGAGGAGAAGGTGTTTAGGAGGGAAACAGGGGAGAGAGGGGGGGAGCAGATAGGAGACACCTGATCGGAAAATTGCCAGGGTGCAYAATAAATTGCTGAATGGTTGAATAAAGAAAAAGGGAAAAAGGGAAGAGCACAAGTCCAAGCYGGACTCACAATAAAAGTGCTTTGTGGAAAATTAAAAAGAACAGTAGCATAATAATATCATGTGTAAGAAGTCATCTACACATCTACAAGTAATTTCAAAACACTTTCTCAGGAGAGCATCTATTTTGCCCTCAGATGAGCTACAGCACACAGTCTGGGGATTTCTGGGAGGAGCAGTGACCAGTTTGAGCTCCTGCACTGAGTGCCATTGCACTTGCTTTACACTACAGGAAGCAATTCAGCACATACATCTGCAATCAGAGGAATTTTGAGGTAAAAATTATGTCAGTATATACCCAGTGTACTTTATGGCTAGGCAATGCAAAATAAGCACTTAGCAAAGTTAGCAAAAGTTTATCCGTTAATCATTGTAGTGTCCCAGCCAGGAGACCTACAGGTCTAATTTATCATTATTGCCATAATGATAAATGAAAAGAAAAAAAAAAAWATACTYTTTCTTGCCAAAACATGGACATACAAAAAATGCTTTTCAAAACTTAAAAAAGTCACAATACACAGTAGTGTATTCTTCTTTTCAATTTCCAATATTGCTGGATATTGGGAAGAAGTCCTGATAAYAGACATATGTTACATGAAAAMAAAAAGMAAGAAAAGAAAAAGATRGATTTGTAGCTTTCCTAAACAAAACTCTCTGATAATTTTTATTACTCATAGTTTTTCAGCAGGAAATGATATCACTTACTGCTCCTTATTCCATCAGAATCACCCCTGGGGTACCTCAGGGTTAGCCTGATAAATGGCATCCCTACAAACCCAACAGTTCTCTGCAAAACTAAGAAAGGAGATCAGAGTGACTGCAGCAGTTCAGCTGTACCAGCCAAAACACATAAAAYAGGTCACATGAGGGGATACTGTTATTCTGTAGCTTGAGGACCTTGGAGCCATTATCTTGAGATAAATCACTCTTTCTGGTGTTATAAAGCGAATTACTTTGACCCAAATTTCAGGTAACTCCATAAGGAATCAGTAGAACACTGGTTTTCACTGAGTCTATAGTCTGTATTTGATGATCCATGTAATTTTCCATTACTGTGGTTCTTAGTGGGTTTTGAGTTCTTAACATGTTAATAAATTAGTTGGTCTCCTTGCCAGTTTCCTAATGCTTTTCCTTATAATACATTACAATCTCTGATAAACAGCCTCTCATTGGAGTTTTCCCAGTAGTTACTGACTTTACAACATGCCACCTTAATATTTTTGCCTTCTGTAACAGTATTTCACCCTTGGAGCACTGAAGTAACACTCTTTCACCTGTACCATCTCCATGGAATATTTCTTTTCTTTGATGAGAAGCAATACAATGAAAAAACAAACAAACAAAAAGCCAAACAAAACAAAATTAAAGAAAAAGAAGAAGGAAAAAAGGAAAAAAGAAAATAATCCCCCCCACACCACTCCCTAAATAATCTCCAATATCTTAATGCAGAATCTGGTGGTAAAATGAATGCTGCACRTGTTCAGAAAAGCCACAGCTCAGACAGTGAGCACATGCTGGTAGCTGTGCACAATAGCTTGCAGAGTCAGGGCCTGAATCAGCAGTGTAACTGGTAAGAAAAAAAGGCAGAGACAAAAAAGTCAGTGATATGTGCTGTRATGAGCTGTTTCATGAGACACAGATGACAACATGACATTCTGTACTCTGGTTGTTAAGAACAGAAAATTCAACCAGTGTTTTTACCTTACTCTTTTTCAAATACTAAATATTAGGTACAATAAACTTCACTATTTCTCCTATGTTAATGATGTATTTCATTTCACATCACAGTGATTCTTCACTGAGTCTCTAGGACAAATATCTGTGAACAGTGAATACTTTCTTTTTAAAATCTAAGTAAAAAATTACACTGAAATTCACTTGTGTGTAGGACAGCCAYCTATGCCTCAGTTACCTCTTAAAACAAGACTTAAATGATGTTACTGGTCTTAACACCCTCTGTGTCCATAATGTATTTCAGAAAGCATTAAATGGTGTCATTGTTTAAAAATGATACTAGTAATAAATATAGGATAATAGGGAAAAATTAAAGATATTAAAAAATTATGCTAAATACCAATCCAGAGAGTACTGCATTCAGATACATGCTTCTGTTATTTTTTCAGGCATTCAATGAAGTGAGCAATAGTTTCTGTTTTTTTTCATATCAATTCACCTTGTTCAGCTCCTCATTCCCTTAAGAAACTACTTGTAGACTTCATTACTTGATTTCTTCTGCTCCTCTGCCTTTGGCTCCATGGAAACCAAGGTAAAATTAGTAGCAGAGAGGAAATCCCATGTAGCCCTGAGGTAAACTCTTAGGAAATCCACCTTTTYTATTTTACAGAATCAAAGAATCACAGACTGGCTGTGGTAGCAGGGATCTCCAGAAGTCATCTTTTTCAACCCACTTGCTCAGGCAGAGCTACCTAGAGCAGGTTTTCCAGGACAATATCCAGCTTTTGAACAYCTCCAAGGGTCAGAATACCTCCTCCGTGTCTCTGGGCAGCCTGTGCCAGTGCTCAGCYAGCCTCAGAGTGAAAATGTGTTTCCTGAATGTTCAGAAAAAAACTCCTGTGTTTCAGGTTGTTCCCACTGCCTCTGATCCTGTTACTGAGTGCCTTTAAAAAGTGCCTGGCTCCATCCTCTTTGTCCCTTCCTTTCAGGTATTTATYTACATAGCTGTATGTATATCATGTGTTACATATACATATATATGCATATCATATATACTTACACATAGTCCCAGCTCTCTCAGCCTTTCCTCATAGGAGAAATGCTCCAGTCTCTTAATCTTGTGGCCCTTCATTGGACTCTCCTAAGTGTCCCTGTCTCTCCTCTACTGGGGAGCCCAGAACTGGACACAGCAGTCCAGGTGTGGCCTCACCAGTGGYGAGYAGAGGGGAARGATCCTCCTTTCACCTSCTGTCAGTGCTTYGTCTAATGCAGCTCAGGCTTCCACTGGCCACCTTTATGGCAAGGGCACATTTGTTGTTCACGTTTGATGTGGTGTCTACCAGAAGCCATGGTCCTTCCCTGCTCAGCTACTTCCACCTGGTCAGCCCCCAGGGTACTCAGGCTTGTTTCTCCCTGGGTGTAGGACTTGGCATTTCTCTTTGTTGAATTGCCTGAGATTCCTGTCAGTTCATTTCACCAGACTTTAAGGAACCTCTGGATGGCAGCACAATCCCCTTATGTACTGGCCATCCCTCCCAGTTACACACCRCCAGGAACCCTGCTGAGGGTACCCTCTGCTCCATCATCCTGATCATCAGGGAAGATGTTGAACAGGACTGGACCCAGGAGYGAGCCCAGGGTACACCACTGCCTCCTGGCCTCCAGCTGGACTTTGTGCTGCTGATCACCACCTCTGGTCTCAGCCATTCAGCTTCAATCCACTGTCTCCTCACCATCAGCTGCAGTTTCTCTATGAGGATATGGCAGACAAAGGCCCTACTAAAGTTGAGGTAAAGAGATAGTATCCACTGCTCCTACCCTCCTTATTTAAAAGGAGGATGTTTGACTGAATCTGTGGTTTGATGATGTAACTAGCCCTCTCTCAGCATTTATGTGCAGTGCACATTTCTAAWACACTTGAGAGCCAGTGCTTGGAGAGCCACCAAAACTAGACAAGTATTGGTAGCTACATTGTTGAGAGCACTTGGCCAGAACTCATCTGAAAAACAACAAAACGAAAGAAGCAAAGCTGGAGGAAATACAACTATCACCACTTGTACAGGTTAGGATGGAAAATATGATTTAATCAACAAACTTTAAACTTCTCTCTGGTGTATGAAACTACTGCKAAAAGCCCTGTGGTTGTCATGATTTCACTGCCATATAATGACATAAGGGGAAAACTTTTAAGCAYGCAGTTGCAGGGAATAGTCTGAAATTTCTGTCCTTTTCATTATCAGGCCATGAGCTAATTAGTCAGAACAAGCAGGAAAACATGCCTCATGGCATATTAATTCACAATTCATATTCATGGGGGTTCCTACTCATCCCCTCAAGCTTCCTGGACTGCCTACTGAGAGGCAGCATGGTTTGCCCTCCAGTACTGCCCTGCAGAAAAGTGGGTATAGCACCACTTACTGTGTTTTGAAGTCTAATTAGCTGTTTGCAAAAAGAAGTGAGGTTGGCAGATGAAAAGTGCTTCAGAAATGCAAAATATTATTATTACTATTAATAATAATAATAATGAAGCACATGCACCAAATAATTATGATAGCAAAGAAACCCACTGATACTTTTATAAGGTTGAGAAAATACCTTCTTTTYCTTCATCAAAACCCCTTGAATATCATTATTCTTGTTTTTTAACAGATACTGTTAACAATACAACCRACATTAAATGTTGTATCTAAGCTAGGTTACTTTGCTAAATGGAGAAAATGATACAGCTAATGTTTTAAAAACAAGTCCATATTAAGTTAACAAATACTGAATGTTAATCAGGAGATTTTCCAGATTTTCAAGCACTGAATTGGCTGATCTCTTGAAAAACATGACCTATTTTTAAACACTGATCTTGAAAATGCTCTACTTACAGTCTTATGTTCAAAGTATTASACTGCAAGGTTTGGAACAATCTAAATAATTGATGATCTCCTAATCAAAAGGGACATACATCAAAGTGAAAAAGCTACAGTTCGTTCATTGAAAGAGTTAGGAATACATGGAGGAAAAGAAAAACGAGTGTTGAGACCAAAAATGTGAGCAAACAGTAATCAAATTGCTACCAAAAGATTCTTTACAGACCACTCCTATCATAAATCCCACAAATTGTTYATGATGAATAATTCCATTGACAACATCAGGTAAAAACTGAATCCCAAAGAAAACTAAACTTTCACAAGTTATACTTTTTATCTCGTTGCACTGATAGACCCAAATCTGGGTATTCAGACACCTAATAGACAAGATTGTAATCCTTCAATCTGTACCACCTAGAGTGAATGATTTTGTGACAGGTAACCTCATAGCTTGGAAAGTGGTAGCTTGTCTGCATAATAAACATCACTGGCTTAATTTATAGAAGTTAAAATATGTCAGTGAAAAGGGTGAAAAAATTGCAGAATTAGAAAAAGGTTTTACATCAATAACTGTATAGCAGCCACAGTTCTGATGTGAATGAAATGGCTGTAARTTAGGTCAAAATCAATTTGGAAATGCCACAAAATATGTCTTAGGATTCACCTTTACTTTAATTCTCTCAGCTTTGTATGTGAATCACTTAAATCTTTCAGTAGCAATGGTAGTAAATTTCCTTCTAATGTCACACAAAAGGAAAATTGTATCTGTGACACCTAGRGGTAATAGGGGCTCTGAGAAACCTGCCTTGTGAAAGATGTCCCTCCCCATGGCAGGGTTTTGGAACTAGATGATCTTTAAAGCCCCCTTCAACCTCCGCTTCCTCCATTCTAATATTCTATGATTTCTAACACAGAAGAATATTGACATCACTTCAMCATAGAACATTCTGAATAGATCTTTCAAGGCTACAGTGTCTTTTAATTTATGTTTACAAACTTCACTAAAATAGTCCTAACTTGTAAAACACTCAAAGCCCCACCATTTTAATGGCTATACTTCACTAACCTTTTAAAAATAATCTATTCAGCTACCACTTTGTAGTCTGCGCTTATGATAATAAAATAATTATCTTGGTATTTTCTKTATAGATGTTTCTTAGTTATGCCCAGGCACATGCATTTTCACTGGTAGAYATGTATTTTTTGCCTTGGTTTCTTTCTTTGCTGGCTTGTGGGACTCTGATTCAAAAGAATAATTTTCTTCTCCTGTTACCTTTCGTCTTTAGGTCACCTTCACCTTCACTCGTGTTCCTCATGTTTTTTTCCAAGCAAGAACAATAGAAAAAAGACATCTCCTTTTCCCATATCACTATTGTTTATAGGCAGTCTTATTATTCATGARAGATTAAAAGATTCAGAATCATCCTAACATCAAATTATTTTTAAAATGCTAATATTAGGTTTCAATTTGTTATAAGTGTTGAATCTAATGTTATAAAAGTAACTAATTTTTTGTGTTCTTTCTAGAGCTTTTATGCAAAGTTTCAACAAGSATGTGTGATCAGTGAGCTGTATATGGTGCAAAAAATGATGGAGAATCTATCAAGTGGGTTCTAGGAGGTCTGCCTAGGAGTTCTAGCTGTTCTACCAGAACAGCTATCARACACCTGGTGAGATAGATCAAAACCAGAGAAAAGGAAGTCTTGCTGGCACAATTTCTACACCCTAAGAAAACCACACCCATAAGTATTAATACAACAACTTGGAAATCAGACTTCTTTTGACAAAAAAGATTTATAAAATTAGATTTTGTCTTTTACAAGATACACATACTTAATGCTTATTAGTATTAGTAAAGGAGAAAGTTCCTGCAACTGTCCTGTACCCACCAAAAATACAAAGAAAACCCCAAGGTAAGTATTCTCCTAACTAGAATGTTTTACAGGATGGGAAGGAAAAAAAAAAGGATTCAGCACATAAACTCACACATTCCCTAATACACACATGCATGCTTCCCCTTTATTCCTCTAAATCACTCTCAAGGTTTGAATAACATCCAAATAGTAAATGCCCACTTCCTCTAGCAGTMTCCTCTTTCAAAGGTGCAGAACAGAGGAAGACAGTACAAAAATAACCATGACTTACTAAGTTGTTTTAGAACATGAGCTGAATGTCAGATGATAAAATCAGATTTTTATTCCCAGMATTTAAGAAAAGAAAGTTCTTGGGAACAGTTACAGAATTGACAGMCTAATAGCTTGGTATCTCCCATGTCTTGCACTCAAAGAATAAACTAAATAAACTAAACTAATAAACTCTCTCTGTTAAAGGAAAAGAGTGTAAAGATACACAAAGATGCCTTTTGTCACATAGTTSGACCTTCATAATAATTTACTGAAGGGAAAGTCAGAGCTACACACCTTTGACTATTCTCCAAATAGCACACCTCTTTGAGTCTTCTTGAAAGGAATGAGAATTGGATGTCTCAAATGACATCCCAGGGTCATGTTGCCATCTGAAGCTGAATACAGAGGGATCTGCTTAGCTTGTGAAACTTCCTCTCATTTCAGGATGTCAGCATGACACTGCAGTTATCAATAAGGGCTGTTGCAAGTGCAGAAATGCAAGCGGTAAGGGAGTACGATTGCTTACAACTCAGTCTCAATCCTTTCCCATTGGGTAGACAACACAGCTCTTTTCTTCTGTACCTGCTCCAAAACATGGAAGATGGCTGCTTTTTAATGAAAACAATTAGCTTAAAAAATCATGCCATTCTCTGTGAATGTATCAGTTATGAGAAGCTGCAGACATATTTGGTGGTCAACATCAGCTGCATTCACCAAGGTGTTACTGGTTTGCTTGAAACACAAGACTGCTACCAAGAAACTGAAAATGTTTTTTCCTCTAATCCCTTCTCATGCTTCATGCCTGAAGTTCCTGACACAAAGTAGAGTACACTGCTCCCAGTTGAAAGGTGGCAGCTCTTTTCTGAAGGGCTGGTTCAACAACAATGATGAAACACTTTCATCACACAGCTGGGAGCACCTTAATTCTGAGTTTAGATGAACATGCCTCTCTTTTGCCAAAGGTTAAACAAAATTTGGAGAACAGTTTGTTGCAACCATTGAAARAAACATTTGTCACACTTTAAGCCTTATAATTTTTGTAATTTGCCTTGTCTAGATTTTYCTATTAGTTTCTACAATATGCTGTGACAGTTGGATAGATTCAAAGCCCTAGCAGTAASTGATAGAGCCTTCTTACGTAAAATGAAAATAACTATTTCAAATAGGTTAAATATATTTACACATGCAGYGATATAAAAGAGGTTTTGAGGTTTCCAGATGTGTATTATTCTGYATTGGGCTACTGAAAAGAAGATGTGATCTAAAAGAGACTTTATTCAGCCATGCTTTATTTCTCTGCATTTTGTACAGTCTTTTACTTTCCCAGTCAGCAGCATGCCACCTGCTCTTTCATTTCCTCAAAGTAGGTCAGCAGTCAGCCATCAATCTTTCATCTTCATTACAGCTAAATCCTAAAGCCTGAGGCAAATGAACCATTTTAAAGGAGATGCAGTGATAGCTGTGGTATTCTCTCTCTTGTGTTAGCCATTTGCAGCTGAAAAAATATCTCAGAATCCAGATGAAGCTAGCCAACCTTTAACTGGAAAAYAGCAGGGATGAAAGCAGTTTTCACAAGGTCTTTGTAAAAATCTGGGGACCAATTCCAAAACACAGAAACATGGGGCCAGTCTTCACATCACATAATCTCTTTCATATCATTATTAAACTCTGAAATTCAAGTTATATCATTACCCCCCCCCCMAAGAAGACAATTCTAGATCTCCAACTAATCTAGCGCCTTAGAAACAGTCTCACTCCCACACACAGTGTCTCCTTACTCGTGATCAATTTTTAGCTACATATTTCTAGATGAAGCCAGAATTTTGTCAGTGGTATTCAATGAAAAAACAAAAGACACAAATTGAAATGCAGGAAGTACCATTTAAACATGAGAAAAAAAGTGCTTTTTTGATGATGAGGGTGTTTGAACACTGTAGCATGTTGCCCAGAGAGGYTGTAGAGAGTCCACACTTGAATATATTCAAAATATGATTAGACATGGTCTTGAACAATGCACTATAAGTGACTCTGCTTTAAGCAGAAAATATCCAGACATCTCCGCYAGTCTCAAAGCTTCTATAATTCTATATTTAATTTCTTAACCTCAGTTTCTTTTTCAGGAGTCAGTTTGTACTAATTAAATAAAAACTGGATAAACACTGAAGATCTCTTCCTCTTTATGACATATTAGAAGAATATGTTTTCCCATCATAGCACAACTATCAAGTGCTCTGAAAATATGTGATATACTTGGAAAAGAATGCAGGACACCTGGTGCTGAGAATTACATTCTAAACGTTCTTCCATCAATGTTCAGAAATGCTGTCTGCAGTTTGTCAGAATTGCTCTCTTGATTCTATGAAAGYAATTATAAAGAATAAAAATCAAATTAAATGCAAAGAGAACTTAAAAATACAGGGGTATCCGCTTTCTCCRTAGCTGAGGTATATAACAGATGTACTCATAAAAATCTGTCTCAAGTCCTACCAAACCGTGCCTCCCCTGGGGAAGAATCTGAAAAGGGCCAAGCATATAGAARCAACTCTCTAGAATATTCTGTCATCTGTCACACAATGATTTCTTCAGAGTGAAGTCATGCCTGCTTATTTAACACCTGATATCTTTTTCTTTCATCAGTGTGCCCAGTTGCTACGTTAATCCCATGGAAGCTCTTAGGAYGGACAACATTTTGCAGAGAAGTTCACCACCTGCATTATGAGTTGTCTCTTCTTTGAACCTGCCAGTTCCACTTCACACTCCTTAGCACTTGCATAGGAATAGATTAATAGATTATGTGTGATCACTTCTAATCACATTTTCTAAGCCACTGAAGATTTTATTCTGCCCTGTCCTCATCCATCTCTTTTCCAGCTGATTCCTTGGATGGGGGCTATTCCATCCATACTTCTCTACAAAGCTCTGGATGCTTTCCATCTYCTGGAGGTCAGGAACTGTGCTGGGACAATGCACAGTATAGGTAGAACTCCACTCTGGATTTAAACACTGGCATAGTATTGCTTTATATTTTGTCCCCTATTTCATTTCTTATAATCCCTTACACTTGATTTGCCTTTTGATTCCTATTGTGCAATAAGATGATATTTTCTTAAATCTGAGTGCTCTTGTATCAAGATCTAACCATCACCTGGCATTTATTTATATGCAGCTTCACCTATCCTGTCATTTTCCCTTAAACCAGAAATCTTGTTTGGCATTCAATTTATGAAATCATTGTCATAGCAACATTGTAAAATGACTTGTCAAAGTTCATCATTTTAACTCCTTAACTAATTACTTTGGTGATTTCTGATATGGATCTCATTTCATATTAATTAAAATTTTATTAATTTATTTAAAAGAGTCAAAACATTAGAAAAATGGTTAAAAAATAGCCAAGTTGCCCCCACAGTTATCTTTTCCATCTTATTCCAGCCCAATTCCTTTGTAATGCCATGTCTTAAAATATTGTTTGATGGTTTGTCATCACACACACATATTCATCCTGAATGTGTCTCCAGAGTGCTTTAACTGGCTGTTCTTCCTTCTATATTAATGTATGCAAATGAAAAATATGAAAAACTGAAAAATACTTTGGTTTAAACTGCTCACAGCATTATTGTAAGATTAGATCCCAATGAAAGCATTAAAGATATGTGCCCTCAACCTGTATAGCAAAGCTGAAGAGCATCTCCATTTTAGAAGCAAGAAATTSTCATTTTGCTTTTATCTGCTGCAGAAAGTGATGTGCTGGCTCAATGGTATTATTGCAAACAGAAAATTCCATAGTAAATGGAACTTTCTGTCATTATCCCTACGGATCTAGGATGCAGGTGTACTGTTCCACTTTTATTTGCAACAGCCCCACAAAATGTGGGAGAACCAATCAGAGAAGTTAGATTAAAAATTCCCTTTCTGCAGGGAAGTAGCCAGCACACAGAAAGAAACAACAGAGGGAATATCCAGCTTTTGTCAACCAGAATCCAAACCATTGGTTGTTTCAATTATGTCCCTGATCAAATACCAGAACTGAAATATCAACAGTCAAGATACTAAATATATATATATATATATTTGTACATATTAACACACATTCATACATATACATCTACATCTATATGCAACATATTGAAAAAAAATATTTAGACAAGCATTTTTTTCATAAATATGTGCCTTTTCAAGTATCTAATTCTGAACAGATTAGAAGAATCTGTAAAAATTACAGATAAAAATTACTGGTAAAAATTACACAATAATTCATTTGTTGATGATAAAAGCAGACATAATATTTTTAAAATACAAGCAGGGTATTTCCATAAAATGAGGATTCTAACTTTGTAAACTCTAACCTGAATAAGGTGATAAAGGAATTATCAACTGCTTAGAAAGATTCTCAGCTCTCTAAAACTCTTATTTCAGTCAGAGATGCTTCAAGAGAAAGCAATAAAAATATCTCAGAATCAATGGAAAGCATTGAATAAAATGAGAATTCTAAAGAAATAAGTGCACCAATAACAAAAATCCAAAATATTATTTGAGATAACCAGGAGTTCTTATAACCCAGTCATAATAAGGAAGTTATATATTATAGCAGAAATTACATGAGAAAAATTAGGATGCCTAATACAGGTTCTCAAGAACAAGGCAAGTAGGTAAATTTTTTTAAAATATACTCAAAAATCAAAAAAATGGATCCATGACATTGCTGTTAAGGAGAGAAGTAATGATAACATTAAAATGAAAACTCAGAAATTTCTGTTGAAAATAGTAAAATAGTGTTGACTACCA